>CM070028.1:38167350-38493912 GCA_036247105.1 Cirrhinus mrigala | reverse complement strand
GCTTCGTTACCTCACTGACACGTCACGCCTGGCTCAAATACAAAGCGTGCGGATTGCGCTGTCCCACCCGCTATTCATTTAGTGCAATGTTATAATTATATCGGTCATCATGCATGTAGTTTTTTACGTGGTGTATCGTTGTTAAAGTACTACTATTACAAAAACAATGACGTGTGATTGAATGGCTCCTGTCTGAATGAAAATTAAAACACCTTGATAAAGTCCTTCCTCAACCACAAACTTTTTTTTGCTGCTTGTAAACTAATTTTTCAGTTGTCAACAGCTCACATTGGTGGTATATATATATATATATATATATATATATATATATATATATATATATATATATATATATATATATATATATATAATTGGTAATTATATATAATATCCCTGCTGAAAAAAACAGCTTAAACCAAGGTCAAGCTGGTTTAAGCTGGTCACGCAAGCTGGTTTTTCAAGCTGGTTTTAGAGGGGTTTTGGCCACTTTTTTTAGCTGGTCAAGCTGGTTTTAGCTGGTCAGCCTGGCTGGTCTTAGCTGGTTTTAGCTGGTCAGCCAGGCTGGTTTTAGCTGGTCAGGCTGGTCTTAGCTGGTCAAAATGTTTGTTTGATGATTGATTGATTGATTACATAGTGTCTGCCCCAATTTTCCTGACAAATAATGCGACAAATAAGTAATATGTTTACTTTTAATAATCTGCAGGACCACAAGGAACCATTAAAACAATTTTTATTTGGTCTTACAGCCTTTAATAACAAATATTTACAAAATATTTACAAAATAATTGGAATAATTACAATTCTAAAACTATATTAAGAATTAACGGTGAAGATGAACACTAACAAAATTCTAAACATATTATGCATTTTCATTTTTTTTTTCTTTTTATTATATCTTATATTTTTTGGGATATGTAATGGCCCACTTGTTTCTCCCACTTCTCTCTCTCTCTTCTTTCAGGCTCCTTTTGTTTCCGCCAGTCACTGAAACAGACTTAAAAAAGAAATAATTTAGATTATTAATTTTCAACAAGTAAAACTACTTAAAAAAAAAACAAACTATAGTGTCATGTCTTTGTTGCACATTTCCTTTTTTCCAGACATAGCCTGCAATAATTTATAAACATACCCCTGATAGTTGTTCCTTTTATTGCTAAAATAAAGATAAAATTGATACATCCAAATGGAAGTGTGTGTATACATATTATATATATATATATACACACACACACACTTCCATTTGGATATTTCTGTAGGTGTTTAATTAATGTAGCTATTTTATTGATAAATGAGTATACATGGATGAATATGAATAGGAATATCTTAGCATGAACAATTTTTAGCTGTTTTTAGCTAAATTGACTATGGCTACAAGGGCTGCCTCCTGAGTTCTGATCATCAATTAACCATTAGTCTATCAAAATTTTATTAGATGCTTAATCATAGAAAAAAAATCCACAGGAAGTGGTGAAGTCCATGATGTAATTCTGGCCCTAGGTCTCTATGAACTTAAGGGTGTCCAAAAAAAAAAACAGAAACTCCATGCTTGCTTCACAGACATGAAAAATGTATCTATAGAAAGCGAAATGTCTGCTTTTAAATAAGCCAGTTAAAATGGAAAACAAATATTTTCAGATTGCGTAATCCATTCAATCAAACGTGCACATCCACTGTAGAGATGACAAGTGTTATTGACTTTATCACTGCAGCCAAACATACACTTATTAATGAATTATTATAATGTTAAGGCAGTCTTCTTCGGCGTTTTCTGTACCTGACACATTTTCAATCATTTCTTCTGCCAGCGTTCTGTGGCAAGCTTTGTGTGCACTCGAGCGCCGACGGGCTATAGGCAATTAAAGGTTCATTATTATAAATTATATAGTTTATTAATATGCAATTAGTCGACTAATCTCTTAAAAATAAATTACTACTAGTTGACCGGAAAATTTTAGTCATGGGCAGGCCAAATGGTTACATATAGTGCATGCATGAATGAATAGAAAAATTAGATTACCTCTCAACAAATGGAAAACAGAAAATAGAAATCTTATCTAACAATAGAAGTCTTTACTATCAATTTCAGTTTAACACATACTTGTTGGATAAAAGTAAAAAAAAAACAACAACAAAAAAAAACTTTTTTATCCATGAAAGTATCCTGAAAGAAGTATCATAGGTTCAAAAAAAAAAAAAAAAAAAAAAAAATTATATATATATATATATATATATGTGTGTGTGTGTGTGTGTGTGTGTGTGTGTGTGTGTGTGTGTGTGTGTGTGTGTGTTAAGCAGCACAACTGTTTCTATTCTAAAATTGATAATAAATCAGCATATTACCATGATTTAAAAAGGATCATGTGATACTGGAGTAATGAAAAGACTAGAGTAATGATGCTGAAAATTCAGAAATAAAGTACATTTTAAAGTATATTAAAATAGACAACAACAAAAAATATATATATTTTAAATTGCAATAATATTTCACAACATTACTTTTTTTTTTTTTTTCCAATTAATTTTCTGTATTTTTGATCAATTAAATGCAGGTTTGATTAACAGAAGAGACTTATTTAATAAAAAACATAAAAAAATCGCACTAATCCCAAACTATTGAACGGCAATGTAGATAATAAAAGAATATAATAAAAGGAGATCTTGGTATGTGTGTATGTCTTACATTTCAGAAATTCCACTGAAAATCCTTCACTTTGCAAAGAAGAGTGGCAACTTGAGTTCACTTCAACCGGTTTCTTCTGTACCATTTGTCCTGTTGTTTTAGATGGCACTTTTCCTTTCGACTTCTTTGTTCCTCTTAAAAATCTACAAATCAGTCAGGAAACAGACAATATGTAATTCACATTAATTTTAGCTTTTAAGATATCTGAATCATTCTCCCTTAAAAATCGTCTCTCTTCTGGAGTTGAGAAACATCTTCTAACATATCTATACATGTAAAATTCAGGTATTCAAATTCTTAGAATGCAACTATTACTTTTGAATGAACTCCAAAGGTTACTCCGGAGTGAATATATGCTGCGAAAAGGCCAGACAGGAAGATGGGCTGGATTGACTCATTCTTTAAACCAACGTTAGCAAAAAGCATTACAATCAAACAATAAGCGAATTAGCAATTTACCAAAGGTTCGCACACATCTCGCTGCTTACGTTAACCGCTTTAACAGCACCGCTCAGAGTTTACGTTACAGTTTAAATCCTCCGTGAGCGGGATGACCGTGAGTTGCGACCTGCTGGGAGACCTGCTAAAACCAGCTACTTCCAGCTTAACCAGCTAAAACCAGCCTGGCCAGGCTAGGAGACCAGCTAAAACCAGCTACTTCCAGCTAAAACCAGCCTGGCCAGGCTGGGAGACCAGCTAAAACCAGCTAATTCCAGCTACTTCCAGCTTAACCAGCTAAAACCAGCCTGACCAGGCTGGGAGACCTGCTAAAACCAGCTACTTCCAGCTTAACCTGCTAAAACCAGCCTGGCCAGGCTAGGAGACCAGCTAAAACCAGCTACTTCCAGCTAAAACCAGCCTGGCCAGGCTGGGAGACCAGCTAAAACCAGCTACTTTCAGCTAAAACCAGCCTGGCCAGGCTGGGAGACCAGCTAAAACCAGCTACTTCCAGCTACTTCCAGCTTAAACCAGCTAAAACCAGCCTGGCCAGGCTGGTAGACCAGCTAAAACCAGCTAACCAGCCTAAGCTGGTTTTAGCTGGTTTTTTCAGCAGGGATATATAATTAACAAGCAATTGCATTTGTAATTGTGCATTAGTATTTTTTTATTACCAAAAGCGGAACATATAACAAACAATATTACATGAATAGCTTACACTGCTACAAATTTACATATATAAATGGTATACAGAACAAAAAGGAAAGACAGACAAGCATGTATACACAAACCACGTATATGTCAAAAGACTACATATGATTGTGATAAACAATCAATCAGAGCCTAAAATGCATGTCAAAACACCTGCTTTTCTATACATGTGGTTATATGCAGTTTTCATATTATATCAGATTCAACTGTCCAGGAACTTCAGGAGTGGGCTCCATAGTGACATTCTATTCCTGAGTGAGGAAGTTAACTTCTCAAGTGTAAGAATGTCTGCAAACAGATTGAGCCAATGTGTAATAGAAATTTGAGTTCTGTCCTTCCAGTTTAATAATATTACTTTTTTTTTTTGGCTAATACAGGTGAAATAAAAATAAATGTTTTGGTTTCTTTTGGGAAATATCAACTAGCAGTAATAATAAAGGAGATAGAGAGATAATATTTAAAATCTGTTCTAATTTATCCACAACTTCTGTCCAAAATTTCAATATTTGTGCATTTTTTAACAATGTGCATGTTTGTGTTCTATTATAAAGAAGACACAAAATGGTGCAATGAAAAATTACATTGATCTAATTTATTGGTGTATTAAACATTCTATTTAGGGGGATGAAAAGACAGAAGTTTGATGCAAGTAAAAAATTAAGAACGAAGTCTTTGTCATTGTTTTGTGCAAAGTACAACACATTTTGGAAACGCTATCGCTGCACACATGCTTACAAAATTCACAAATAAACCTTACAATGACACCACAATAAACAAAACATCCGAATGACACATTTTTTGTAAGAATTTTTATTGACCATCAGATGGCGGAGTACAGAACTGTATCAGAAGCTTCGAAGCATCAACGCAGTTTGTTGTAAAAGCCTCACTGCTTCAAAAGCCTCGTTCGGCACATCCCTAAGCAAAACTGTTTATCAGAAGAGAAATGTAACAAATGAATGTCTTACCATGGACGAGTATAAACAAGAGCACTGAGAGCAAATTAATGAGCTTCATTTTCACCCGTTTCCCCAAATGGAGGCGCACTAGTTAAAGTGAAAGTAATCTTGGAGCATCCCTTTCGGTCTGTAGCGTGGGATGTCGACAATCGTTTGCACGTAGTTTATAATAAACAGTGTTTCAGCATTAGTTTAGGGACACACATCAAACTGTCACCAAATGAATAAATAAATAAAAATTACAATAAACAGAAAAACGTATAGATATACAAATCTTAGCACTTTCATATAAACAGTTCTCACTGCCAAGTGCAAATTGTCAATCAGCTGACAGAAAAGCCAAATCCAAAAACACTAACAAAGTCAGTCTGCCCCACCAAACACAGTTTGCATTCTTCAACATCATTTTAATATGAAGGTTCTTTAATTTATTAATAGCCTATTGTTGTATGGTTATGTTTAATCGGGGGTCTAAGAGCTTAGAGTAAAGAAAGGCTTTTGGACTGACCAGTAGCTCATGAATATAAAGTGTCTATACGGTGATCAGTATGTATACTATAATAGAGCGCCATCTAGTGTACTAACAATTTATCTTTCCAAGATCAGCCACGCCATCTGGCCTAACGTGAATCGATATAATTCAAAAAGCTCAAGAATCACTTAGAGACACTTGATTAAGGAAATCTGTGCAAAGAGATGTCATGGTTCTCTCCTTAAACGACATGGTTCTCTCCTGTCAAACAATTAATGAGTTACGGAGTTGTTTTTGTCACTCTTCTGAGGAAGATGTCATTCACTTGTTTTGGCAATGTACCCACACAGAAAATGTTTAGACAGTTTTTTTTTCCGGTTTAAAAATGTTTTCTTTGGCATGATTGAGTGCTCAAAATAGAATATAGGAAAATATAACTTACTTGGTTTGTGTTTCCTGCTACCCAAATTTCACATGCATGAACAAAATATGTCTATGTTATTAAACATATAAAGAGAGACAGGCTAGGGTCGGAGCAGTAAAAACAGTCCAGAGAGGCAGACTAAACAAAGAGGGCAGACCAAGAGACAATAGAGATGAGTCAGGCGTGAGTTCAAATCGAGAAAACTGTCCAATCAGGCAAACAATCCAATGGGTAATCCGTAAACTCGTAAATCCAAAAGCAAGGCAAATCAGCAACAGGTAGTCAGACAGAATAATATAGAACACTCGGTAAGGCAGGTGAAACTGGCAATACTTCGCAGGGAGCGAACACATGGCTTGAGTTTAAGTAGTCTCAAACAGGAAATGACAGTAGAGGGAGCCCTCACCCGAGTACTGACTGCCATCGCTCCCTCTGCTGGCTTGGCGTTACAGTGATCTTTGTTTAAACTATGTTCGTTAACCAATTTGAGACAAAACAGTCAACTGACAATATTGTGATACAAAGTTTGAGCTCTTGCATAAAATCAACGTTAAATTTACAATCATGGTTTTCAGAGAAGGGTCTGGCTGCAGACGTGCATTTTCAGACTTGCACTCTCAGACACCTGCACTTCCGGAATTGACGTCACTTTTATTTTTTAATTTAATTCTATTTATTTATTATTTTTTAATTGAATTTCTCAACATTTTACAACAGTAGCCAGGTGGTGAAGACAAGAAAAAATAAACTAAATTATAATGTCACTCGCAAACGTCACTTGCACTCTCAGCTACCTGCAACGTCACTTTCAATCCACAGTTCCACACAAATCATTCGTGTTGCCAATGGAGACAAGACGCTGTGGTGGTTAAATGATTAAAACTAATTTAATAGCATAACATACAGGGTCCTGCAAGTCATCTGTAGGAGGGTCTGGCTGCAGACATGCACCTGCACTCTCAGACGCCTGCACTCTCAGAAAACTGCACTTCCAGAAGTGACGTCACTTGCAGTCGATTTTATTTTTACTTTATTTATTTATTTATTTATTTATTTATTTAATTAAATTTCTCAACATTTTACAACAGTAGCCAGGTGGTGAAGACAAAAAAATAAAAAATAAATAAATAAATTACAATGCCACTGGCAATCGCCACCTGCGCTCTCAGCTACCTGCGACATCACTTGCAATCCACACAAATGGTGTGTGTTGCCAATGGAGACAAGACGCAATGCCCAAAGTCTCTCCTTAAGCTTTTTCCTCCCATAGAAAACCATTAACACTTGATATTGCTTAATGTATTCAGATACATTAAGTGGCATTAAACGATCAAATCTGTAATATAGTTTATTAAGTTAATGTACTTCAAGGCAAGCATATGGCCATGAATTCGCAAACTTTCACTTTTATACTTGCCCAGCAAACGCTTAATGTGGCAAAATGGACTAAGATGATAAAGACTAAATTCAATATAAACCTTACTGTTGTCAAACGATATACCAGCAGGTATGAACGCGCCATAAGAAAGGCATTAAGTTATATTAAAAGGACCAACTCTGTATAGGCAAGCAGATGTGCCCAGAACGTAATGTGTTAAATAAACGTTTTCCTCCCATAGAAAATCAATATAAACAAAAGACAATGATATAAAAGGGCTGTAGATATTATTCTTTATGGGAAAACGCGAATGTACGCAGCATTGCGTTTATTCTGGACTCACCTGCTTGTGTGTAGTTGTTTTAATAATGAATAGGAGCATATTGAGTTTCTTGATCTTAATCCGTTATGGTACATTATGCCACGTTTTGCATATGCAATGCGCAAAGTCTCTCGTTAAGCATTTTGCTCCTGTAGAAAACCATAACACTCTGACCATCTCTAACATCACATCTGAACATGCTGGACTCTATGAAGCACAGATTAGTGGAATGACACTGCCATCAAAAAAATTCAGTTTAAAAAAATTCAGTCATACAATTTCAGTCTATGGTGAGTTGAGACATAATTTGTTGAGCGGTCACATATTCTTGTTTTGTTAAAGAAATGTATTACAGGTTCAAATAATAATGGATACAATTTGTGCCATTGTCAGGGTGTTGTGTAGCAGGCAGGCAGGTAGACAAAGGATAATGTAGTTTTAAACAAATGATTTTAATAATAATGGAAAAAACAGGCAGAACGGGATTGCACACAACTTATAATGATGACTGAGAACGGACAAAGAAAGACTGAACAGAATGGGGTATAAATACTAGGACAAATGAAAGGAAATGAATTACAGGTGTAGGGTAATTAATCAAAAACCATAGTAACAGACGAAGAAGAGAAACAGGAAGCAGGAGAACAGGGAAAACGGAACAAAAACACAAAGAACACGTGACATCCAACTCTCCCTGGGGACCCTGGAGGCTGGTGCAGGGCAGACACAGAGCAGAGATGAGGGCAGCCTCCAGGGCGGATCAGGGAGCTCGGGAAGCCATGGCGGAGCAAACAGTCCGGGAGGCCATGGCGGATCAGGGAGCTTGGGAGGCCATAGCTGTATGGCCTCCGTGGCCTTGGCCTCTGGCCTAACCACAATGGCCACAGGAATATGGCCCCCCGCCCCCAAAATTTTCTGGGGGAAATTTAAAGGTCCATAGGCCCGGAAGAGTTCAGGAGGAGTGGGCTCTGGAGGGCGCTCAGGAGGAGCGGGCTCTGGACGGCTGGACGGGACCAGCGGAGACGAAGGAAGGCTGGACGGGACCAGTGGAGATGTAGGAGGGCTGGACGGGACCAGCGGAGACAAGGGAGACAATAGAGATGACGGAGGGAGAACAGGGGCTGAGAACTCCAGCGGGAGCGCCATGTCCATAATATACATATGGCTTGCCACATGAGAAGCCGGCGGGCTTGAGCGCGGAGCATCGGCCAGCGGGCTTGAGTGAGCCATGGCCAGTGGCTCAGTGTGTCTGATCTCAGCATCAGTCTCTCTCTACCGCTGGAGGTGGAATAGGTTGTTTGCACATGACGTCATTGCTGTGGCACAAAATGTAGCTGGAGGGCAGGAAGTGATAGGAATCACTAGCAGAAACTCAAAATGTCTATGTTTTGCGTTGTTTATGGATGCTCAAATTGGTCAAAGGGAGAAACCACAAGGAGCTTTTATCATGTATGAAAATTTGCTGTTCATAAGGGGGGAAAGGCAAGAAACTGACTGAAAAGGTGGCTTATAAACCTCCGTCTGTGGTCAGGAGGAGAGTCGGATAATGCTTGTGTGTGCAAATGGTTAAAAAAAATATAATAATATGTTAAGATATTAATAAAGCAATATATAAATAGGTACAGAGTGAGGCAGTGAGAATTCACTCAATGCTAAACGCCACACGCAGACACAACGTAAGATATTATATTTGTAGTTTTGAGAGCGTCATTGATTGTAACAGAACATTGTGAGATTGCAATAAATTGAAGTCAGTGACAGCTTTTTAGTGATTATATGGAAGCGCTATTGGCTCGCTTTCTATAATCAGTTCAGAATTTGAATAAAAGTTTCGCTTTACGTGCTGCTAACAGAACCAATAGGACACATGCAGCGAAGTTTCAGGAGTGACTGTAAAAAACAGAACGGATGAGATGAAGGAAAGTCTGTACTGTACAAGAGAAACGTATAAACAGAAAATCACAACATATGTTGGATGTGATCCTTATTTATGAAGAGGATTGATTTTTCAACTAAACTGAAATAGTTGCCTCAGTTGCCTGTCATCGAGGGGGTGGAAATAAACTATAAGCAACTAAGCCTGATTGCAAACAAACTATTTCGAGAGCGATTCCCTCATTTATATGAAGGATGCAGGATATATGTCACTCCTGAAACTACTGCTGTACAGGGTTTTTGAGATTCTGCTATTGATTCCTACAGAGAGAAATCACTTCCTGCCCTTCAGGGGCATTTTGCGTGTCCTCAGAATCACGTGATTGCAAACAACCTATATCAGGATAAAAACACCTACAGCGGTGTGCTCAACAATCCCATCGGCAACGGATCAGACATATGGACATTTTGTTAACTGTGTCCAGGTATGTTGGTGTTGATATCAGCTTTGATCTACTCAGCTGATCTAGTTATAGTGCGGAGAGTGCCGGAAGAATAGTGGGCTGGTCTGTTTTTTGTTTTTTTTTTGGCCTCAGAAAGAGTTTGTGCCCCCTCAATTTTCTTAACAAACTTATTTAAACTGTTAATGGATAATTAATTGGAGGAGCATGTGCGCACCATCTGCGGAGAACATAAAACTGTGTTCAATTTGAGCAGATCAATCAGCGTCTGACTTGAAGCAGTGTAGCTGGCCTATGCCATCTAAGTAGGCTACTGCAAGAGAGAAAATTTTTAAAATGTTTTTTTTTTTTTTTTATTTCTGAGAACTATTTAACATTATGACACAGTATGACAGACATTATGGTGCAGTATGAATATTTAGTTGGAGATATGTGAGCAAAAAATAATAGATTCAAACAAATAGATAATAAAAAGCTCAAAAGCAGCACTGAAATGGCCAGTATATGTATAAAAAAAGGCTGTAGAAAAATATATTGTAATAACTATAGTCCATTGTGAACTAAAATGGGCCAGTCTAAGGCATGAAACTCCAGGGCTGAAAATGAATCCCACTCTGCCTCTGTTCACACTAATGACACATTTTGTTAATTACAGATCAGGGTCTACCTTTATTGTACAATGTGTACAATGCAATTGCTGCTGTTGCTGGATCTCTGTTGACTGTAGCTGCCTTCATGATGTGCTACATCTGCAAAAAATGTGAAAAAGTGGACACAGAAGGCAAGTATTTCCTACTGGTTTTAAACAAGTCATATGCAAAAATATACTCTAAATATTTTAATTGTTTAATATAAAGTATTTAAAATAAATAAATGCAGTTATTTTTTTTTTATTTAATTGTATGTATTAATGCTTACATTTGAGTCTTGATAACGATACTGTACATGCAGTATATTGTAAAGAAACATCTAGTTAAGATTGACTGTTATTGGATCTATTGAATTTATTGCTTTTTAAACAGTTCAGTCTTGTGAAGTAATGATCACTTATGCTGAGCCAATGCTCTACAAAAGAAAAGCACAGTCGGTAAGATCATTTAATCTGTATTTAGTTTCCGCATCATTTCATATGTATGAAAGCCATAGGTTTTACATTCAGTGCGAACTAAAGAAATGGCTCACTATTAGGAATTTATTATTATTACATTTTGTATGATGTTTTTTTTTTTTTTTTACAGGATGTTAAAGAGGAGAGCCATGTGCTGTATGCGCTGGTCACCATGAGAAGATGATCAAACTTCTAAGTACCAGATCATGCTGTGTGATCACTTAAACTTCTGTATTAAGTCTATTTTTGTGTTTTTTTTTTTTGTTTTTTTTTTTGTGAGAAACTCCACATGCAACCCACGAGACTTTCATTCATCTTCAGAAAACAAATGAGGCTGTTTTTAAAAAGTTCTGTTACCTTTATGTGCATGTGTGTGTGTGTGTGTGTGTTTTGAAGCTTCAAAAAGTAAATAGACTTGCTTGATGTGCAGAAACGATCACCAATACTTCTTACACATCAATCATGCAGATTTATCGTAGTTTGAAAGAGGCTGGTTGTGTGGACTTTCAATAGACAAAAAATGATGAGAGAATACTAAACACACCTTCATGTGTGTTCTGGAGATAAATAAAAGTTTTATGGGTTTGGAGTGATTTTAGAGTGAGCATGTGATGACAGAAATTCATTTTCAAACCTATGTGTGTAATCCTCCAAGTACATAGATGTGAAATACTCATCTTTTGGGTTGAGTTTGTGCATGAGAATGTGTCTACTGATGGACGCTTGTGGTTGATGTTTGTTCATGAGGTGTTTGTATGTGTCAATGAATAGCATGTGGTTGAAGGTGTGTTTTTTTTCCATTCCTGCTCATGATACTCACAGTTTGACTTCTACCTTACAAAAACAACTTAAACTGTCTAAATGCTTCATCAGTAGAAACAGAAAATTGCCACGACAGTCAACAACAAGTCACAAGTAAAAAATAAAATTAAGTTCATATTTTAGTCTTTTGCTCAGAGTCACATTTATATATATATATATATATATATATATATATATATATATATACACTGTGTGCAGAATTATTAGGCATGTTGATATTCTGGTCATATTTTTTTTCCAAACACATTTTACCAATTCCAAACCACATCAGTCTTAATAACTACTGTCAATTTTGTATTTAATCATTTATATGTGATATATAATTGTCCGTGAAGGCTGGAAGTGAAAAACTCCTTATATTCAGGTGTGCATAATTATTAGGCATGTTTTCTTTTACAGATAAAATGAGCCAAAAAAGAGATTTAACCCAGACTGAAAAGTCCAAATTATTAAATGCCCATGAGAAGAATGCAATACTAATGCAATACAAGAATTTGCAAAGTTAAGGCTTGACCATTGGACAGCGAAATGCTTGTTGAGTCTGCATGGTCAGAAAAAACAGGTGGAGAAGAAAAGATGCATGTTAACTGCAACAGAATTAGAAATTAAGGTGAAGAATTAGGTGTGACACCATCAGGAACCATTTCCAGTTCTCCAGCGCCACCATTTTCCAGAACTGCAACCTACCTGGAGTCTTCAGAAGTACAATGTGTCAGGTTCTCAGAGACTTTGCTTGGTAAAAAATCCTAAAAAATGCCCCTGACTTAATAAGAATAACAAGCTGACGTGTTGTGAAATACATGAAGACAGTTTTTTTTATAGGCTTTATAGACAGATAAGTTGAGAGTGACTCTTGAAGGACAAGCATCACATCCTCTTGTACCTCTGATTCAAGAATTTATCTTTCAAAATCTGGCAGTACATTTTGGGAGTTCATGTTTAGTCTCCTATCCTGAAAAGTCTGACTTGCAGAGATGGGCTAAAATGAACTCCCAAAACTTACTGCCAGATTTTGGAAGATAAATTCTTGAATCAGAGGTACAAGAGGATGTGATGCTTGTCCTTCAAGAGTCACTCTCAACTTATCTGTCTATAAAGCCTATAAAAAAACTGTCTTCATGTATTTCACAACACGTCAGCTTGTTATTCTTAAGTCAGGGGCATTTTTTAGGATTTTTTACCAAGCAAAGTCTCTGAGAACCTGACACATTGTACTTCTGATGACTCCAGGTAGGTTGCAGTTCTGGAAAATGGTGGCGCTGGAGAACTGGAAACGGTTCCTGATGGTGTCGCACCTAATTCTTCACCCTAATTTCTAATTCTTTTGCAGTTAACATGCATCTTTTCTTCTCCACCTGTTTTTTCTGACCATGCAGACTCAACAAGCATTTCGCTGTCCAATGGTCAAGCCTTAACTTTGCAAATTCTTGTATTGCATTAGTATTGCATTCTTCTCATGGGCATTTAATAATTTGGACTTTTCAGTCTGGGCTAAATATCTTTTTTGGCTCATTTTATCTGTAAAAGAAAACATGCCTAATAATTATGCACACCTGAATATAAGGAATTTTTCACTTCCAGCCTTCACGGACAATTATATATCACATATAAATGATTAAATACAAAATTGACAGTAGTTATTAAGACTGATGTGGTTTGGAATTGGTAAAATGTGTTTGGAAAAAAAATATGACCAGAATATCAACATGCCTAATAATTCTGCACACAGTATATATAACAGATGATATGGGATCCCTGCAGTGTGAAAAGCTGTGCATGTCTCTGAATGGTCCATCTCAAAATGCGAAGCCTATAAATAGAGAAGACAATAATGCTATAGTTCATTGAGATTCCCTCAGCAGTGAGCCGTTGTATAAGCATCTTTGGTTTTTACCTGATCTTGGATCAGTTTCATCAATTTATATAGATATTTTTAACAAGACATTTGTGTAATTAAAATGATGAAAAGTAGTTAATAGTCTCTTACTCTCACTTTGTATTTAATGACTTTTTTTTTTTTTTTTTTTAGTTTTACTGCATTTGATGTATTTTACTTTCAATAAAACATTTGCAGTGGGTTTTTAAAAGCTGTTTTTATGCATGTTTCAGTCTGAGTTTTCGTTGTGTTTACACACTTTTGACCAGCAGGCGTCACAAGCGTGTTGTGTTTCAAACGCTTCGAAACAGTGAATCATTTTGCAAAGCAATTGGTTCAATTGATTCAAAGCTTCGGAAAGGTTTGTTTCTCCCTTCACTACCGCTGTGTGTTGCTCAGAGATGTGTAACTGTTCTGCTGTGATCTTTGTTTGAACTATGTTCGTTAACCAAATCGAGCAAAACCCAGTAAACATGCCCACGCAGGCCCGCTGCAGGTTTACTGTGGGACAGTGTGGGCAGAGCAAGCCCACACTAAACCCGCTGTGGGCCCACAGCAGGTTTGCCCTTTTGAGCCCCCATGATTTAGTTTTCTGAACTAAACCCGCAGTGGGCCCCCTGTGGGTTAGCCCATGCAGGGCCCATACCAGTTTGCTCAGTTGGGGCCCAATGGGGATTTTCTGTGGGCAAGCCCATAAGAAAACCCAGAGTTTTGCCCTTTTGGGCCACCCGTGATAGTTTTCTGTGGGCAGTCCATCTTGTTAACAGCAAAGGACAGCTAAAATTAAACTTTTTAAAAATGTTTTATGATTGGATTCTAATCAAAATTGTTATTTATTAAATTATTTTTGTATCTATATGCAAATGTTACATTAAAATTATATTTCTGTGACAATGGCAGTAAAATGTAAACAATAAGTTGTCCATAACAAAAACTGAATACAGTTGTACTCATGAATTTATATACCCCTTGTATTTTAACAAAATAAGAGGGATTATGAAAACTGTAGGTTATTTTGTATTTAGTACTGTCCTGAATAAACTGTTTAACATGACAGATGTTTATATATACTCCACAAGACAAAATAATAACTGAAATTATATAAATGACCCCGTTAAAAAGTTTGCATACCCTTTAATCTTAATACTGTGTTTCATTTCCTGGATGATCCACAACTGTTTTTATCTTTTGCGATAGTTGTTCATGAGTCCCTTGTTTGTCCTGAGCAGTTCATCTGCCTGCTGTTCTTCAGAAAAATCCTCCAGCTCCTGCACATTATTTGGTTTTTCCAGCATCTTTTGCTTTTTTGAACACTTTCCAAAACTGACTGTATGATTTTGAGATCCATCTTTTCACACTGAGAACAACTGAGAAACTCATACATAACTATTACAAAAGGTGAAAACATTTACTGATGTTTAAGAAGGCAACACAATGCTTTAAGAGCCGGGGGTATAAACTTTTGAACAGAATGATGATGTGTAAATTATATTTATTAAGTATAATTTATTTACAGATTTTGTTTTTCCATTTACTATTGCACTTCAGACTATAGAAATATTTACGTGTCTCGCAGAATGCATGGGGGTGAGTAAAACAAGATCATTTTCAACTTTGGGAAGGGCTGGGTATTGATTTTGATATTTTTTTAGGCACTCACCAAATTGCCTCAAAACCACTGAGTATCAAAAAATGTCTTGATGTCTTGAATTTAATACTTCAACATCAGTGAAACAGTATGCAGAATGCTTTATGTGCCCAAATCAAGTGCTGGTTATTGGCTGTGGCGAGGCATCAAATAAGATATATATATATATATATATACATATATATATATATATATATATATATATATATATTAAAAAAAAAAAAAAAAAACAGGAACCAGTATTGAAGTCAAGGTATGGTTATTTATATTGAACATTTTTGAATGTTTACATTCATTTTTGGGTTAACTGGGTGTAGCATCTGGACCAATCAGACATACATTAATTGTTACATTTAATAAATAGTCTTTAAACCCAACAAGCCAGCTATATGCTGGAGCTCTGGAGACAACCCCCCAAAGCAACTAACACCCCAAAAGGGTTCAGTTGCCAGGACGACCATCTGATAAGAGGTTTTATTGCCCAGAGGAATGCACATTTGCCCATGCTACATTTGCCCATAGGAAAGACACAATGCCTATAGAAATGGACTCTTTCCTATTCATTCACAGGCAAACCTTTCTTTGACCTTCCTATCACACATAGCCCAGGTCATTGTGTACAGTATTGCTGCATTGTATTTTAATTTTGTCTGTTGTATTTGTATTTGTCTTTCTACTGTTTTATGCATGCGTTATGATAGATGACTAGTCGTATAACCCATCTATGCCATGTTTGGTCTCTTTGAATTCGTATTTTGATCATCTAAAAGATGGTGTAAATTAGATGTTGATACCTATTTAACATATTAGTGTTTTAAGAAACCTTACTAGTTTTTGCATTAACACTAGAACCGCCACGGGGTAAATTTTACCCGTACCTGTTATTCAAATGTACATAACAGATTTTCAATAAAACACTCAAGTCTCCCAGTCATTGACTTTTACTAAAATTGTGTAATTTAAAATCCCCTGGTGTTAGAAAGTGTTTAGATAATACCAGATCGAAAAACGGAGCATTTATACCTAAAAGCGCCAGTGCGGGTCAAATTTGGTTATAATGCCTATATTATGCCTGTATTTTCACACTGTCATAATCTTGCCGGTTATGTTTTACATTGTACATTGCTAGGCAGCACCTTTTACTCACTGAATTAGTGGTTACCAGTTTCATAAATAAAGTTAATATGAGAAAAAGAAGGCAGTTGATTTTTGACGAAGAGGTATTAGAAGCACTAAATACCATGATTATTGGAGAGTCTGTTATGCGTCCTAGGTCGCTCAGCATCTGACGGCTCATCTGACAGCGATCTCATATTTAGATGTTTTAGCCTAACGTTACACATATTGTTAAAACTTTGGATTATTTATAAAATTTTTGTTTTACAATTTCTATTGTTTATTGTTCGCTCCTGTGTTGCTATTTATTTTAGTCTGGCCGTTTCCTGAAAAAAAAAAAAAATCCGATCTATGTAATGAATACAACTTTTTTATTTTTTTATTTTTTTGATTACCCTAAGTTTATTTGTGTTGTTATCTTATTCAAATTATAAATTATGTAAGTAAACAAATTAATCATTCATTAGGTGAAGCTGTGCACTTGAATTTGACATCGCATCATCCTATGCAGTGTGCGTGAGTTATTATTACATATTGTTGTCTATGGGCTATTTTCGTAATTTAAATAACATGAATTGTCTTAATATATTGAATAATGACAATGAATTCTAATATTAAACCACACAATGATGTAGTTACTTCCTTGTAATTCCCTTTGTCAGCGCAGTCTTGTTTATGTTAAATTGACTGTTATGAAAATGGACTGTAGCCTGCATAAAAATCTATTAACAAAACAACATGGCAAAAATATAAGTTGATGACTAGACAATCATTTTTTTATGACACTAGACACTTCTTTATCAAGACAGTGGCATAATACAGTGAAATAAAATCTTCCTTAGCCATATCAAAACACTTGTTTGCGCGTGGGTAAAATTTACCCGCATGGCGGTTTTAGGTATACAGCGACCTCTGGCGGTTCTAGTGTTAACACCCAATCAAATTACATATGCAAAATACCATGCTCACAGACAAAGAGTCATAAACTTTCCCTCCAAAGGTGAAAGTTACCATTGGTTCATGGACCTCCTGGAGGCGCAGCCTCCAGAGAGCTTAAAGGCATCAAACGATTGATCGCCTCCCTCTCTCTTCACTCTCTTCTTCGTCTGCAACATCTTCCAATCGCTGTCTATGTGGAGGAACCCACAGGGAGCCTGAGCCGGCACAGGGCGTGCCCCTCGTAGAACTTACGAGGATGAGGAGGATGAGCTAGAACTCTTCAGGACTTCCCTAAGCGCGCACCAGGCCTTGCGGCCTTGTCTTTCCATTTTCCATTTCCCAAAGATCACAGGACTTCAGCTGGGTCCCTCTCAGCTCTTGGTTCTTCTTCACTTTTCACATGGGATGAAACTCCCACTCACAATCGAGTCAGAACATCTTTGGAGTTCATCACTCTTCAGACCTGGAAGAACGTGATCGCGATTCCAAAACACCCACTGCTCCAACCATCAAGACTTTCACCCGAGACTGCATTCGGACACTTGTTCAACGACCAAGGCAATGCAAGTATCGTACATTTAACTAAACAAAACAGAGGTTTAGTATAAGCTGTAGACAGCACTGATGGTTTCACTCAGGTGGTTAACTGTTTCTTTTCATAGCTTCATTTCCTTGTCTCTCTCTAACTGCTTCTCACTGACCCTTCCCCCATGTATGAGTGACTTCGTGTTTGTTTGTTTAGATTAGTTATGTGTTAGTCCTTCGTTAATAAAACTCTTGTGCACAAATTACATGAGTGTTGATTCTGATTCTGCCTTGTAAATTAATGTCCCTTTACGATTCCAATTTGAGCTACATGCTCTAATGCAATGGTACTTTAAGAAAGTTATTTTCTGTGGCCAAGAAAATATCATTTCTTAGAGTTGATATAGAAATTATACTGAATGTTCGCAGGGCGAACAGATTAGTTGATGGAAAATTAATTCTGCTACAGTTACTACTGGCAGCTGATATAAATAATTGTAATTAATCATAATTAATTGTAATTATTTATATACATTTCCCTTTTAGCTAAATTGCGACAGGGACCATGAAAACATGTAATTTGGGCCTAGAGTTAAAAATAATTGGGTCTGTCATTCAGAAACATGACTTTTCATATTACTGTTATTGTAGTGACACACATCTCTCCCTTTCATTCTAGCTGGATTTTCTGACGGTTGCTGCTTGCAACTCTGCCTCCTTGACAGAAATGCCTTGCTGAATGTTGAATGACCATCAACTCAACCTTGCCAAAACAGAACTGCTCATGTTTTTAGCCAGCCCAACCTTGGTGTTACAGTGGACACATATGAACTTCACTGACCACATTGCAGTGGCCTGATCCTGCAGATTTGCCCTTATGGGGCATGCAACAGAACTCCTTGTCCAACCTCTTGTTCTCTCTAGACGGGACTACAGTACTGCTCTATTAGCAGACCTTCCAGCATGTCCTACCAAGACTCTGCAACTAATCCATCATTTGCTAATGAGAGTGGTCTTTAATGAGCTGAAGAGAGTGCACGTCACACATATCAACTTTGCACTGGTTGCCAGTAGCCGTTAATGTCACATCCCAAAGAGGTACAAGGAACTTTACTTTGACTGTTTATTGCTGTTGTAATAAACTGCCTAAATCTGCCCATTTTCAAGAAATGGCTAAAAATGCTTTTTTTTCATGAACACTTGACCATTTAAAAGGATAGTTCACCCAATAATCAAAATGAGCTTATGATTTACTTACCCTCAATCCACTGTTTATATGACTTTCTGCTTTCAGACAAACACAATCAGAGTTACATCAATAAACTTTCTGGCTCTTCCAGGCTTTATATTGGCAGTGAATGGCTGCGATGAGTTTGAAGCTCAAAAAAGTGCATCCATCCATCATAAACATACTCAACATGGCTCCGGTGGGTTAATAAAGGCCTTCTGAAGTTAAGCATATTTTACATTTTATAAAGTAAAATAAGTAATGTTCAGGTCAAACAGCCATAAAGAGTCAACTTAAGCATAACTGCCATGATGTAGGATGTAGCTTAGTATGTCATGTCGTAGCAAGTTTTTTTTTTTTTTTTTTTTTTTTTTACTTTATAAAGTGTAAAATATGCTTTACTTCAGAAGGTATTTAGTAACCCCTGGAACTATGTAGAGTACATTTATGAAGAATGGATGCACTTTGCAGCTTCAAACTCTTGGCAGCCATTCAATGTCATTATAAATCCTGGACGAGCCAGAGTGTTTATTGATATAACTCTGATTGTGTTCTTTTGAAAGAAGAAAGTCATATACACAGAGGATGGCTAAAGGGTGAGTAAATCCGTGTTCAAGTCGCCCTGCCGCCGCCCCACGACTCAAGTCAGCCCAGACTGTGTACTCGGCCATGGCTCCCCGAGCTCCCTGACTCACCGTGGCTCCCTGAGCTCCCTGATCCGCCCTGGAGACACTCCTTCTTCGCGTCCGGTGTCTCCCCTACACGAGCCTCCAGGGCGCCCACCCCCCCTCCCCAGTGTATATGTTACGGCGCGAGACGCGCCTTACGGGAGGGGGGAGTAATGTCACACCACTGAGGACTGTTTTGTTTGTTTTGCCCTCTTGTGCCCTTATTTGGTCTTTCCTGTTCCGTTGCTTGTTATTACGTCATTGGTTAATTGCTCACACCTGTCCTTGTCTCATCAGCACTCCTATATAAGTTTGATTCAGTTCCTTGTTCAGTGTCCTTTCTTATGTTGTCACTAATGTTTCCATATGTTAGTTTGCGTCGTGTTGGATTGTGTTTCCCCTGCTGTTCCAGTTTGTTCCTGTTCCCGTTTGGATTATGCTATTAACCCTTTCATACGTGAGTTTAAAATATTCTAGCTGAGCCCCCCAGGGTGAGTTTTTTTAGGCGACCGTTATTTTAGAACGTATTGCCTTATTGTTTCCATTGTCATGTGACACAACGCAGCCACAATAGCGCTGTATGACACATGTATCACTTTTATATCGTTCTTTCCTTTTTTGTTATTAATATTCACAAATGTGCTCAGTGTATTATGAAATATCTGATATTCCGATTTTGAAAGATGTGCAAGTAAATGTATTTGGAGGTTTAAACACTTTTATAATGAGCCAATGGCGCCACCAGGGGGTGGCCAGGGGTGGCCGTGGCCACCCCTGGCCGATTCCTGGCCACCCCATTGGCCACCCCACTGGCCAGTATAAATTTTAGTAGCATCAGTTATGCATCATCCCTAATGCACAGCCAGGCAGGCAAGCCGCTCTAGACCTTCGATCGCACACAGTAGCCAGCCCTCTCCCCCGCCCCGCCCCTCCGTCCATGCCACTGTTGCGCACTCAGACAGCAACAGCTCAGCGCGTGCCCGTCGGTCAACAATTTCAAAAGAAGTTAAGAAAGAAGACAAAGAAGACTACCGGTAAGTAAATAAGTCAAAAATATTCTTTAGTAAAAGAAGAAGGGGAATTATGTGACATGTGCTTTTTAAATTCCAAATGGTTACAGTATACTGTTACAGCAGCTTTTTGATGTGTTTTTGACACGTTTTGACAAGAGTTACCTAGCTAACGTCGTTAGCTGGTGCATGTATATGTTATGTCAATTTTCAGACAATGAAGAGAAAGTCCACAGACATCTCTTCTTATTTTAAGAAGAAAAGTACAGAAGGAGGAGAAAAAGAGATGGCAGGGGAGCAACAGAGGCTTAGTAATAGTGAGGAGGAGGAGGAGGAGGAGGAGGAGAAGGATAGAGGAGAGGAACAGACAGAGCAGCAAGACAAGGATACACAGCCAGCATTAGTGACAGAACACAATGACAAGGAAAAACAGACAGCAGCAGCCCATGGTCAGGGACAGTCAGCACCACTGGTCACAGAAGTGTGGCAGGACACGGCAAAAGCAGGTGTTAGACGTGTTCCTGGACCAACAGGTGAAGTTACGATCACGTGGCCCTAATAATGAAATTGATGGCTAGGCTAGATAGTAACATCATCTGGAGAAATGTATGTTTTGTTTAGTGTTTTTCCATTAAATTACAAATCATGACATAATCACTTAAAGCTTTTTGATTCATGTTTATTAGTAGTTGAGTTTTATTATTCTGAATAGAAATGCCTATAGGCCGTTATTACAGCTATGATTGATAATTACGAGAGGGGCTTATTATTATTATTATTGTTATTATTATCATTATTATTTTAATATAAGAATAACTGATTTTGCCTCTTGTTTCATTATAGATATCTCCCAGTCAAGAGCAGAGCAGCCCAAGCAGCCACATCTGAAAATCTTCCCTCGTACCTATCAAGGGGACAGAAGACGATGCTTCTCTAAAGACTGGTACAACACACATAAATGGCTAGAATACTCTCAGAGTAAAGACTCTGCCTACTGTTATGCCTGCCGGCACTTCAGTCTCCCCTCCTCGGGTGATTCAGTATTTACATCTGAAGAGGGGTTCAAACATTGGAAAAAGGCAACCTTCAAAGATGGGGGACTTTTAGGTCATGCCAAATCTGAAGCACATACTAATGCAATGTTAGCATGGGCAGAGTATGAAAAATCCACTGCAAGCACATCCTCTCTCTCAGCGTCCTTAAATGCAGAATACAATAAATTAGTGAAGGAAAATAGAGTCAGAATCAGACTATTGATCCCCTGTTGGGAAAGTCCTGTTACATAAAGCAAAGATGTGATTGTTTCTGTCCTTGCTTTTATTTGTATCTGCCAGTATCTGCTTTTCCCCAGTAACTGTTTTGTTTGCAATAAATGTACACCTTATGCCAAATATAATTGCAAAATAAAAAGAATTGTTGTGCAACTCAAAATGTTAACTGTACTGTTATTAGTCTATGCACATTATATCATTAGTAACATTAAATATAACACAATAAACCAAAGTATATCAGTAGGAGTTTCCTTAAGTCTTTCTGATAGTTTTCTACAGGCCGGTTTACTACAACAGTAGAATAAAATTCTGAAATTATGGTTTATAGTTTTGGTGTGCCACCCCAAGATTTTAAGTGGCCCCATCTGGCCACCCCTATGAAAAATTTCTGGAGGCGCCACTGTAATGAGCGCGTTAGTTGATCTATACCAGGTGATGGGCGCCGCCATGTTGGTTCGCGCTGAATCCGAGCTGTGGGATTTACAAGACGCAAATTCATCCTCTCCTCCCGAAAAACATTAAAGTAAGTCTCTGGTGAGCTGGGAGAAGAGCAGAGTAAACTTTATAGTTACCTACGTGATGTATATATGATATCAATAAAACATGTCGTCAGATAACATTTGTAAGGATCATTATTGCCGCTTCCATAGAAATCGGTGTGTATTTTGCAAACTATAAATGCATCGTTTTACTAGGACTTATGTGTATTTAAATATCTGGAACCTAAAATAAGCATTATATGGTTGAAAACACTGAATAGTTGCGATAATATGACAAGCGTTCTGCACGTCTGATCTGGTTTAGCGCCAGCCAAAGTGCCAAAGCGGATTTTAATTCAGCAGTTAATCACGTGATGCGCTGAACGTTCGAATCACACCGGTGTGATCGTACGCTTCAGGGACCAGCCAAGAATGATCACACCGGTGTGATCGTACGCGTGAAAGGGTTAAAGCATGTTTTCATTATCTCCTCGTCCCTGCTCCTCCCTCCCACACACGACGCATGACACTTAGTTAGCCTGCGGAGGACCAGGTTAATTTCCCAGTATAAGTTGCCAGAGTGACTGGAAAATTTGCTTTATGGAACCAAATCAACTGACAATAAGTGAGACTAACTGAAATAAGACTTTTTTTTGGTAAACTTGTTTTATGAAACAGCCCACAATGAAAACAAAAGCAAATAGTGAACTGCGTAGTAAAACTGCAAAGGGAACAGGTCTGAATGACTAATGATAGGAAGTGAATTTGTAGTAGCTCGAACTTTCCTAAACATGCCCCTCTATCACAAATTTCATTCTAAATAATCGATTTGTTTTGAGTGTTGTTGTTAAACGATCAGATTACAAGGTTATATTCATAAGTTTTTTTTCTTCTTATTGTTGAATCTCACATGTAAATAACATATTTACATACTCACAGATGTTTTATGCGCAATTCACACATTGTATTCTAGGTATTTGAAAGTATCTGGGAGCATCCCTTAGGGCTGTAGCGTGGGATGTAAACAATCGTTTGCACGCTGAGTAAAGAAAGGCTTTTGGACTGACCAGTAGTTCCTCAATATAGAGTGTCTATACGGCAGTCAGTATATGTACTATAATAGAGCGCCATCTAGTGTACTAACAATTTATCTTTCCAAGATTAGCTACGACATCTGGCATAAAATGTGAATCGGAATGTTCAAAAAGCTCAGGAATCACTTAGAGACACTTGATTAAGGAACTCTGTTAGCAAAGAGGTATTGTTTGTTGTCATGGTTCACTCATTAAATATGAAGAGGTCAAACGACCGAATAATGAGTTACTCTAAATTTCACAAAAATAAATAAATAAATAAATAAAATAAATCGTAATAAAACTTATTAGTCGGACACTGAAGTGAGTTGTTTTTGTCACTTTTCTGATGAAGATGTCATTCACTTGTTTTGCCAATGTACCCACACAGAAAAGTTTAGACAAATTTTTTTATTTATTTATTTATTTATTTATTTATTTATTTATTTATTTATTTATTTATTTATTTATTTATTTATTTTATTTTATTTTATTTTATTTTATTTTATTTTTTTACTGGTTTAAAAATGTTTTCTTTGGCATGATTGAGTATTCAAAATAGAATAAAGGAAAATATAACGGTGTAATTCATCACATCTGTTACAGCATTGTAACCAACCATTACATTTTTGTAAATTGTTTTTTTTTTTAATTTAATTAATTTCTTATTTGACAGTTTTTAGAACTATAGTTTTATAAAAGGATTATTTTATTTGACTGCAAAGCTGCTCTGTGTAGGAGGAAAGTCAGACTGTGAGGTTCATGTTGAGCAGGACAGGAAGAAGCCCTTCACCTACAAACTGAACACACATCATACAAATGGACGATCTCTTGCAGAAGCATCTATCCAACAGATCAAACAATATTTTTGAAAGAAATCAGACCACAGCAGGTTTCAGTTTGACTCAAATGTTGAGCTGCTCATGTCACACTTCAGATGAGTGTCGATGAGAGATGGTGAATATTTTTTTTTTTACCATTTACAAAAATTATTGTAATGATTGTAAAACTATTTGAAATCTGTATAGCATTAATTATTTAGCATTACATTTAGGATGACTAATCCAATTTTCTACTTTCCTACGTTTTCAAAAAAGTACTTTTCAGAAACCATAAAAGTTAAAAAAATAAATAAATAAATAAAAATAAATAAATAAATAAATATATATATATATATATATATATATATATATATATATATATATCAATTTTTAAAATGTAAATAATAATAATAATAATAAATAAATAAAATAAAATACAATTTGATAGTTTTTTTTTTTTTTTTTTTTTTTGACACACACACACACACAACCACACAATCATGAACATGCGTTCAGAGTGTGTGTTAACTAGTAGGTGGTCAAACACTGTCAAAGGAGGATTCAGCAGGTGGTCGCTGTACAACTGAAGATGTTGTTTCACACATTTGTTTTGTTCTGTTTGTGTTGTCTGATTGGTAAGTTGCAAATGTGTTTTTTATGTCTTTGTTTATTTTCATTTCGAAAAAATAAAGCTCCTGCTGCTGTTGATACAGATATCACTGTAAGATCAACTTTTAAAATCTGTTTGTTCAGGTGTGTTTGGTGAGTCAGTGTCAGTGATGGAGGGAGATTCTGTCACTCTAAACATTGATGTTACAGAAACACACGAAGAGGACAGTATAATGTGGAATTTTGGCACTGGAAAGGCTCTCATTGCTGACTTCAACAAACATTATAGAATCTTCTCCACATTTGATGTTCCTGATGGGAGATTCAGAGACAGACTGAAGCTGGACAAACAAACTGGATCTCTGACCATCACAAACATCACAACTAAACACGCGGGACACTATGAAGTACAGATTAATGGACTGACACCATCAAATACATTCAGTTTAAAAAAATTCAATCATTCAGTTTCTGTCTATGGTGAGTGGAGACATAATTTGTTAAGCGTTCACATAGTCTTGTTTTATTAAATAAATATTCCGGGTTCAAATAATTATGGAGATAATTTGTGGCATAAGGTTGATTACCACAAAAATAACTTTGACTTGTTAAGAAAAGAAAGAAAAAATGTCAAGGTTGTGACTTTTGCTGATTTTTAAAAAAGATTTAAAAGCAGAAATGTGAAGCATATAATTCGATAAAAACGTTAATTCTTCTGTTAAAACTAGTCTATTATTTGAGCAGCAAAGCTGTTTTAGTTATAATTTTCCCAGTCGCTTGTTGTCTTGTCAAGCGACTAAGTTGTAAACTTAGACATAACTTTGCACAGAGTTTAACATTTTAATGTTTACAGATTGGCCTCAATCGATTTTTTTTGTTTGTGATAATCACCATTATGCCACCAATGCTGATGATTGAGCTTAACTTCTTTTTATGTTTCTGCTCATTCATGTTTTCTAGCTCGTCTGCCCATGCCTAACATTACCAGAGATTTTTCACGAAATCTTTCATTATTATCATCATCATCAAATTGTTCATTGTTGTGTTCAGTGGTGAAAGTGAATTGTGTGAGTCTCTCCTGGTACAAGGGAAACAGTTTATTGTCCAGCATCAGTGTGTCTGATCTCAGCATCAGTCTCTCTCTACCTCTGGAGGTGGAATATCAGGATAAAAACACCTACAGCTGTGTGATCAACAATCCCATCAGCAACCAGACCAGACATCTGGACACCTGTGAACTTTGTTGGTCATGTTCAGGTATGTTGGTATGTTTACTCAGCTGAACTATTAAATTACAGTGCTGATGTTCGATAAAGTTTGTTGTAGATCAGACTGACATATTCCATCAAGTTAATGGCTCATTTTGTTAATTACAGATCTACAGGGTCTGCCTTCATTTAACATAGGGTTGATTTCTGCTGCTGCTGCTGGATCTCTGTTGACTGTAGCTGCAGTCGTGATGTACTGCATCTGCAAGAAATGTAGAAAAACTGACAGACAAGGCAAGTGTTAACTACTGGTTTTAAACAAGTAATTTGAAAACTACGATCTAAATATATATTTTTAATCAATTAATAGACAAAATTGCAATAAAAACATTTTAAAAAATGCAGTTTTTTTTTTTTTTTTTTTTTTTTTAAATTAAAAAATACAAATTGTGTGTTACTGCTTGTTAATAATACAGATGTGACCCTGGACCACAAAACCAGTCCTATGTTGCATGGGTATATTTGAAATAATAGCCAAAAATACATCGGTACATGGGTCAAATTTATCATTTTTTCTTTTATGCCAAAAATCATTAGGATATTAAGTAAAGATCAAGTTCCATGAAGATATTTTGTAAATTTCCTACCGTAAATATACCAAAACACAATTTTTGATTAGTAGTATGCATTGCTATGAACTTCATTTGGACAAGTTTAAAGGTGATTTTCTTAATATTTTGATTTTTTGGCACCCTCAGATTCCAGATTTTCAAATAGTTGTATCTCAACTAAACGGAAAGCTTTTTTATTCAGCTTTCAGATGATGTATAAATCTCAATTTTTTTAAATTTGCACTTATGACTGGTTTTGTGGTCCTGGGTCACATATGTTGTAAAGAAACAGATATAGTTAGGATTGAATCTAGTTGTTTAATGCAACATTTTTTTTTTTTTTAACAGTTCAGACTCATGAAGAAGAAATCACTTATGCCAAGCCAACGTTCAGTAGAAGAAAAGCACAATCGGTAAGATCATTTAATCTGTTTTTAGTCTCCATGTCAGTTTAGCAGTGAGTCACATTTAGATGTGTGAGCGCTTGTGTTTTTGTCTTTATAATAATCGATCACATTCTTACACACACATAACAGCGCAATATCAGATATGTATAAAACCCCTTCATTTTTTTTTTTTTTTTTACGTTTTGTTCCACCCATATGTTAAAAAGCGTTGAATTACTTTTTTTTTTTTTTTTTCCCACATCAGTCACTCCATACACTATAATGGCAAAGCACAAAACAGAATTGCGACAACTTTCCAATTTTGTTAAAAACAAAACACTGAAATAAGTATGTGGCATAAGTATTCATACCCTTAAGTACATAGTTGCAGCAGCTTTACTGTGTAATAACATCCAAAATTTCATGTGTCTCAGAAAACGGTATGAATTCTTATGGAATGGAATCATTTCAGTTATTTTATTTCTAATAAATTTGCAAAATTGTTACAAACCTGTTTGTGCTTTGTCATTATGGAATATGGAGTGTAGATTGTAGATTAATTGTAATTGAATTGGTTAATATTGTCAGATGTTTAAATTGAACGATGACCTGTCAAGAACACTTTGCAGCAAGATGCCACATAACAGACTACATAATTTGCAGGCTAGAAATTATTGTGTGAAGTTCTTCATGTGAACAATTGAAGTCAGAATGTCACATGCTACTTTGCAACCAAAGAAATGGTTCACAGGTCTGTTCAAAGAGGGTCACACTTCTGCTGTTACTTGTGCATTTGAAAAATGGTACATGGTAAATGCATCATGTTAAAATGTTTCCATACCATTAGGGCTGTCTAGTTCATTTTACACTCACACCAGTACCATAAGATTAAACAACTTATTACTACCTCAAAGTCAAAGTATTATTATATTTTGTGTGATGTATTTTTTCAGAATGTTAAAGAGGAGGACCATGTGGTGTATGCACCGATCACCACGAGAAGATGATCAAACGTAGTCTAAGTACCAGATCCTGCTTAAACTTCTGTATTAAGTCTTTTGTTGAGGTTTCACCACATGAAACCCACAAGATTTTCATTCATCTTCGTAAAACAAATGAGGTCATTTTGGAAGTTCTATTTACCTTTTTTTGTGTCCATCCATTTTGATTTTTCAAAAAGTAAATGAAGACTTGGCTGATGTGCAGAAATGATTGTCAGTCTTGCACATCAAGCATGCAGGTTTATATTTGATGTATGTATGTGTGTCAATCAATGTTTATATGGGAATAAAAACTCAAAGTCTTTATGAACTTTTTGAAACTTGAAGAGGTTGGATGTGTGGACTTTCAGTGAATGTACAAAAATGAGAGAATATTAAACACACCTTTATGTGTGTTCTGGGGATGAGCACACATTTTATGGGTTTGGAATGATTTTACAGTGAGGATGTGATGGCAGAAATTCATTTTTGGGTGAATTATCCCTTTAAAGTCTCAAAACTGTATGTGTAATTCTCCAAGTACCAAATGTAGATGCAAAAGTAGCAAAAGTGATCCCTGCTGTTTTCTACAGACATGTTTTTTATCTGTTGGGCTGAGTTTGTGCATGAGAATGTGTCTACTGATGGACGTTTGTGGTTGATGTTTGTTCATGAGGTGTCTGTATGTGTCTATGAATAGCGTGTGGTTGAAGGTGTTTTTTCCATTCCTGCTCATGATACTCACAGTTTGACTTCTACCTTACAAAAACAACTTAAACTGTCTAAATGCTTAAACAAGTCACAAGTCAAAAATAAAATTAAGTTCATATATTAGTCTTTTGCCAAGAGTCACATTTTTTTAAATATATATAACAAATATGGGATCCCTGCAATGTGAAAAGCTGTGCATGTCTCTGAATGGTCCATCTCAGAATGCGAAGCCTATAAATAGAGAAGACAATTTTTGTTTGGCGTGTCAGGGTCTCTGTAAACCCGTGAATAATGCTATAGTTAAGAATAAGAACAAGCATCTTTGGTTTTTATCTGATCTTGAATCAGTTTCATCATTTTATATAGATATTTTTAACAAGACATTAAAGGGATGAAAAGTAGTTAATAGTCTCTTACTCTCACTTTATATTTAATGACATTTTTTTTGTTGTTGTTGTTGTTGTTATGTTGGTATGTTTACTCAGCTGAACTATTAAGTTACAGTGCTGATGTTCGATAAAGTTTGTTGTAGATCAGACATATTCCATCAAGTTAATGGCTCATTTTGTTAATTACAGATCTACAGGGTCTGCCTTCATTTAACATATTGATCTCTGCTGCTGCTGCTGGATCTCTGTTGACTGTAGCTGCAGTCGTGATGTGCTGCATCTGCAAGAAATGTAGAAAAATTGACAGACAAGGCAAGTGTTAACTACTGATTTTAAACATGTAATTTGAAAACTATGCTCTAAATATATATATTTTTAATCAATTAATAGACGAAATTACAATAAAAAAAAAAAAAAAAAAAAAAAAAAACATTTTATTTTTTTTTAAAAAATACAAATTGTGTGTTACTGCTTGTTAATAATACATATGTGACCCTGGACCACAAAACCAGTCCTATGTTGCATGGGTATAGTGGGTTTTTAAAAGCTGTTTTTATGCGTTTCAGAGTTTTTGTTGCGTTTACACACTTTTGACCAGCAGGCGTCACAAGCGTGTTGTGTGTGTTTTTTTTTTTTTTTTTTTTTTTTTTTTTTTTTTTTTTTTTAACGCATCGAAACAGTGAATCATTTTGCTAAGCAATTGGTTCAATTGATTCGAAGCTTCGGAAAGGTTCTTTTCTCCCTTCGCTACCGCTGTGTTGCTCAGAGATGCATTTTATCTTTGTTCTGCTGCGATCTTTGTTTAAACTATGTTCGTTAACAAAATCGAGAAAAACAGTCAACACTGACAATTTTGTGATAAGAAATATATTAACTACTCGTTTGAACTCAAAATCAATGTCAAATCGTGGTTTTCAGGGAAAACAGCACTCTCTTGGTCGTGTCATGTTGCTTAACTAGGCTATGTGTTAGAATTATTCTGCAGTTGTGTTAATTTGTTTTGATTCCTCAAGCAGATAGGAGTTTCACTTATCCAAAGATGTTCTGAGGGCAGAAAGGAAAATGATTGGTTTACCGATTCAACCAATGAAATTGAAGCAGAGGCGGGGTCAGGATATTTGGACGTGTGGAGGGAGTACATCAGACAGAAACGTTATTAACGCTTCGTGGGAGGCATTTGCTGCAAGGTAAGTGAATTTACCATGTATTTTATTTAAAAATAATAATAAATCAACATAACTCTAACCTTTACTGAGATAATTAGCCGGCAAAGACGCACAGAACAAGTAATCATCGACTACATATCATATCATATGCATTTTCATTCAAGTGCTTTATCGCACCAAAGCTGCTTATGGGGTAGATTGAGTATAACATGCTTTTCCAATGTTCCCGCGCTGTCTGTGATACCGATATGAGGGACAACAGAACTCGTTCAAATCTCCGTGACATTTCATTAGTCAGTTAGCGCTAGCATTAACATCAGCGCTGCTCTCAGGGCAGGAGTAAAACTAACAGTACTAAACTGAATTATGCGCTGCTCTCAGGGCAGGAGTACTCAATAGGTTCGTATTACTGTTATTTTTACTAAACTATGTGCTGCTCTCAGGGCAGGAGTACTCAATAGGTTAGTATTACTGTTATTTTTAGTGTACTATGCGCTGCTCTCGGGGCAGGAGTACTCAATAGGTTCGTATTACTGTCATTTTTACTAAACTATGCGTTTCTCTCGTGACAGGAGTACACAATAGGTTCGTATTACCGTTATTTTTAGTGTACTGTGCGCTGCTCTCGGGGCAGGAGTACTCAATAGGTTCGTATTACTGTCATTTTTACTAAACTATGCGTTGCTCTCGGGGCAGGAGTACTCAATAGGTTCGTATTACCGTTATTTTTAGTGTACTGTGCGCTGCTCTCGGGGCAGGAGTACTCAATAGGTTCGTATTACTGTCATTTTTACTAAACTATGCGTTGCTCTCGGGGCAGGAGTACTCAATAGGTTCGTATTACCGTTATTTTTAGTGTACTGTGCGCTGCTCTCGGGGCAGGAGTACTCAATAGGTTCGTATTACTGTCATTTTTACTAAACTATGCGCTGCTCTCAGGGCGGGAGTACTCAATAGGTTTGCATTACTGTTATTTTTACTAAACTATGCACTGCTCTCAGGGCAGGAGTAAGAATAACAGTACTAAACTGAATTATGCGTTGCTCTCAGGGCAGAAGTACTCAATAGGTTCGTATTACTGTCATTTTTACTAAACTATGCGCTGCTCTCAGGGCAGGAGTACTCAATAGGTCCGTATTACTGTTATTTTTAGTGTACTATGCGCTGCTCTCGGGGCAGGAGTACTCAATAGGTTCGTATTACTGTCATTTTTACTGTCATTTTTACTAAACTATGCGTTGCTCTCGGGGCAGGAGTACTCAATAGGTTTGTATTATCGTTATTTTTTACTAAACTATGCACTGCTCTCAGGGCAGGAGTACTGAATAGGTTCATATTACTGTTTTTTGTCATGTACTATATGACTATATTCTGTATGACTATAGGCCTGTCATTGACCCTTTCATGTAGTTTTTCTTCTCTTTGCAGAAAAACTTCTTGGAAAAAGCAGAAGTCGTCACTGGTCCAAACTTGGAGAAAGGGAATCTCTGGACTTTCTTTGTAAGTTCATCTAGTTTTAGTTAAGAATCTTGTTTTTTTTTTTTTTTTTTTTTGAAGTGCTTATATTAAGTGTCAGAAACTCCAGTCTCACTTCCTGTTACCAATTACCTGTTAGGTTTGTTTGCATAATTCCAGCCTATGGACTTCATTAGCTCTCCCTCAAATATCTACTCTGATCTGCCCTCAGTCATTGTGGTTGTAGCTGAGGCCAGAGTATAGTAGGCTCTAGGAGTGGCAGGGTTTAAAGATGTATTACATGTCCTTAAGAAATTGTCAATTTTGAGGGAGTTGTATGTGATTTTTATCTTTAATCTTATGATTTTGCTAGTAATTCTGTTTGTTTACATTGCTACATTTCAGATGCTGTGCAGTGAGATGGTCAGTGATGTAGTGTTCCTGGCATGGAAGTTTCCTGCACAAAAGAAATTGGTCCAGAAAATATATGAAAATGAGGATGTTCATGATTCAGTATCCCAAACTGAAGCCTTTAGGTAAAATTCTTTTTTTTTTTTCCTTTCTTTCTTTTATCATGACTGTCAGTGTAAATTGAAACAAAATTCTTTATGCATTTCCATTGCAGGAAGACCTTACAAACATTTCTGGAGACTTTGAGAGACTGGTTTTGAGAAGATATTTGGAAAAGCAACCTATGACCTTGGGCATGGTTTAAAGGGAGCCTGTTCAAATTTGTTGATTCATGTCTACAATAAAAATAAAAAATACAAAAATAAAAAACTTAAAAACCTCTAGGAATGATGATATCCACTAATTAAGACTACAGCAGTTTAATGATACATCTTGCTGAACTTTTTTGTTGTGAAACGTTCCTGTGTTTTATACATGCATTTAATTCACTGGATTTGTTTGTAATTTGTAATTTTATGAAAATAGAAAGAAGTCATAATTAAACTTATTTTATTGTAATATTGGACCCATAAACTGATTATTTTCAATCAACATTTCTTTCATTCTGTTCTTAAACAATCTGTACAACAGACATTGAATGATACAACATTAACAACACGATTATTAAAAAAAAAAAATAACTCACAAGTTATAATTAAAAGTCTTAATTTCTCTGCAATAGTCCATGGGAGGAACATTAAGTGGTTGCACAAAAATTGACTAGTACCTTTTGTAATCACATTTATGTATCACCAAGTGAACTCTGTGAGAGAAGCCCTATTTGGACAGTAGGAACATATGTAAAAATTTATGTACATGGCACCTCAGTGATAAAACTCATGGATTTGATTTATTCACAGTGTGATCATATGAACCCAGGAATGCACTGCTCATATGGCCTGTCGCATAGTTGTCTGCTATAAAATAAATGTCACATGCCTGGATTAAGAATAAATTTAAAATGTTATTTATTTAAATCTCAGGTTCAAAAATAGACCCACTATAGCTGAAATGGTTTTCTTAAATTTTATCTCTCAAAATGATAGGTGTCATGAGAAATGTGAAGATTAGCAGAAATAAGTTGCATGCAACCTCTTATTTACATGAGGTGAATCAATCACGTTTATTTATACAGCGCTTTTTAACAAAATAGGTTGTGTCTAAAGCAAATTTACAGTTTTTCATAGGACAACAGTGTGTCAATAATGCAAAAGTTCCATGTTGCAGCAAAGCAGGGCTGATAGTGGAAAAAATTCTGAGCCTGAACTTTTTTTCCTTGCCCCCGAGGTGAGTAGGGCTGGGGGTACTATGTATGCGACACACTTTTAACACATAACTTGTTGGCCAGTGGGCCCAAATATATAAACAGCCTATGTATAACCCTGATCATCATTATTGTCAAGTGGCTCTTTTTAGATATTTTCATATTTGCATTTTGCCCCCAGTATTATTCAAGAAAACACAGCATTTTCTTCTCAATATGTTCAGTGCCTAGATTGACATTATTAGCCCATCTTAGTACAATCACTGGAAGTAAATGCTACAGATGCTAAAGCCATACCAGGACAGGTCAGTAAGTGGCAATAATAGTACTCCAAAGTACACAGGAATTGATTAACTAAAGGACATGAAAAGGACACACATTCATTTTTCTTTAACAAATTTAATTGCAAAATATGCACCATTCAACTGAAAAACCATAATAAATAAATATACTGTAAAAGACAGTATGGGATTAACAAAAAACATTTCTCCTTCCCTTTATTTCTTCCTTTCTGAACGTAGTTTTTGGTCCAAAACATGCAAATGGTGCAAAATATGCACCATTAAACAGAAACACCATAATAAATAAATATACTATAAAAGACAGTGTGGAATTAACAAAAAAGCATTTCTCCCTCCCTTTATTTCTTCCTTTCTGAACATTGTTTTTGGTCCAAAATAGGCAAATAGTGAAAAATATGGACCATTGAACTGAAAAACCATAATAAATAAATAAATATACTATGAAAGACAGTATGGAATTAACAAAAAACCTTTCTCCCTCCCTTTATTTTTTCCTTATTTTATCCATACTTTTGTCCGTGGCCTCGTCAATGTTGACTGAAAACATGCCATTCTTAAGCTTCTCAGACAGACGTTTTTTAAACTATGGTGAGATGCCGTGTGTAAGAAGATAGCTTGCGTGCTGCCTGGAGACAGACAGATGCGCCAGGGCGGGTCTATCCTCCGCTAATTTCTTACATAAAGTGACGAGTGGGTGGGCAATAGTAAATGACAGGTCAAGCTCAGCAATGAAGGAGCACAAGCAAATTTTTAAATCAGTCACACGATCGGTCATTGAGGGTGGAATATCTGCCGTGGCTGTTGCCCCTGGCAAACGTGAGGTGTGTTGCAGTGCTCTGACTGTTGCTTTATGAACAGGGTCTAATTCGTGCCGTGACAGCACTTTTTTCCCGCTAGTTCCATACATCAGTTTCCTTGCGCACACAGTGCAATAGCATGCTCCTGGTTGCCGGAGCTTTTGACACCAGCTTCCAAAGGGCTTTCCGTCGCTACCCACATCCTCAATCCAACCCCAGCGCCATTTATTCTTTATGCCTTTATCGATATCTTTAATGTCTTCCCCTGGCTTCAAAAACATAGCCATGACTTACGGTTTGAGTTGCCAGTATGAGACACACAATTGTACAGTATGGGAGCTAAAAACACCTTCGCGCATGGAGCATTGCCTTAACCTGTATCAATCTATTTGACAAAGACACAAGGCCCGCCCCTTCCCTACTTCTGATTGGCTCATCGGCTAGTATGTGTATTGTTTGAGTCATTGAGCCTTAAAGCTGCTCTTTGACCTGCGCATCTCAGATCTAGAGAAATGACAGATCAATATCCGCGAAACTGATTTTTTTTTTTTTTTTTTCCGCAGCCACAGTACACCGGAAATCCGGCGTGGTGCCGGAACGCTATCACCCCTGAGCAAAGTGAGATTGCAGAGGACTCATTTAGGACATTTAGGGATGCAGAGGTCGTCTCTAGGTGCTGATTCATCATCTGGTGACCTTGGAATAAGAAAGAAACAGACTAATATTAGTGTAGATGCCATTCTTCTTATGATGCAATGAGTACATCAGGTGTTATGGAAATTATTCCCGGTTCCTGTTGACCTAATTAATACAGCCTAACCATCCTTTAACGGACTTGAATTATAGAAATGTGTTAATGTGTTAAGTTGGCCGGGTTAAAGAGATGGGTCTTTAATCTAGATTTAAACTGACAGAGTGTGTCTGCCTCCTGAACAGTGTTGGGTAGATTGTTCCAGAGTCTGGGCGCTAAATAAGAAAATTATCTGCCGCCACAGTTGATTTTGATATTTTGGGTATTTTCAAAGTTTTGAGAATGCAGCAGACATGAGGGACTATAATGACAAGGCTGCTTGGTTTATATTTTTATGTATGTAATTGTAGGCCTATATTTTAAAATTGTATTGCATACATATTACTGCCATAATAATGACTAATTTAAAATGTTTAAGTACTTTCCTTGTCTTTTTGTTCTTAACAGCTCCTACCCACTGTGCTGGAGAAGTTATGAAATATTTTTGTTGTAGTTCATTTTGAATCAATTTCTTCAACCACACAACCTTGGTGCCTAAAAAACAGCATGTAATTTGGCTGAGAATTTTTACGAGGGTGATGGGAGAAAAACACCAATATTCTGGATTCGGATGGCCCTGTAAATGTTGAAAATCGCTTGCGTCCACATGATTAACAGTTACCGACTGAATCTGGCTATTATGTGCTTTTATCAGGTGGATCCAAACTTACACCATTTTTCATACATCTCCATTTTTGCACCATTTTGGACTCGGCAGTATCAGATCTTCAGTGTTAGCTCCTTTGATTTGTCCAGATTTTGCAACTCCTCCAGGTAACTGAAGAATAAAATAAAAGATCAATCAATCATACAGAAATTGTCTACTGTTTTATAAATATAATGGTAATGTAATACAGACCAACTGAGTACTACTGCACCGAGAGCAGCGCATAATTCAGTTTAGTACTGTTATTTTTTACTCCTGTCCTGAGAGCAGTGCATAGTTTAGTAAAAATAACAGTAATACGAACCTTTTGAGTACTCCTGCCCTGAGAGCAGCACATAATTCACTTTAGTACTGCTATTTTTTACTCCTGCCCCGAGAGCAGCGCATAGTGTAGTAAAAATGACAGTAATACAAACCTATTGAATACTCCTGTCCCGAGAGCAGCGCATAATTCATTTTAGTACTGTTAGATTTACTCCTGCCCTGAGAGCAGCGCAAGATTCACTAAAAATAACAGTAGTACGAACCTATTGAGTACTCCTGCCCCGAGAGCAGTGCATAATTCAGTTTAGTACTGTTATTTTTACTCCTGCCCTGAGAGCAGCGCATAGTTTAGTAAAAATAACAGTAATACGGACCTATTGAGTACTCCTGCACCGAGAGTTTCGCATAGTTTAGTAAAAACAACAGTAATACGGACCTATTGAGTACTCCTGCCCTGAGAGCTTTGCATAGTTTAGCAAAAATAACAGAAATACAAATCTTTTGAGTACTCCTGCCCTGAGAGCTTTGCATAGTTTAGCAAAAATAACAGGAATACAAACCTATTGAGTACTCCTGTCCCGAGAGCAGCGCATAGTTTAGTAAAAATAACAGTAATATGAACCTATTCAGTACTCCTGCCCCGAGAGCAGCGCATAGTTTAGTAAAAATAACAGTAATACGGACCTATGGAGTACTCCTGCCCCGAGAGCAGCGCATAGTTTAGTAAAAATAACAGTAATACGGACCTATGGAGTACTCCTGTCCCGAGAGCAGCGCATAGTTTAGTAAAAATAACAGTAATATGAACCTATTCAGTACTCCTGCCCTGAGAGCAGCGCATGGTTTAGTAAAAATAACAGTAATACGAACCTATTGAGTACTCCTGCCCTGAGAGCAGCGCATAGTACACTAAAAATAACAGTAATACGGACCTACTGAGTACTCCTGCCCCGAGAGCAGTGCATAGTTTAGTAAAAATAACAGTAATACGGACCTATGGAGTACTCCTGCCCCGAGAGCGGCGCATAGTTTAGTAAAAATAACAGTAATATGCACCTATTCAGTACTCCTGCCCTGAGAGCAGCGCATAGTACACTAAAAATAACAGTAATACGGACCTACTGAGTACTCCTGCCCCGAGAGCAGTGCATAGTTTAGTAAAAATAACAGTAATACGGACCTATGGAGTACTCCTGCCCCGAGAGCGGCGCACAGTTTAGTAAAAATAACAGTAATATGAACCTATTCAGTACTCCTGCCCCGAGAGCAGCGCATAGTTTAGTAAAAATAACAGTAACATGAACCTATTCAGTACTCCTGCCCCAAGAGCAGCGCATAGCACACTAAAAATAACAGTAATACGGACCTACTGAGTACTCCTGCCCTGAGAGCAGCGCATAGTTTAGTAAAAATAACAGTAATATGAACCTATTCAGTACTCCTGCCCCGAGAGCAGCGCATAGCACACTAAAAATAACAGTAATACGGACCTACTGAGTACTCCTGCCCTGAGAGCAGCGCATGGTTTAGTAAAAATAACAGTAATACGAACCTATTGAGTACTCCTGCCCTGAGAGCAGCGCATAGTACACTAAAAATAACAGTAATACGAACCTATTGAGTACTCCTGCCCCGAGAGCAGCGGATAATTCAGTTTAGTACTGTTATTTTTACTCCTGCCCTGAGAGCAGTGCTTAATTCAGTTTAGTACTGTTATTTTACTCCTGCCCTGAGAGCAGCGCTGATGTTAATGCTAGCGCTAACTGACTAATGAAATGTCACGGAGATTTGAACGAGTTCTGTTGTCCCTCATATCGGTATCACAGACAGCGCGGGAACATTGGAAAAGCATGTTTTACTCAATCTACCCCATAAGCAGCTTTGGTGCGATCGACTGATAAAGCAGTTGAATGAAAATGCATATGATATGATATGTAGTCGATGATTACTTGTTCTGTGCGTCTTTGCCGGCTAATTATCTCAGTAAAGGTTAGAGTTATGTTGATTTATTATTTTTTTTTTAAATAAAATACATGGTAAATTCACTTACCTTGCAGCAAATGCCTCCCACGAAGCGTTAATAACGTTTCTGTCTGATGTACTCCCTCCACACGTCCAAATTTCCTGACTCCGCCTCTGCTTCAATTTCATTGGTTGAATCTGTAAACCAATCATTTTCCTTTCTGCCCTCAGAACATCTTTGGATAAGTCAAACTCTTATCTGCATTTCGCAACGAAAGGTTGGGCGATCCGTAACCTTACTGTTAATACATTTTCCATTACCAATTGTATGACTGCTGTAAATTTTATCTGCCACAAGATGGCACTGTTTTCGTGTAGTTTTAATGTATTTTAATGTATGTTGATGTTTTATTATTTTATTCCTCGCAAGGTGAACAGTCAGTCTACGGGGTTTCTTTTAATAACGCCCACGGGAAAGATCTCTGTTCGCTCTCGTACTGACGCTACAACGCTTGTGATATGACCTCATATGCTGCAGCCTCTTTTTTTTTTTTTTTTTTTTTAACGCTTAAATTCAACAGATAATAAATAATAAGTCTAAAATGTCAAAACATACCATCTACTTATCTTTGCAGCAGTTTTTAATGTAGGTTCTTAATTCAGCCACGTTGTGACGTATGGATCTGCTGTTGGTCATGCGGTTTCACGTGATGCGAATTCGCAGGTCAGAGTTCACCAAACTTGAACTTCGAAACGCAGTGAAACGCCAAACTTTTCGTGTTTTCTTTTCTGAATAGAAGATTATGAAGAAAAGAAGAAAGACACCAGGCTCCATGCTGCAAACGGCCTATTAAGCGATGCGGCTGCGATCGCGACCATGAGTAGCGTTACAGGAAGCGATGTGTGTGCCTACAGGAGCCCAGCAACTCACGGATTCAGATTCGCGGATATGATGGAAGAAGACCAACCGCTTCTGTTGTGTGGGGAGTAAGAAACTGGAAACAAAAACAGCATTTTAGCAGAAACAATTAAGGCCTTTAGATTAAGCCAGAATTAGGTCATACCTCAATTAAGTATTTTTTGTAAAGGTGCCGTAGAAAAAACATTACTGGTGGGCATCTTGATACAAAACAATGACACTGACATATTTAAGTAATGCCAGTGCAAGGTTCTTTCAGTTAAAACAGCCTAGACATGCTTTTTAATGTTTTATGCTTTGTCTCTGAATTCTGGGGCTAGAGTAGCAAATAATAATAGAATAATGATAACATGGAAATGACTATAATTATAATATTATGCAATAAATACAGCATAAAATAATAAAAACATGAAAAAATATGTTTAAATTTAGAAAATTGGTGGGTGGGTGACTGATGGTGTCAAAGACAGCTTCTCACGAGATTGTTGACTACAAAAATTGCTGGTGGGCACCTTGATACAAAACAACAGCACTGATATATTTTAAGATATCCCAGTGCAAGATTCTATGTGTTAAAACTGCCTGGATGTGTATTTTAGTCTTATGCCTTGTGTGTGAAACTGAAGATAAAGTAGCTAATAATAATAGAATATTCATGATAAAAAATGAATCGAAAAATGAACACAGCAACAATAATAAAATAGAAAAATAATTAAGATATGAATTTAAAATAAAATAATAATAGTTAATTAATATTAAATATATAATAAAGTAATTTAAGATGATCCATAAAATAATACCAATAATATAGAGTAGCTAATAATAATATGAATAATTATTTATATTAATAACATGAAAATAACTATATTGCTAATATACAATAAATACAATATAAATTAACACACACACACAAAAAAAAAAAAAAAAAAAAAAAAAAAAACAATAGAATATAGAAATAAAATCAATAAAAAAAAAACGGATGGTGTCAAAGACAGCTTCTTGCGAGTTTGTTGACTGCAAAAATAAGCGATGCGGTGACTACCAGTCAGGGTACAGAAGGTATAAAAAATAATGCATAATAAATGGTTTTCAAAAAAAAAAAAAAAAGTGAAAGTGTTTATTTTAAAATTCTGGCAATATTTTACATTGAGCTGTCAGAAAATAAACGTTCTTAAAGCACACTTAAAGCAGTCCACTCTTTGTGAATCTCCCCCACATTTTTGAATGGGTTTGGTTTCTAAATTCTCTCCAGGGTGTGGTTATCCCTATTGCTTGTACACTTTTTTTCTACCACATCTTTCCCTTCCCTTCGCCTCTCTATTAATGTGCTTGGACACAGAGCTCTGTGAACAGCCAGCCTCTTTTGCAATGACCTTTTGTGTCTTGCCCTCCTTGTGCAAGGTGTCAGTGGTCGTCTTTTGGACAACTGTCAAATCAGCAGTCTTCCCCGTGATTGTGTAGCCTACAGAACTAGACTGAGAGACCATTTAAAGGCCTTTGCAGGTGTTTTGAGTTAATTAGCTGATTAGAGTGTGGCACCAGGTGTCTTCAATACTGAACCTTTTCACAATATTCTAATTTTCTGAGATACTGAATTTGGGGTTTTCATTAGTTGTCAGTTATAATCATCAAAATTAATAGAAATAAACACTTGAAATATATCAGTCTTTGTGGAATGAATGTATGCATTATACAAGTTTCACTTCTTGAATGGAATTAGTGAAATAAATCAACCTTTTGAAGATATTCTAATTATATGACCAGCATTTGTATATATATATATATATATATATATATATACAGATAAACTGTAGGCCTATATTGTGCAATAAACATTTGAGAAATTGTTGCATCTGATTGTATTATTCTGTATAGAGTGATGGTCAGTGCAAAAGTGTAAAAAGAGCAAATGGGAGCAGCAGTTGAACACAAAACAGCATGAATTAGAAACATTAAATAGGGAAAATTTTATCATTTAACTGAACTTTGAACATGTTTTAAAAACTTCTGGGTACTTTATATGTTCTAACTCTGTTCATTTATTAAATGTACATCTTTGAAAAGTGTGCATTTTTTTTTTTCTAGCATATTTAATTTATCTGGTAGTATCAATGGTATGACCTATTTCTGATGTAGCCAAAATTACAACAGTAGTTACATGCATATTTAATTGACCAAATTTATTGCTAGGGACAATTTAGTAGTCGCTGGATATTGGTTGGGACATGTTTCTAGCACTCCTACTAAATTCTACGGTTTCGAATAGATGCTATTTTCACTTAGTGAGACAAAACTTATAATTACACACACATATATATATATATATAAACGTATTCAAACACATTCTAATTTTCTATTTTTGTGTAATTCATTACATCTGTTACAGCATTGTCACCAACTATTAAAAAAGATTTTAATCATAAAATCTTAGTCAATTAATGATACTGATGAGCAAAAAACAGTTTTTTTTTTTTTTTTTTTTACATTTTATTTTATTGTTTTAAGTTTTAAGATTAATTTTGTTTGACTGTAAAGGTGTTTTGTGTAGGAGGAAAGTCAGACTGTGAGGTTCATTTTAAGCAGGACAGGAAGAAGCCCTTCACCTACAACTTGAACACACATCAGCATTACATTTAGTATGACTAATCAAATTTTCCACTCTCCTGTTTTTTTTATATTTGACACAGTCAAAAACTACTTTTAATAAGCAGTTAAAGGTAAAATAAATAAATAAACTTAAATGTACAAAATGTACAAAATGTAAAAAAAAAAGAGAGATAGAGAGAGAGATAATAATAATAAAAATACAATAAAATGCAATTAAAAAAATAATAACATTTGATGAAGATTTTTGTTTTTGACAATCATATGTGTTCAGATTTTTTTTAACTAGCAGGGTGGTCAAATTCAGTTGGGGGTGGATTCAGCAGGTACTGTAGTTGCTGAACATCTGAAGATTTTTTTTTTCGTTGCACAGCTGAAGAAAATGTTTCACATGCCTGTTTTGTTCTGTTTGTGTTGTCTGATTGGTAAGTTACAATTACGTTTTTTTTTTTTTTAACAACTTTGTTTATTTTCGTTATGGAGAAATAAAGCTTATGTTGCTTTTGCAAATTCAAAGATGTCTTTGTGAGATCTACTCTGGATTCAGGTCTATTTTCAGTGAGACTGTCTGGGAGAATTAAACTTAGTTTTACCCATCTTTACCAATACTTACGTATCGTCGCATTTGTTTTAGAACTTTAAAGATGTTAAAGATAAAATTATTGATTCACACAGGTCTGTCTGTTTATATGTTGACTTGAATTTAGTTTGGTGTCTTTGCTGCTGTTAAAGTTTTACAAACTGATTTCAGGATTCCTAAAACAACAGAGGCACTAATCTGTGTAAAATCTGTTTATCAGGTGTGTTTGGTGAGTCAGTGTCAGTGATGGAGGGAGATTCTGTCACTCTAAACATTGATCTCACTGAAGTACATGAAGGTGAAATAATGTGGAAATTTGGAGTTGAAAAGTCTGTCATAGCTGAATATAACATACTTTTTCAGGTCTCCCTCACATTTAATGGTACTGATGGGAGATTCAGGGACAGATTGAAGTTGAACAATCAAACTGGATCTCTGACCATCACAAACATCACATCTGAACATGCGGGACTCTATGAAGTACAGATTAGTGGAATGACACCATCAAATACATTCAGTTTTAAAAAAAATCAGTCATACAATTTCAGTCTATAGTGAGTTGAGACATAATTTGTTGAGCGTTCACATGTTCTTGTTTTGTTAAAGAAATATATTACAGGTTCAAATAATAATGGATATAATTTGTGCCATAAGGTTAATTACTACAAAAATAATGTTGACTGTTAAGAAAAGGAAAATGAAAAAAAAAAAAAAAAAAAAAAGAATCAGCAAGGCACTTACAAAGGAAGTCAATGAGGATCTAAAAGCAGAAACGTGAAGAAACGTTTACAATTCAATAAAAACATTCACTTTTCTGTTAAAACGAGTCTATTCATTGAGCTGTGAAGCTGTGAATCGTATTTTTTTTTTTCAACGGTTTTAGGGGTTTATGGTGTTATCTGTTGTAAAATTAGACATAACTTTACACAAAGTTTAAAATGTAATGTTTTACCGATTGACCCCACTGACTTGTGTTGGTTGGTTGTGTGGACTTTCAATAGACAAAAAATGATGAGAGAATACTAAACACACCTTCATGTGTGTTTTGGAGATGAATAAAAGTTTTATGGGTTTGGAGTGATTTTAGAGTGAGCATGTGATGACAGAAATTCATTTTTGTGTGAACTATCCTTTTAAGTTCTCAAACCTATGTGTGTAATCCTCCAAGTACAAAACCTAGATGTAAAATACTCATCTGTTGGGTTGAGTTTGTGCATGAGAATGTGTCTACTGATGGACGCTTGTGGTTGATGTTTTTTATGAGGTGTCTGTATGTGTCAATGAATAGCATGTGGTGTTTTTTTTTTCCCCATTCCTGCTCATGATACTCACAGTTTTACTTCTACAAAAACAACTTAAACTGTCTAAATGCGTCAAAAATAAGTTCATATATTAGTCTTTTGCCAAAAGTCACATTTTTATATATATATATATATATATATATATATATATATATATATATATATATATATATATATATATATATATATATATATATATATATTTAAATATATATATATATATATATATATATATATGAAGAGTTCAGATGCAAAACTAGCTAAAAGCCATATCGGTCAAAAATGAGATAATGATACTGAGTGAATGCTCTCGACACATATTATACATCCATCAAATACTTTCTCTTCAAACTCTCTAAAATACCAGCCTCAGCCCAATCAGAAATACCGGTGCTTACATAGAAACCTATACATTTGAGCCTGATAAAAATGATTTTTTTCAAGAAAGACATCAGATGGATTTAGCTGGTTTTGCATCTAAGCCCTCCGAAACCCCCCCTTGACGCCGGGCCTGATAACAGATATGGGATTTCTGTAGTGTGAAAAGCTGTGCATGTCTCTGAATGGTCAATCTCAGAATGCAAAGCTTATAAACAGAGAAGACACTTGTTTTGCCGTGTCGGGGTCTCTGTAAACCTGTGAACAATGCTATTCACTGAGATTCTCTCAGCAGTGAGCTACTGATTACGTGTTTCATCAATGTATATAGATATTTTTAACAAGACATTTGTTAAACTCAGTGGGTTTTTAAAAGCTGTTTTTTATGCATGTTTCAGTCTGAGTTTTCGTTGCGTTTACACACTTTTGACCAGCAGGCGTCACAAGCGTGTTGTGTTTCAAACGCTTCGAAACAGTGAATCATTTTGCGAAGCAATTGGTTCAATTGATTCGAAGCTTCGGAAAGGTTCGTTTCTCTCTTCACAACCACTGTGTTGCTCAGAGATGTGTAACTGTTCTGCTGTGATATTTGTTTGAACTATGTTCGTTAACCAAATCGATATATATTGTACTAAAATGTATATTAACTATTCGTTTGAACTCGTGTATTAAATCAATATCAAATTTACAACCGTGGTTTTCAGGGAAAACTGCACTCTCTTAGTCGTATTGCTTAACAAGACTGTATGTTATAAATCATCTTTTTGCAGTTGTGTTAATTTGTGTTGATTTCTCCATGAGATTGTCTCACACAGAGGCAGGCTGTACATTTTCACTCCTGTTGTGTGGTGAGAAAAAAAAAACAGCATTTTAGCAGCAGCAATTAAGGTCTTTAGATTAAGCCAGAATTAGGTCATACCTCAGTTAAGTGTCTTTTGTAAACGTGCCTTAGAAGAAACGTTACTGGTGGGCATCTTGATACAAGACAATGGCACTGACATATTTTAAGTAATGCCAGTGCAAGGGTCTTTCAGTTAAAACAGCCTAGACATGCTTTTTTTTTTTTTTTTAAATGTTTTTATGGTTTGTCTCTGAATTCTGGGGAAAGAGTGGCAAATAATAATAGAATACTTATGCTACAAATGAATTCAGAACTGGCCAACATCTCAAGGACTTGGTAGTCTTCGCATCACAGCTTCATTTATTCCATAGTGGGTGAGATTAGCCTCTGTTGTCAACTTCTCGTGGGACTGCTGTCTTGGATGGTGGTGGATAGCGTTGGGCCGTGAGTGCTCTCCCATCACATATCTATGGGAATGAGCCACGGCGTCAGGTGGTGTGATTCTCTCACTCGCCCATCGCTCACCTGAAGCACTCTTACCATAGCGAGACGCTGCTTTAAATTCTCGCACTGACAGTGACAGATCAGTAGTGAGGCTTTGCTCGGTGGGTGACGGATGGTGTCAAAGACAGCTTCTCACAAGATTGTTGACTACAAAAATTTGCGTTGTGACAATTACCAGTCAGGTTACAGAAGGTATAAAAAAATAATGCATATTAAATGTGTTAAAAAGTGAAAGTGTTTATTTTAAAATCCTGGCAATATTTAAGTTGGCTTGAGAAAGCCAACTTACTGATATGCTATTTAAACTTAAAGTTATTAGGTTGGCTTGAGAAAGCCAACCTACTGATCTGCTACTTAAGCTTATTATTATTATTAAGTTGGCTTGAGGAAGCCAACTTACTGAAATCCGACTTAAACTCATAGTTATTATTATTATGATTCTTCTGAGACTAAAATTATCAACTCTAACTCCTCCTAGAGCTTTAACTCTACAAACTCCAAACTCAGCCCAGCTGTTCAGAGTGATCTGACCAGGTGTGCTATTATCTTTTCTAACTGATCGGACTTACGGTTTTCCTAAAAATGACGATTAAAACTGGGAAAAATCCCTTAGACTTACATTGACGGAATGTTCAAATGAGCCAGCACTTTTCAAATTCCAACTGTCAAAACTCCCAGAATCCTTTGAGACTCAATCAAACTTCCCTTCTATGTACTATTTCTAATCCATTTAAACTCATTCAAACTCAACTATCTATCTATCTATCTATCTATCTATCTATCTATCTATCTATCTATCTATCTATCACTAGCCAAACTAGAGTCATGCTAGTAGCCTGCTAATCATGCTAGTAACATGCTAGTAACTGGTTAATCATGCTAATAACATGCTAACAACATGCTAATCATGTTAGAAACAGACTAGCAACATGCTAGTAACTTGTTAATCATGCTAGAAACATGCTAGCAACTTGCTAATCATGCTAGAAACATGCTAGCAACTTGCTAATCATGCTAAAAACATGCTAGCAACTTGCTAATCATTCTAAAAACATGCTAGCAACTTGCTAACAACTTGATAATCATGTTAAAACATGCTAGCAACTTGCTAATCATGTTAGGAACATGCTAGCAACATGCTACAAAATAACTAATCATGTTAAAAACATGCTAGCAGCATGCTAATCATGCTAGAAACATGCCAGCAACTTGCTAATCATGCTAGAAACATGCTAGCAACTTGCTAATCATGCTAAAAACATGCTAGCAACTTGCTAATCATTCTAAAAACATGCTAGCAACTTGCTAACAACTTGATAATCATGTTAAAAACATGCTAACAACATGTTAATCATGTTAGAAACAGACTAGCAACATGCCAGTAACTTGTTAATCATGCTAGAAACATGCTAGCAACTTGCTAAACATGTTAGAAACATGCTAACAACTTTGCTAATCATGCTAGAAACATGCTAGCAACATGCTAACATCTCGCTAATCATGCCAGAAACATGCTAGCAACTTTGCTAATCATGCTAGAAACATGCTAGCAACTTTGCTAATCATACTAGAAACATCCTAGCAACATGCTAACAATTTGCTAATCATGCCAGAAACATGCTAGCAACATGCTAGCAAGTTTGCTAATCATGTTAGAAACATGCTAGCAACTTTGCTAATCATGCTAGAAACATGCTAGCAACTTTGCTAATCATGCTAGAAACATCCTAGCAACATGCTAACAACTTGCTAATCATGCCAGAAACATGCTAGCAAGTTTGCTAATCATGTTAGAAACATGCTAGCAACTTTGCTAATCATGCTACACTCTAAAAAGTGCTGGGTTATTTCTGTAAACACATTGTTGGGTTAATTGTGCTGGCTCAAAATTCTGGGTTGTTTGAGGTACTGTAAACACACAGTTTGGTTGATCATGCTGGGTCAAATGGACTTTCACCACTGAACACGCGGCTTGGGTTATTTTAACCCAACCGGTTTGTTTATTTTTCCACTTCATCGAACTTTCTGGATTCTTCACTCGTCTCCTCATCAGGCGGTAACGAATTTCGCAGCAAGCAGGATTATACGGTAAGTTAATATGATTATATGATTATTTACCTTTATTTTTTAATAAGTTGTGGTTTAAAGCACAGTGATTTCACTGTTTAATGCAATATTTGATATGTCGCTGTGCGGGGTTAGCGTTTTATGCTGTGAATGATTAACGAACGTTAAGTATCAGCCTATAGTGAGGTACTTTTTTGCCTCAACAATCGCTTTATCGTTAAATAAAAGTTGTGTGTGTGTGCAAATTTTTTTTTATATACAGTAACCTACACATGTCCCTTTTTTAACGCTTCATGAAAACAGGCATAGCTTAGAACTACGGGGTAAATTCAGTTACTGTCTGCATACTGTATGGCTTCGTAATGTTTTGTCAGAATTATGTCATTTCGTACTAAAACTGATCTTTTAAAGGCATATTTTTTCAAGTCAGTGTCTGCGACGTGGCGAATCCAACCATAGATCCGTCATTTTTATGTTGTGCATTTTCGCGCTCTTTTTTTCCTCAGGTAGCTGCATTAGCTCCGCTATGCACCTTACTTTAACTCTCGTGGTGTATAAGCAGTGGTGTAGTGCAGGGTATACGCAGGTATACGGCTTATGTCCACTTCTTTATCAGTTGGCTTTGCGTGTACCCACTTCTGAATCCCCTCTGTTGCGCATCGAGTAGTGTTCTGCATTAGCCAAAAAAATCGTGACAGTCCACCACATAGCTAATTTAATCGCATGTGAGTAAATGCAGATATTCCCTAAAAACACCCGGTAACGACAGTGATACGGTCAGAACAGTGGCGTCCGCGCCCGTTCCCGCTCCGTTCACTCCTCTACCCAGATGCTGCCTGTTCACACGCGAGGGCATGTCAGGGGAGGCTCTGACACAGAGAAAACCCGACCGATTTAATCAGAAACTGCGGAGATCACGTCCAGACGTCAGTAAGTTATTCTTTTCAGCGTGTATTTGCATTTGGAAGGTAACCTTATACCCACTTCTCCAGGCACCACCACACCACTGTTTATGAGGTCCTTTTACTCTTCCTCTATTTTGTGAATGTTTGAGTTACTTTACAAACTAGGAGACCAATATAAAAATTAAGTGGGTATGCCGTCTGATTTTTTTTTTTTTTTTTTTTTTTTTTAACAGTGTCGATTCTGCCCTTCAGAGACGTTTACCAGATCTCGCGATATTAAAATGCTTGAGAAGCTTTCTCGCGATATCAGCATAATAGAACTGATCTGTGTTTAAATGTGCAGTATGTAAACGCATTAACCTGCTTTCTATATAAAATAAGTCATTGTAAAACAGTTTTGTGAAATTCTAATTTTCTAAATCTGAAATTTCATTCTAGATATGTGAGATTCTTGCTGGTGCAGATGGACAGCTTTGTAATAGAGAAGTGGAAGGAAAGGAAGCTTGATACCCTGGTTAAAACCTTTGGAGGTAAGTTATATCATTCAGTAACATTCAATAACCATGATTTGTTTTAGAATTTGATATTTTCATTAAAATAACCATAGTTACTGGTATGGCAATATAGTCAAACAATAAATCTAACATTTAAAAGCTTTAACTTATTTAACCACATTTTTTTATTATTTTTTTTTTTTTCCAAATTTTATCAGATTTCACAAGACTTCAGGAAGCTACATCCAGAGGCAGACTTTTTGTAGACTGGGCTACAATTGTTGCCTATGCCCAGCAAGATGGAAAGGTGCATTAAGAGCGGGGTGTATGACTTCAGGTAAGGTATTTCTTATAATATGTCAATCTGTAGAAACAAAATTCAACTGTATTTGACACATCAACTGGTAAATACAATGGTACAGTAACACTTAACTAGTTGCTTATTAGTTTGTGTATTGGCTGTTAATTAGTACTTCTAAAGCACATACTGATGCCTTATTCTGCATGAGCATATTCTACATCACTGAATCCCACCCCATACCTAAACCTAACCTGCAGTAGTTGAATGGGGGTGGGGATTCATTTGCATTAATACCATTATATATATATATATATATATATATATATATATATATATTTTTTTTTTTTTTTTATTATAATTTCATTATTTAAAGGAATGAAGATTTTGAAATATGAAATTGTTTCAATGTGTTGTTTTGATTTATTAAATTATGAGTTTCACAGTTTGCACTGTATTATTCTTATGGTTTAGATGCTAAAGGGGAGAGTGCTTTCAAAGTCCTGCCCATTCTGGAGGAAGGGTCCACAGAACCACAACCACAGAAGTCTGGAAGCCATTCATTGACATACAAACCTGTAAGTTTTGTTTTACTTTTTCTATATATATATATATATATGTAATGAATTTTTGGAAATGCAAACTGATATTTCCCACTGACACACTACAGCAACAAATAGAAATCACTGACTTAAAACAATTGTTTAGCTGGTGAAAATACTAGTGTTCCAATCATTTTGGCCACCACTGTATGAAGTTTTCAGATGTAAAAGACTAAAATTGTGCAGTTTGAAATTTTCTTCTAAAATGAGCATTTTTTCAGGCCTAAGGGTTTTCAAGACTAAGTGTCGTATAATTAACAGGTGGGGACCAGCATGGTGGATTTGTGCCTTGGGGACGAGACATCGACATCCCAGACCTTCGCCTTTGTTACGGGCTGTGCCACTGAAGCGGACTCGTTGCCTGGGAATTTCTCCAACTTGCAGTATATTATATTGATGGACATTATTTTAAGGCCAACAGTGTTTTCTGGCCACTTGTAACATGTTTTAAATTGTCATATGTATTGTCTGGTGGACACTTTGTTTGGCTTAGTTTTAATAGCACAATGTTTGGAATGATTCTCATGTGGTAATAATTAATTTTTGAGTGTTCTGCTGCTGCAATGTTGACAAAGAATCAAAATCTACAGTGCCTAGTTTACACAGTTTTGTGTTTTAAAGTAACTGATCTACTAAAATTGTTTTTTTTATGTGTCTGTAATGGTTGGATAAAATGTGTGACAGCTGCACCCATTTGAAAATTGTTTTAAAAAGAAATAAAACTCATTAAATTTGTTTACAGTTGCATTTTTTGTGTTTTTCTAACTGTATTACAGAAAAGCAATAATAATTTTACATTCTTTTGTGATTATTTATTATTTTGGGTAAATATAAAGGTAGCAAGGAAATAAGACAACAAATAACCCAACGATTAGGTTATGTTTAACCCAGCAACACAGTTAACCTGACCCACTGGTTGGGTCAAATAAACAACCCAGCATTCTGGGTCAAATGGTTAAACCCAGCACTTGGGTCAAAACAACCCAACGCGTGTTCTGTCCCATAGTTACCCAGTGGCTGGGTTAAGGTTGGGTTATTTTTTAACCCAGCACTTTTTAGAGTGTAGAAACATGCTAGCAACTTGCTAGCAACTTTGCTAATCATGCTAGAAACATGCTAGCAACTTTGCTAATAATGCTAGCAACTTTGCTAATCATACTAGAAACATGCTAGCAACTTGCTAATCATGCTAGAAACATGCTAGCAACTTTGCTAATCATACTAGAAAAATGCTAGCAACTTTGCTAATCATACTAGAAACATGCTAGCAACTTGCTAATCATGCTAGAAACATGCTAGCAACTTGCTAATCATGCTAAAATCATGCTAGCAACTTTGCTAATCATACTAGAAACATGCTAGCAACTTGCTAATCATGCTAGAAACATGCTAGCAACTTGCTAATCATGTTAGAAACATGCTAGCAACTTTGTTAATCATGCTAGAAACGTGCTAACAACATGCTAGCAACTTTGCTAATCATGTTAGCAACTTGCTAATAATGCTAGAAACAGACTAGCAACATGCTAGTACCTTGCTAATCATGTTAAAAACATGCTAGCAACATGCTAGTAACTTGGTAATAATGTTAGAATCATACTAACAACATGTTAATTATCTATCTATCTATCTATCTATCTATCTATCTATCTATCTATCTATCTATCTATCTATTTATCTATCTATCTGACATACTGCATTCAAACTTTAAAACTTCAAAATATTTCAGACTGAAAACCATCCAAACTTAAAACTTTTTAAACTTTTTAAACTTCTTAAACTTTAACTTTTTAAACTTTTCAAACTCTTTCAAACTTTCTGGTCCGGCTTTCTCAAGCCAACTTAAAGTTTGTCTTGACAAACTTTTTTATCTAGTTTACATTGACATCACAAGATACACATCTAAATATAATGATATGAAATATATGCAGGTCATAATAGCACTGGACAAGACTGAATTAGACTGATACAGCTTTCCTGGATTAATAATTTAAATATTTGCTAAATATGTTATAAATGGTGAGGTATATATTTCTCAAAATGAAAATAGATTTAATTTCATCCTTCATAGCAAAATATATTTCAAAATGTAGGGTCATAAACATACATTTCCAATCTTATAGTAGAACATTCAGGCTAAATATAAATGAGGAGATTAAAATGTTAATTATTTAATATATGTTTTATTGTTATTATTTTTTTATTTACTGAAATAGTGTATTTTTTGTAACATTGTATACTATGTTCCTTAAGATGCAGTATGTAAGATTGACAGCTAGCAGTTGAAATGGGTACTGCCGTCCAAATTCAAAATATTGGAGAGAGATGTTTTTCTCGCTTCCTCCTACTCAGACTTGACGCTCATGCGGGTTTGTCAGATTGAGGACACGCGACGAACCTTGCACTGTAATTTGATGAGTTCATTTACTGTGTTTTAATGTTCCTCTGCTCATAGAGCATTGTGCAGTATGCAATATTGCCAGGTAGTGGTTGAAATGAGTACTGCAATTCCGTCCCGGAATCTGCCTGAAACGCACATTTCAGAGTAGAATTACTGGGTATAGCATTATTTTTCAGAGAAACAGCTATGCAAATATAACAGCTATGTAATATAAATAAAATTACATATATATATATATATATATATATATGTATATATATATATATATATATATATATATATATATATATATATATATGAAGAGTTTGGTTCCAAAACGCTATAAATCCATTTTGATTAATTTGAGTAAAAATGTGTTTTCTTTACCAAGCAAGTGGCAAGATGAAAACCACTATTTTCTGTTTTAAACTTTCACATAGCATCTTTAGGTTATAATAACATTAAAAATACAAATCTAGATTTTGATTTTTCAAAGATTTATTATAAAAACAGATTATTTTTTCCCAAAATGCAATAAATCCATTAGGGGTCTATGCTTACTTTTCTTTTTAGAGAAAGTATAAGTGATAGAAGGAGATGGCATAAGTGCAATCAACTTCATAAACTCTTGTTGAGATTAATGTTTTAAATATACAATTTTGAACATAGAAATATAAAATGATTTTAATAACTAAAAAGAAGATAAAAATGAAATACTGCCAGTAGGTGGCGGTAAGTCACTGATTTAATTTCTGAATCATATTCATTTGATTCGTTCGAACGGCTGATTAATTCAGGAATAAAGCAAGTGACTCTTTTTATGAATGGGTAATTGATTCATTGACTCACTAAAAAAAGGCACGTTCATTCGTAAACAAAACACCCTTGTGTTTGAATGGAGATGCGCAGGGGCTCAGCTGTGACTTTGTTTCATACTATTTTTGAAGATGAGATGAGCAAAATCAGGCAATAGTGTTATAGTCAGACAATGTAAGTCACTTAATATTAACTTCTTGATTATTTAACTGTTGCATTAAATCAATATCTCATTTACAAACTCCCTTAAAAATCATTAAAAGCTGTCACTCATTTTAGTTCATCGCGATCTCACAAAATTATATTCAACGAAACTCTCTACACTGCACTATGAATCTCTTATTTACACTCTCTCTACACTTTGTTTATGATAGGATTCGTTAGATACGTCTGTGATACATTACTCAACGTTGAAAACTATGGATGCGGGGTGTATTCAAAGCGCCGCCTTTAGTGTTTACAATGCGTGAAATGCTGCGCTGTGATTGGCTGAGCGGATGTATCGCATTTTGCAGAAAATGGAGACTGGCGTTTGTCGCGTTTGGAAAAAAAAGGGAGAAAACATGACAGAATAACACGGCGGATATCGCATTTTGCGTAAAATTAAAAACTGCCTTATCAAAACCGACCAGATACAAAACTGATTTTGGCAGGAACTCAATTTTGTAAAAAATGGCATTTATCTCGTTTTGGAACGATATATATATATATATATATATATATATATATATATATATATATATATATATATATATATATATATATATATATATATATACTTTTTTATTCAAATGTGTATGTTCACACCTGTCGGAAAAAAAGTGATGTGAATGTATTTTCTTACACACACACGTACACACACACTACTGCTCAAAAGATCAGTAAGACTTCTAATGTTTTTTTTTTTTTTTTTTTTAAAGAGGTCTCTTATGCTCATGAAGTCTGATAATTTGATCAAAACTACAGAAAAAAATGTTATATACATTAAAAATCTAATTTATTTCTGTGATCAAAGCTGAATGTTTCATCATTCTAATATACTGATTTATTATCAGTGCTAAAAACAGTTGTGTTGCTTAATATGTCTTTGGAACCTGTGATTACTTTTTTTTTCAGGACTCTTTGACTAAAAAAAAGTTGTGGCTTTTGACTCGAACCCCACTTGAAAATAATAGTTGCACGTTTGTCTTGCCCAAACTCCATTTGGCTGTCATCAGTGAATGTACTGACAAGGTGCATTGCCTGCCTGAGCTGCTTCTTGTCTCTACCGAAGATCTTGAGGTCATCCATATACAACAGATGGATTACAATGCTCTTGTTGTCAATTGCATATCCAATACCTTGCCTGTTCAACATGTTCGAGAGAGGTATGAGGCTAAGGCAGAACAGCAAGGGAGGAGTTGATTTTAACATTTTTAACGTTTTCTGGCTTCCTTTCTGCAGCCCCATCTGTTCATCTGTAAGAACGTTCTTTGTCAACAAATGGTCGTATACCTTCTCAGACACAGCTGCTGTAAGAACCTTGTACATTGTCAGCAGGCAGGTAATCAGATGGTAGTTCTTAGAATCTCTGAGATCCTTGCTCTTGTGTAGAAGGAATGTGACTCCAGTCGTCATCCATTCAGAGATGGATCTTGGATCTCCATAACTTCATTCATTGCTCTTGTCAGGTGTTAATCTACAGCATTGAAACTCTTGAGCCAGAAGTTTTGCAGCTTGTCTGGACCAGGGGATTTTTCTAGATCTGTGCTCACTTGATGACTTTGAGCACATCAGTGAGGGTAAGCTCAGTCCATGCTTGCAATGTTACTCTTTGATTTGCTTTCTCCTCGTTCCTTGGTCCACAATGCTTCGTTGTTGCGTTTAACATTATCCTCAAGGATGCTGCGTGAGAATGTCTCAATATGGTTGTGAAGGCGGTTCAGAGATGGCATCTTGCTATTTGTTCAGAAGCTGGTAGAATTTCATGGTGTCCTCTCTGACCAGCTTGTTCTGGTAAAACTGTTGCTGACGTTCTTTGTACCACCATGAGCCCTTGCTTGTAGCTTCATCTTGGTGTCCTGGGTGAACTCCTCGAGTTTACTGTAGTTCATTCATGCCAGTCTGAGTATGCAATTGATCTGTTTATGGACATGCCTGCTGGCGACTCCTAGCTTGAACTCAGTGAAGAAGGAAATATTGCTGCGATGTTGGTCGGACTTCTGCTGATGCCTTCACTCCCACAGCTTCACTCCTAGGGAGTATCCCTCATCTCACCTGCGATGACTGCAGCTCAAGTGTGTTGAGCTCAGTAATGTTCAAAGGTTATTCCTTTGCAATGTTAACCAGGGCCTGGTTCGCCAGCACAATGTTCTGATCCAGCTCCTTACTTTGTCTCACACTCTTGAGTCTCCTCCTGTCCTTGATGGCATCAGTCTTAAGCAGCTTCACTGGGATCTGGTTTCCATCTTTTGAACTCTTACATCAGCTGAGTTGGGAACAGCTCCCGAAGGGTCACCTCCAGTCAGCCCACTGACTTGATGTTGATCCTCAGCAGTGCTCTCAGCGGGCCTCTGCTGTTGTTGTGGTTGTTCTCCAGCAAGTTGTTCCTTCAGGGACTTTTTCAAAGTCCTGGTGTGAATCAAATGACTTGTGAACCGTGCTCCAAAGTTCCAGTCTGAATCAAAACATTTGGGATCCCGCACTGTCTGCACTGTAAAAAACAATTTGTTGAGTCAACTTAAAATAATTTGTAACCTGGCTGCCTTAAAATTTTAAGTTCAGTTAACTCAAAAGTTTATTCAACTTGAAATGTTAAATTATACTAAGTGACAACTTAGATATTTGAGTTGAATCAACTTAAAATTTTAAGGCAGCTGGGTTACTTACCCATCTGTTAAGTTTAGCAAAAACAAATATCTAAGTTGTTACTTAGTACAACTTAACATTTCAAGTTGACCAAACTTATTTTAGTTGACTGAACTTAAAATTTTAAGGCAGCAGGGTAACAAATTATTTTAAGCTGACTCAACAAATTGTGCTTTTTATATTTTACAGTGTATATCTAAATTAAATGATTCGTGATCCACGCTCTGTTCCGATCTAAGTAAAAAAAAAAAAAAAAAAAAAAAAAAAAAATCATGATTTGCGTTCCAAGGACCCAATCTAAATGGAATGATTCAAGATCCTCGCTCCGAAGTCCGAAACTAAATTAAATGATGTGATACGTGCTATGAAGCTCTGATCTAAATCAAAAGATCTGCGATCCACATTCCGATCTGAATAAAATGATTCGCGATCCCCACTTCAAAGTCCCAATCTGAATCAAAATATTTAAGTTTGAACCCAATCTAAATCAAATGATTTGTGATCCGCACTTAGAGGTGCACAATGTTTCTCTATATACTCTCTAAAGTCCCATAAGTCAAATGATTTGTGGTACACAAAGTTCCGATCTAAATCAGATGATTCGCAAACCCACTCCAAAGTCCCTGAAACAAATAATTCTTGGAATTCAATTGGATTGGAATACTTTTGAAACACTAAACTATTTCTGATGTGGCCAAAATTACATCAGCAGTGGTTATATATACATGTTTAATTGACCAAATTTATTGCTAGGGAAAATTTAGTAGATGCCTACAAAATTGTACAGCCTTGAATAGATGCTATTTTCACTTAGTGAAACAAAACTTCTTATAAATACACCTTTCCTTCTTTAGAAAAAAACTTTTCCAGAAATATTTTAAGGTTCTCTTTCTGTGTTACAGCATTGCATCAAACCATTAAAAAAAAAAAAAAAAGATTAATAAAAGTATTCTAATGAAAAAATGCTTAGTAAGTCAATTAGAATTAGAATTAATTTTACTTGGCTGTAAAGCTGTTCTGTGTAGGAGGAAAGTCAGACTGTGAGGTTCATGAAAGCAGGACAGGAAGAAGCCCTTCAGCTACAAACTGAACACACATCAAACAAATGGACGATCTCTTGCATGAGTTACTTGTTTAACCAACAGTTCAAACCAATTTTTTGGAGAAAATCAGACCACAGTCAGTCATGTCACACTTAAGACTGCCAATGAGAGATGGCAGATATTCTTAACTGAAATCATTTTAAAATATATTTTATCATTACATTTAGAATGACTAATTCTAATTTTTCAGTCTCCTACTTTTTCCATTTCTGACACGGTCAAAAACTGCTTTTCAGAAAACATCAAAATAAAATAAATAAATAAATGAATAAATATCAATAAAATAAAATAATTAATTGATTAATAAAAATGAAAATGCCTTTTTGGTAAAGGTTTTTATTTTTGACACACACATACACACAAACATAACATGCGTTCAGAGTGTGTGTTAACTAGTAGATCGGTCAAACTCTGTCAGGGGAGGATTCAGCAGGTTCTTTTTTTTTTTCCTGCTGTACAAGCAAAGAAAATGTTCCACACACTTGTTTTGTCCTCTTTATGTTGCCTGATTGGTAAGTTACTAATGCATTTTTACAGCTTAATTTATTTTCATTTTGGAGAAATAAAGCTCCTACTGCTTTGCTTTTGCAAATTCACGGATATCATTGTGAGATCTACTTTGGATTGAGGTCTCTTTTCAGTGAGACTGTTATAATGAGTCAAATATAAAAACATGAAAATACTGAAAGTGTACTGAAAGTGAAACATAGCCTTTCACTAATTATGTAATGTCAATTTTTTTAAAACATAAAGATTCACACACTCTGTTCATATGACGACTTGAATTTTGTTTGGTGTCTTTGCTACCGTTAAAGGTTACAGACTGATTTCAAGCTTTCTAAACCAACAGAGACTTTAATATGTAAAATCTGTTTGTTCAGGTGTGTTTGGTGAGTCAGTGTCAGTGATGGAGGGAGATTCTGTCACTCTAAACATTGATCTCAAACACATGAAGAGGACAGTATAATGTGGTATTTTGGTGCTGGAAAGGCTCTCATTGCTGACTTCAACAAAAATTATAGAATCTTCTCCACATTTGATGGTCCTGATGGGAGATTCAGAGACAGACTGACAGAATAACACGGCGGATATCGCATTTTGCGTAAAATTAAAAACTGCCTTATCAAAACCGACCAGATACAAAACTGATTTTGGCAGGAACTCAATTTTGTAAAAAATGGCATTTATCTCGTTTTGGAACGATATATATATATATATATATATATATATATATATATATATATATATATATATATATATATATATATATATATACTTTTTTATTCAAATGTGTATGTTCACACCTGTCGGAAAAAAAGTGATGTGAATGTATTTTCTTACACACACACGTACACACACACTACTGCTCAAAAGATCAGTAAGACTTCTAATGTTTTTTTTTTTTTTTTTTTTAAAGAGGTCTCTTATGCTCATGAAGTCTGATAATTTGATCAAAACTACAGAAAAAAATGTTATATACATTAAAAATCTAATTTATTTCTGTGATCAAAGCTGAATGTTTCATCATTCTAATATACTGATTTATTATCAGTGCTAAAAACAGTTGTGTTGCTTAATATGTCTTTGGAACCTGTGATTACTTTTTTTTTCAGGACTCTTTGACTAAAAAAAAGTTGTGGCTTTTGACTCGAACCCCACTTGAAAATAATAGTTGCACGTTTGTCTTGCCCAAACTCCATTTGGCTGTCATCAGTGAATGTACTGACAAGGTGCATTGCCTGCCTGAGCTGCTTCTTGTCTCTACCGAAGATCTTGAGGTCATCCATATACAACAGATGGATTACAATGCTCTTGTTGTCAATTGCATATCCAATACCTTGCCTGTTCAACATGTTCGAGAGAGGTATGAGGCTAAGGCAGAACAGCAAGGGAGGAGTTGATTTTAACATTTTTAACGTTTTCTGGCTTCCTTTCTGCAGCCCCATCTGTTCATCTGTAAGAACGTTCTTTGTCAACAAATGGTCGTATACCTTCTCAGACACAGCTGCTGTAAGAACCTTGTACATTGTCAGCAGGCAGGTAATCAGATGGTAGTTCTTAGAATCTCTGAGATCCTTGCTCTTGTGTAGAAGGAATGTGACTCCAGTCGTCATCCATTCAGAGATGGATCTTGGATCTCCATAACTTCATTCATTGCTCTTGTCAGGTGTTAATCTACAGCATTGAAACTCTTGAGCCAGAAGTTTTGCAGCTTGTCTGGACCAGGGGATTTTTCTAGATCTGTGCTCACTTGATGACTTTGAGCACATCAGTGAGGGTAAGCTCAGTCCATGCTTGCAATGTTACTCTTTGATTTGCTTTCTCCTCGTTCCTTGGTCCACAATGCTTCGTTGTTGCGTTTAACATTATCCTCAAGGATGCTGCGTGAGAATGTCTCAATATGGTTGTGAAGGCGGTTCAGAGATGGCATCTTGCTATTTGTTCAGAAGCTGGTAGAATTTCATGGTGTCCTCTCTGACCAGCTTGTTCTGGTAAAACTGTTGCTGACGTTCTTTGTACCACCATGAGCCCTTGCTTGTAGCTTCATCTTGGTGTCCTGGGTGAACTCCTCGAGTTTACTGTAGTTCATTCATGCCAGTCTGAGTATGCAATTGATCTGTTTATGGACATGCCTGCTGGCGACTCCTAGCTTGAACTCAGTGAAGAAGGAAATATTGCTGCGATGTTGGTCGGACTTCTGCTGATGCCTTCACTCCCACAGCTTCACTCCTAGGGAGTATCCCTCATCTCACCTGCGATGACTGCAGCTCAAGTGTGTTGAGCTCAGTAATGTTCAAAGGTTATTCCTTTGCAATGTTAACCAGGGCCTGGTTCGCCAGCACAATGTTCTGATCCAGCTCCTTACTTTGTCTCACACTCTTGAGTCTCCTCCTGTCCTTGATGGCATCAGTCTTAAGCAGCTTCACTGGGATCTGGTTTCCATCTTTTGAACTCTTACATCAGCTGAGTTGGGAACAGCTCCCGAAGGGTCACCTCCAGTCAGCCCACTGACTTGATGTTGATCCTCAGCAGTGCTCTCAGCGGGCCTCTGCTGTTGTTGTGGTTGTTCTCCAGCAAGTTGTTCCTTCAGGGACTTTTTCAAAGTCCTGGTGTGAATCAAATGACTTGTGAACCGTGCTCCAAAGTTCCAGTCTGAATCAAAACATTTGGGATCCCGCACTGTCTGCACTGTAAAAAACAATTTGTTGAGTCAACTTAAAATAATTTGTAACCTGGCTGCCTTAAAATTTTAAGTTCAGTTAACTCAAAAGTTTATTCAACTTGAAATGTTAAATTATACTAAGTGACAACTTAGATATTTGAGTTGAATCAACTTAAAATTTTAAGGCAGCTGGGTTACTTACCCATCTGTTAAGTTTAGCAAAAACAAATATCTAAGTTGTTACTTAGTACAACTTAACATTTCAAGTTGACCAAACTTATTTTAGTTGACTGAACTTAAAATTTTAAGGCAGCAGGGTAACAAATTATTTTAAGCTGACTCAACAAATTGTGCTTTTTATATTTTACAGTGTATATCTAAATTAAATGATTCGTGATCCACGCTCTGTTCCGATCTAAGTAAAAAAAAAAAAAAAAAAAAAAAAAAAAAATCATGATTTGCGTTCCAAGGACCCAATCTAAATGGAATGATTCAAGATCCTCGCTCCGAAGTCCGAAACTAAATTAAATGATGTGATACGTGCTATGAAGCTCTGATCTAAATCAAAAGATCTGCGATCCACATTCCGATCTGAATAAAATGATTCGCGATCCCCACTTCAAAGTCCCAATCTGAATCAAAATATTTAAGTTTGAACCCAATCTAAATCAAATGATTTGTGATCCGCACTTAGAGGTGCACAATGTTTCTCTATATACTCTCTAAAGTCCCATAAGTCAAATGATTTGTGGTACACAAAGTTCCGATCTAAATCAGATGATTCGCAAACCCACTCCAAAGTCCCTGAAACAAATAATTCTTGGAATTCAATTGGATTGGAATACTTTTGAAACACTAAACTATTTCTGATGTGGCCAAAATTACATCAGCAGTGGTTATATATACATGTTTAATTGACCAAATTTATTGCTAGGGAAAATTTAGTAGATGCCTACAAAATTGTACAGCCTTGAATAGATGCTATTTTCACTTAGTGAAACAAAACTTCTTATAAATACACCTTTCCTTCTTTAGAAAAAAACTTTTCCAGAAATATTTTAAGGTTCTCTTTCTGTGTTACAGCATTGCATCAAACCATTAAAAAAAAAAAAAAAAGATTAATAAAAGTATTCTAATGAAAAAATGCTTAGTAAGTCAATTAGAATTAGAATTAATTTTACTTGGCTGTAAAGCTGTTCTGTGTAGGAGGAAAGTCAGACTGTGAGGTTCATGAAAGCAGGACAGGAAGAAGCCCTTCAGCTACAAACTGAACACACATCAAACAAATGGACGATCTCTTGCATGAGTTACTTGTTTAACCAACAGTTCAAACCAATTTTTTGGAGAAAATCAGACCACAGTCAGTCATGTCACACTTAAGACTGCCAATGAGAGATGGCAGATATTCTTAACTGAAATCATTTTAAAATATATTTTATCATTACATTTAGAATGACTAATTCTAATTTTTCAGTCTCCTACTTTTTCCATTTCTGACACGGTCAAAAACTGCTTTTCAGAAAACATCAAAATAAAATAAATAAATAAATGAATAAATATCAATAAAATAAAATAATTAATTGATTAATAAAAATGAAAATGCCTTTTTGGTAAAGGTTTTTATTTTTGACACACACATACACACAAACATAACATGCGTTCAGAGTGTGTGTTAACTAGTAGATCGGTCAAACTCTGTCAGGGGAGGATTCAGCAGGTTCTTTTTTTTTTTCCTGCTGTACAAGCAAAGAAAATGTTCCACACACTTGTTTTGTCCTCTTTATGTTGCCTGATTGGTAAGTTACTAATGCATTTTTACAGCTTAATTTATTTTCATTTTGGAGAAATAAAGCTCCTACTGCTTTGCTTTTGCAAATTCACGGATATCATTGTGAGATCTACTTTGGATTGAGGTCTCTTTTCAGTGAGACTGTTATAATGAGTCAAATATAAAAACATGAAAATACTGAAAGTGTACTGAAAGTGAAACATAGCCTTTCACTAATTATGTAATGTCAATTTTTTTAAAACATAAAGATTCACACACTCTGTTCATATGACGACTTGAATTTTGTTTGGTGTCTTTGCTACCGTTAAAGGTTACAGACTGATTTCAAGCTTTCTAAACCAACAGAGACTTTAATATGTAAAATCTGTTTGTTCAGGTGTGTTTGGTGAGTCAGTGTCAGTGATGGAGGGAGATTCTGTCACTCTAAACATTGATCTCAAACACATGAAGAGGACAGTATAATGTGGTATTTTGGTGCTGGAAAGGCTCTCATTGCTGACTTCAACAAAAATTATAGAATCTTCTCCACATTTGATGGTCCTGATGGGAGATTCAGAGACAGACTGAAGGTGGACAAACAAACTGGATCTCTGGCCATCACCAACATCACAACTAAACACGCGGGACACTATGAAGTACAGATTAGTGGAATGACACCATCAAATACATTCAGTTAAAAAAATGCAGTCATTCAGTTTGTGTCTATGGTGAGTTAAGCAGTCACATATTCTTGTTGTATTAAAGGAATATTACAGGTTCAAATAATTATCGAGACAATAGGGTTGAAAGAAAAGACAAAACAATCATGGCTACAGTGAGGCGCTTACAACAGAGGACAATGAGGACATATATATATATATATATATATATATATATGGTGTTTATCACAATTATGCCACTAATGCTGATGACTAAGCTTAATTTTTTTGTTTTGTTTTTTATAAAATATTTCTACTCATTCATGTTTTCCAGCTCGTCTGCCCATGCCTAATATTATCAGAGATTATTCACACAATCATTCTTCATCATCATCATCATCAACATCATCAAATTGTTCACTGGTGTGTTCAGTGGTGAATGTGAGTGATGTGAGTCTCTCCTGGTACAAAGGAAACAGTTTATTGTCCAGCATCAGTGTGTCTGATCTCAGCATCAGTCTCTCTCTACCTCTGGAGGTGGAATATCAGGATAAAAACACCTACAGCTGTGTGATCAACAATCCCATCAGCAACAAGACCAGACATCTGGACACTTGTGAACTTTGTTGGCCGTGTCCAGGTATGTTGGTGTTGATATTAGCTTTGGCTTACTCAGCTGATCTAGTTATAATGCTGATGTTTGATAGTGTTTGTTGTAGATCAGACAGACATGTTCACTCACACTAATAGCTCATTTTGTTCATTACAGATCAGAGTCTACCTTTATTGTACATAGTGTTGATTTCTGCTGCTGCTGGATCTCTGTTGATTGTAGCTGCAGTTGTGATGTGCTATATATATATATATATATATATACAGACACACTGCAATAAAAAAGTAATTTTGTCCAATAAGTGATTTATTTATTTATTTTTTTTTTTTTAAATATTAACGTTTAATTCTGGTTAATATTGCATTTGTTGTAAAGAAACAGATATAGTTAGGATTGAGTTTAGTTGTTTAAGGCAACTATTTATGTTTGAACAGTTCAGACTAGTGAAGAAATCATCACTTATTCCGGGCCAACGTTCAACAAAAGAAAAGCAAAATCGGTAGGATCATTTAATCTGTATTTGGTCTCTGCGTCAATTCATATTCAAGTTTGTCATTCAGCATTAATAACACTCATTATATGAAATAAAAACATGTCGGAAGAAACAATTTTACATAATTTAATTAAAGTTTTACCATTTTGAAGTTGAAAGTACATTAGTGAACAATTGTGTTTATTTTGGCAGAAGCATGCAGTAAAATAATCTGACAGGAAAGTAAAGCCTTAAAATTTAGGTCAATAGCATGTCAAAAACAGATGTCAGATGTCAAGAGCACTTTGCAGCAAGATACTACAAAACAGACCACAAACTCGTTTGAAATTCGTCATGTGAACCATTTAAGTCAGAACGTCACATGATACTTTGCAACCAAAGAAATGGTCCAGGGGTCTGTTCAAAGAGGCTCACACTTCTGCTGTTATTTGGATTTGAAAAATGGTGAATTCTCCTATTGAGCTTGCATCATATTTATAGTTTTGTACTACAAGAGAAGCTTAACGTCACAAAGAAATCAAAGTTGACCATTTTTAGTGAGATTTCATCTTTGATGGGATGTTTACTAGTACACTGTTGCATGTCCAGTGTAAAATCTCAAGCAAAACTATTGAGAACCTGATCTAATCTGCCACGTTATCTTAGCAGTAGGAGGAAGTTAAAGATTTTATGAATGTCATATTTCTACTATTATAATTTTGTTGTTATATCTTGTGTGATGTGTTTTTTTACAGAATATTAAAGAGGAGGACCATGTGACGTATGCACCCATCACCATAAGAAGATGATTAAACTTCTAAGTACCAGATCATGCTGTGTGATCACTTAAACTTCTGTATTAAGTCTATTGTTGAGTTTTGGTGAGAATCACCAGATGCAACCCACGAGACTTTCATTCATCTTCGGAAAACAAATAAGGTTATTTTTAAAGTTTTATTACTGTGTGTGTTTCAAATTACTGTGTGTGAGCTTCAAAAAGTAAACAAAAACTTGCTTGATGTGCAGAAATGATTGAAATGATTATTGCACATTACGAATGTGGGAGTTCCTTCACTGCTGAATATTAAAGAAAAATGTAACTTTCCGCACTGTGATTTACATTTATTGGTTAATTTAAATTAAATGTAATTGTTTTATTTAAATTATCAGAAGGGGGTGCAAATATGTTGCAATGGTGGGCTGGTCCTCAAAGTGACGGGCAGGGTGTCGTCGGACCAGGCATTGCTCATATTTTAAAAACATAACATTTTATTGGTTTAAACAAAAAATCATATGATGTCCATTTCAATGGACGCAGGGTCTGAAAGGGTTAATCCGAAATAGAGAAGTTCACCAGTGGCCCCTAGTGGTGGCTGAATTTATTACAGTACGATACTTGCATTGCCTTGGTCGTTGAATGAGCGTCTGAATGCTTATGTTTTTAGGAATTGTCTAAAAATGCGCAACCACAGTTTGTCGGATGAAGTTTGAACATTTCATACGCTAGAACACGAGAAGCAGGTGGATGAAAGTAGCTGTGGAGTTCTCATCTTAAAGGTAAAAAAGTGAAAGAAAAAAAAACATCTTGTGTTATCATGGAGGGAAGATATGAGGAACTTTTACATCTCCACACAAATGATGACTTCCTTATGCAGTACAATAAAAGAGCATGCCAAACTTTAAGGCGGTATGCTTCAAAGTTCAGAGTCACAGGTTAGTGACAAAGTAATTTTTGTGCCAGAAACGCCTTGAATTGGGTATAATTTGAGCACCAAACGTGAATTTGCAATCTGATATAAATTAAGTTGACTAATTTATAGCTGCAGATGGCATGCTGTACTATGGAGGAGGGAAGGCAGTAAGAAAAAAAAAAACAAAAAAAAAAAAAAAAACAAGGAGGAGTGCACAGCGTTCTTCTGCCAACTCCATATAAGGCCCATTGGAAGTCACTGTGGGAAACTTAAAACCCGAAATGCATTATGTGAAAAGTACTGGCCAGTCATGACAGCAGAGCCCGAGAAGAAACAAAACAGAACAAAACAACTATTTTAAGGTGTCTTCAGGGAGTATCTCAGAATGGATTTGACTGGGCCACTCAATGGCAATGTCTTTATACTAATGATCACAGACTACTACTCCAAGTGGGATGAAGCATTGCCATTGAAGGCCAATTCGCCAATGGAAGCAGCAAGAAACTGTGGTTCTTTAATTTACAGACACTGCTGCCCAGTGAGAATTATGTGGGACCAAAGCAGAGAGTTTGTCAATGAGGTCAATTGGTATTAGAAACTGTATTTTTATACTTTTAAAGTTGGCATGGAATCTGTCCTCCCTGACAAATCCAAGTGAAATTCTCATTCTGAAATGGCTTCTTGAATAAGAACAAAAGTAAAAGTACTTCGTTTTATCCATCTTGAATTAATTGGATTGTTAGATCCTTTGAGTGAAATTTCACAACCCCATTATCTGGGAAGGGATGTTAATGTTTCTTATTAAATATTATAAGGGCACATGTTTTATAACAAACGAGAGGGAAAACAACAACAACAACAAAAATTATCTGTCCGTCTCCCGGACACGCTGCCGCGCAGCCCTCAACCAGCTTAGCGGCTTTCACTCACGGTGCCGTGCGATGGTACTGGACATCCTTTGGTGGACGGTGATGGCTCATTTGGTTTGAGGGCAGATGGCAGCGAGTCCTTGTTCCCTACTCCTCCCCAACATGGCGGACAGCACCAGGTTCCGGTCTCCTGGCGAACGGCGCCGACTCCTCCGCTCCCTCCTTGACTCCAGAGCACGGCAGCGAGCCTTCCGTCCCACCTGTTGTACCATCGCTCCAGCACAACCGCAGTCGTCCACTCCTTCGTCCTGCCCGATCTTCGAAAATGATCTTCGCAGAAGCTACGGTTAAATCCTTTATCAAAACGTACCTGAAGCTTCCGGAAGACACCGTGGAAAACATCTGCTTCGAAAGAGTCCATCGGCTGGGAGCGAAGAAACCTGGAGCCCCGAGGCCGCGTCCTATTGTGGCCAAATTCGGATACTTCAAGCAGAAGGAGCAGGTGAAGAGTCGCGGGAGGGAGCTGAAAGGAACAGACTTTAGCGTAAACGACCAGTTCCCCAAAGAAATCCTGGAGCGGCGCAAAGTTCTGTTCCCAATCCGACGCAGTCTCATCCAGAAGGGCTCCCGAGCGGTCATCGCCGTGGACCGGCTCTACGTGGACGGGCGGCTCTACCGCGACGTCAGTACCACTCCCTGGTTATATTAACACCACTCCAGATAAGAATACGTTATATTTTTATTTTTCTTCTTTCCTCGCTTGATCTTCTATTTACCTCTATCTAACTATCTATGTCAATTTGCTAATTTAACACGATACCATAACAAACACGATACCGTCAGTCTCCGCAGCGTTTAAATGTTGTTACAATGTTTTCGTTTCTGTCAAGTTTTTACTTGCATCCCTCCCTGTTTGCTTCTTTGTATGTCTTTCTTACTTCTAACTCCTCTCACAGCACCGGTCACCTGCTTTCCTACTCACACACACACACAACACCCTATACCTTTACACATCTGCGCGGCACGACCATGTACATATACACTCAGCGTTTACGCAACCACTCCGACCTTACAGCGCACACAGACATGGAGGACATACTCGCACACAAGCGCGTACACGCCCGCACATATCTCATTCAATTGAGCATCACACGCAGCGTGCAGCATTAGCTACACACACACATCTATGGGTGCACTAAGGTTTGTCACATGGAATGTGAATGGAGCTGGCTCCAGAGAGAAGAGGTTAAAAATATTTAGCCAGCTTAAAAAACTACAGGCAGACGTTGTTTTATTACAAGAGACTCATAGACCTGCCACAGCCACAGATGAACTTAAAACAACTGAGTTTCCTAATGTGTTCTCAGCCTGCTATAACTCTAGGCAAAGGGGGGTAGCAATTTTAATACATAAAAATGTTAATTTCACAGTACTTAACACAGTTATAGATCCAGAAGGTAGATTTCTAATCTTAAAATTATCTATATTTAACGAAAAGTTATGTATTGTCAGTGTATATGGTCCAAATGTTGATGACCCCTCTTTCTTTCACGTTTTATTTACCGCACTCTCTGAACACCTAGATTGCGCACTTGTGCTTGGGGGAGACCTCAACTTTGGACTAAATAAAGAAATGGACAGGCTCAGTACAGCTGGAACTCAGCGCAATTGGGAATCCACAAATATAGTCAAACAGTACATGAGCGACTATGGACTTTGCGATGCATGGCGTTCTTTTCACCCCAACAGTAGGGAATATACTTTCTTCTCACATGTCCATCATTCTTACTCTCGTCTGGATTATTTTCTAATCAGCAGCTCACTGCTGAGTGACATTTCAGACACCCTATTGCTGTCAGCGATCATGCTCCTATATCTTTAACTCTAGTGAATAAGAAGGCCACTCCACCAAGTAAAAACTGGAGATTCAATACATCATTGCTTAAAGATGAAGATTTTATTAAATATTTCAAGAAAGAATGGGCTTTATATTTAGACTATAATGACCTGCCTGGAACATCAGCATCTGTTCTCTGGGAAGCAGGCAAAGCTGTGATGAGAGGTAGAATAATCTCATTCTCATCACATAAAAAGAAAAGAGAAAATAAATGTATTCAGGAACTGGAAGAAACCATCAAATCCCTAGAAGAAGCCTACGTATCCTTCCAGGAACAGGAATTGCTGAACAAAATACGTCAAGCAAAACTAGAATTAAATGAAATTATTAATAAAAAAACTCAATTCTTAGCACAAAGACTTCGCTGGCACAAATTTGAATATGGTAACAAATCAGGTCAATTCCTAGCTAACCAGTTAAAAATAAATAAAGAAAAAACAACTATATGTGCTGTTAAAGACTTAACTGGGGACACAGTATATGACCCTGAAAGAATAAACAATATTTTCAGGGACTTTTACAAATCTTTATATTCGCCACAGATAAACCCGTCTAAAGACGAAATTAACCAGTTTCTTGATAATATAACTCTTCCGAAACTACCAGACAATCAAGCGATGGCATTGGACTCTCCACTGACATCAGATGAACTTCAGGAAGCCCTGAACAGTATGCCCAATAAAAAAGCTCCAGGTCCAGATGGCTTTCCAGCAGAATTCTATAAAGAATTCTGGCCAATTTTGGCACCAACATTCTACAGAATGTTGCAGGAAACCAAGGAAAATGGTAGACTTCCACCAAATATGAATTCTGCCAACATTAGTCTATTGCTAAAACCAGGCAAAGACCCTGTATTGCCTACCAGCTATCGTCCAATATCCCTTATTAATGTGGACATTAAAATAATCTGCAAAGCTCTCTCAAAAAGAATAGAGAAGATAACTCCTCTCATAATTCATCCCAACCAAACTGGTTTCAATTTAAGGGAGGCACTCCTCAACAAATACACGTAGGTTACTTAACTTGATAGATTATTCATGCAATAAAAACCTTCAAACTACAATATTGTCTCTAGATGCAGAAAAAGCTTTTGATAGGGTTAACTGGAATTTTCTATTTGCAGTTCTACACAAATTTGGTTTTGGAAATTCTTTCATAAACTGGTTAAAAATATTATATAACTCTCCAACAGCATGTGTTAGGACAAATGACCAAACATCCTCCAGCTTCTGTCTTAAGAGGGGCACCAGGCAGGGATGCCCCCTCTCCCCTTCACTGTTTGCAATTTTTATTGAACCACTAGCAGCAGCAATTAGACAGGCTACAGTGATTAAAGGCATTAAATGCAAGAATGTAGAACATAAAGTCAGTCTTTACGCAGATGATGTGTTACTTTTTCTTCAGCATTCACAAACCATTCTCTCTGAGGTAATTACATTAATAAACTCTTTCTCAAGAGTCTCAGATTATTCAATAAACTGGTTAAAATCTACAGTTCTTCCAATTAATTGCTCCTTCCAGAACTCTTCCACTCCACTGCAATCCGGAAATATTAAATATTTAGGTATTAATGTTTCACCTAGGTTGGGAGATTTAATTAAATTAAACCACATCCCACTTTTAAAGATGGTAGAAGATGATCTAGCCAGATGGAAGTCTCTACCCATATCACTCATGGGAAGAGTCGCCTCAATTAAAATGATGGTTTTGCCAAGAATTAATTATTTATTTGCAATGATCCCGAGCAAACCATCACCTGACTGGTTTAGATCTCTGGACTCCTCCATCTCTAAATTCCTTTGGAAAGGTAAACCCCCGCGTATTAGCTTAAAAACGCTGCAAAAGACCAAGGATAAAGGAGGACTAGATCTGCCTAACTTTCACCACTACTTCTTAGCTAACAGGCTTCAACACATTTCAGGGTGGTTAAAACACACCCTCTTAGACGAGCTTTGGCTAGATGTAGAACAGGCATTATGCAATAATATAGAGATTTCGGATCTGCCATTCATTAGCTTGATCATCAAACGACACGTATGCTTCAAAAGCATCAGTATCAGCTCTTCTCTGACAGCATGGTGGGAGTTTCTAAAAATGACTGAGTCCTCACTAATCCCATGCAAACGTACTCCCATCTGGAATAACCCTGACCTATTAATAAACAATAATATGATAAACTTCACAGATTGGAGTTGTAAAGGTATTAAATACCTGGAACATATATTCGAAGGGACGGACTTTATTCCCTTTGACATATTAGTTAAACAATATGGGATTAACAAGAACAGATTTTTAGAATATCAACAAGTTAAATCTATAGTAAAAAGAAAATTTAAGTCTAATCATATCAAATTACAAATACCACCAAGTGTGGCAGAATTTCTTAATCTCAAAACCCCTAAATTACTGTCTAAAATATACAGGACACTTTCCAAAATAGATGAATCAGTATCGCTTCCTATTACAAAATGGGAGGCAGATCTATCAGTCAGCTGGGATCATAATTTTTGGTCTCAGATATGTTTAAAAACCTTTGAACTGATTAGAAATCCCAGTTTACAATTAATACAATACAAAATCCTGCATAGAGTGCACTACACAGGTCATCGGATGTTCAGGATGGGTTTTACAGCTTCTAACAACTGCTCACACTGTCAAGGCAATACACCTGACAATTATATCCACGCTCTATGGTTCTGTCCACCTGTTCAGAGGTTCTGGTACAGGATTTGTGAAGACTTATCAAAGTGTCTTAAATGTTCCATTCCAGCCTCTCCATCAGTCTGCTTGTTGGGCTACCTAGATGGTGTCACTACAGAAGATAATTCAATCCACATGGCTTACACTGCCTTATGCATTGCTAAGAAGACTGTCCTCATGAACTGGAAAAATAAAAATAATCTTAATATCAACCAATATAGAGATCGTTTGTTGGACTATATTAGTCTTGAAACAGCTTCTGCTGCCACATTAGATCAATCTCTCTGGGCTCCTTTGATCAGCTCCATCACCTAGTGTGAGTGGGGGTCACGGTTCTGTCCGGCTTTGGTTTTTGTTGTCGCCGTGGGGGGGCCATATGGGCTGGGGGCATCTGGGAGTTCCCTAGGGGTGGGTTTCTTGGGGGGTTCGGCGCTGGGGCTGCGGTCCTGGCCTGGATGGGGTGTTGGTGGCTCTTGGGTGTTGTTTTTCTGGCGGCTGCATGCGGCGCTGCTGGGGAGGCCTGTGCCGGCGGACGTAGGTTGCCGGCCTGGCGGCCGTACTGCTCTGGGGGGCTTGGGTCCTGGTTGGTGTGCCGCCGGGAGCGTGGGTTGGTGCATGCGCTTGGGCTCGGCCCTGGTGCGGGGGCCTTTGACGGGTCGGTGGATCCGGTGGCCTCTTTAGCTGGTAGGGATGTTGTTACCATCTGTCAGTATCCACTCTGCAGGGGGGGGGGCAATATAGGCGGAGGACGGACTTAACCTGGGTGTCTATTGTCTTCTGTAGTCTGGGAGTTGACTGAATGATGGGGTGGGGGTAGTTTTTCCTCTGTTGTGGGGTCCGGTGGGCCGCCCCGGGCTGCCGTGGGCCCTGGTCTGGATGGGCCTGGGCCCCCTGCCCTGGGCAGATTTGGGGCAACGGGGGTGCCTATGGGGGTCAGCGGGGGAACTGGCTCCAGGGGGGGGGGGGGGGGGGGGGGGGGGGGGGTACTTTGCCCCCTCCAATGATTTCCTCCCCATCCCTAATGCTTCCCTTCTCCCGCTCCATCACACCAACATACAGGTAGGGTTTTGGGGTGCGGGTGTGTTGCTGGGATGCAGGGGAGGTGGTACTCCTCTGTCTCCTCGTGGCCACCTGCATCTCAATCATACATCACAACTTAGACACTCTCATTACTTACTGTCACATGACACATACATATAGGGCCTTGGGGGTGGGCACACTGAATGGCATCCAGGGGGCGGTCTGTTCATTCAGCCTTCTCTCTGGTGCTGGTGCCCACTTCTCAATTTTAAGTTACACATAGACATTGAGGGCTCTTGGGGAGGGGCCGATTTGACACGAGCTGGCGGAGGGTGGTTAGTGTCTTGCCCCTCCCCTGTTTTAAAGCACTTTAGAACAACACACACCAACACTACATTTGAGCGGGTGAGGTGAAGCATGGGGTCTTCTTTTTTTTTTTTCTCACACCCCTGTTCTCTGTTCTCTGTCCGGGGCTGGGGGCTGTGAGGACGAGCTGGCCATCCGGTCGGGGTCTGGGCTGGTGGTCTTCTCTGCTGCTGCGGGGTACCGGGGTGGTCTTCCTGTCTCCACGCCAGAGTGAAGAGGGTTCAGCTCCGGGGTCTGGCGCTGATTGCCCCTCTGGGGGTAGTGGTGCCTGGATCCAGGAGTATAGAGTTCAAATGGGGAGTGTGATTGTGGGTACTGTGTCCATTTTTGTATGTCTACATGTGGGGCGAGTGCGTGAATATTTGTTTGCGTGCATGAGGGTGGGAACGTATGCTTGTATATATGTGTGCCTGTTTGTCTATGTCCATGTGTCAGGTCAGGCCTTAGACTCCGCCTCACTCATCATCTCAGGCCCCCCCACCACGCCCTGCCGGTGGAGGATGCCCCCGGCCGCCGGTGCGTTGGTGGTTTCTCACTCCGGGGCGGGATGCTCGGGTGAGCGCTGGCCCGTTCTCGGCGGTTGCTTGGCGGGGCCTGGCCCCCCTGGCTTTGCTGGGCCCCGGCTAGGGGGTGGGGGGCCCTTGGATCGCCGGGCCCAGGGCCGGTCTGCTCTGGTGTGGCCGGCTGCCGGCGGAACCTGCGGGCTTGCCGCCACGCCCCCCTGGGACGTCTGCATTGTGGCTGCCGGATGATCCCCCTCCGGGCCCTCCTCTGCCCTTTTCTGGGTGGGGGCCGCGGTTGTCCCTGCGGTGGTTCTCCTGGGACTCTCGTGCTCGGGGGGGCCTCCGGATGTTTGGGGCCCGGGTCTCCTCCATGTCTGCTTCATACCTTGCGGGGCGGGGCTGTGGTTCCCCACACACACTATTAAACATTTACATGGAAGAACCTTATGAACACAAACGTGCTCACACACACAGGTGTGCACACAGGTGTACACACAAGCATTCACATTGGTGTAAAAACAGGTGCTCACAGACACACACTGTCTTGATCTGCTGTTGCTTCAAAACATATTTTGTAATATTAGTTATGTGTGCTGCACAATAACATTTAACATTTAGTATTTACTGTGATTTATATAGATGTTGGTTGTTGCTGCAGTTACTCTGCTGTTGTGTCTTCTGTTGTTTTCTCCTTTTGTCAGCAGGTATGGAAGCAGATTATCTTTTTTTTTATCTTTCTCTCTTTCTCTATCCTCCTTCTCCTTTTTTTTTTTTTTTTCTTTTCTTTTTTCTTTTTCTCTCTCTCTCTCTCTCTCTCTCCCCCTCTTCTGTTGACTTTCTCCCCAATTTTTATTTTTTATTTTTTTTCCCTGTTTTCTCTATCCCCCCGGTCTTGTCTGTAATAGTATGGTTAAATAAAAAGGTACATAAAATTAAATTAATTAAATACATAAAAAAAAAAAAAAAAAAAAAAAAAAAAAATGGCCGTGAATGATGATAACATAGCTACACATACACACTGTCATGTGTTATCTGTGTTACTGACAGGCCGGGAAAAAAAAAAAAAAAATGATCTTCGACCCCTTACGAAAATGTCCTGTGGTATTCCATATGATAATACATCAAAAGTACCACATAAAATTTGTGAGGTAACTGTGTAGTATTGTGTTGTTTTTTGGGACATTTTACCACAGGATTTTGATGTACAGTATGTAATATTCCTGTAATATTTTTTTTGCGGTAACTACTACGGTATTACTTTCACATTTCTATAGTATTTACCACAGGATTCTTTGTACAGTATGTAACATTGCTGTAATATACTTGTGTTATTATAGTCATATTTCTGCAGCAATACTAGGAATTTCCTGTAGTAAACCTGTGGCCCTTAATTGTTATATTTTTGGAGTATTCTGTGGTATTCCTTTAACCTTTCAACACAACAATATATTGTGTTGATAAAAGCACATTAGTAAATGTTTTCACCTTTTGTAATAGTTAAGTAGGCAACACAATGCATTAAGAGCCAGGGGGTGTAAAATTTTGAACAGGAATGTTTTGAATGTGTACATTTTACTTGTTTGCAGTAATTTAGTATTGCACTTCACAAGGTACACAAATATTTACATCTCTCCCAAAAGACAATGTAAGTACAATTTACCTTGATCATCCAATTCACATGGTTCTTAATGCACTGTGTTGCTTTCTTGAGCATCAGTGAATGTTCTCACCTTTTTTAATAGTTATGTATGAGTTCCCCAATTGTACTCAGTGGTAAAAGATGGATCTCAAAATCATACATTCACTTTTGAAAAGGGTTCAAATATGCAGATGCTGCTGGAAAACCAAATAATGTGCAGGAGCTGGAGGATTTTTTTGAAGAAGAGCAGGCAGCTGAACTGCTCAGGACAAACAAAGAACTCATAAAGAGCTATCACAAAACACAAAAACAGTTATGGATCACAAAAACATCCAGGAAACCACACACAGTATTAAAGACACAAAAGATAAACTTTTGAATGGAGTTATTTTTATAAATTCAGTCATTATTTGGTCCTGTGAAGTTTAAATAAGCATCTGTTTTGTGAAATTTTCAGGTCAGTACTAAAAAAAACAAAAAAAAACAAAACTATTTTCATGATCCCTACTACTTTTTTATGACATTTTATAAAACTATATTTTTATAAAACTAACATTTTGCATATTCCGCAAGGGATATGTAAACTTATGAGCACAACTGTACATGATCATTGTACATTAAACTTAAGCACCCAGAAACCAGAAACCAATAATACAAACTCAAAGCCAAAAAAAAAAAGCCTATTTCCCTAAATAAAAGTTAGAAACTTACTTTTAGCAGAATACTAAAGACCTATGATCCCTTGGTGGTCCACTGGTGCTTGGCGATGTAATGAGGTCTTCTGAAACAAAACAATTGGTCTGTGTAAGAAACTAAACATTATTTACTACATTACTCACATAATGACATACAGTACTTATCTCGTTTGTAACATTACAATTTGTAAATGTTCACAAAGTAGACTCTTCAGCTCACCAAGGCTGCATTTATGTGCTCAAAAATACAGTAAAAACACTATTAGTGTCAAAAAGTTTTAAAATAACTGTTTAAACTGTTTGTAAAAGACATTTTAAAATGTAATCATTATGCAGACCCGCCACAAATTTATATATATAATATATATTTAAATTTGTGGCGGGTCTGCATAATGAACTGTACTGTAAGTATAAGGAATTCAGATTATATATATGTGATATATATATATATATATATATATATATATATATATATATATATATATTATATATATATATATATATATATCCTAATTTTACAACATGGACTTCTGCTTCAATAGCTACTACAGGCAATCTAGGGTTAAACTATAACTGCACTACAAACAAGGGTGTTATATATAGAATAATAAATTAATTAAACTAAGAAATACCTATTTGCAGTATCAAACATCAAAACAGACCATTTTCAATTGAATTTACAAATGTATGTGCCACTTTTACGTGTCACTCCTGTTACTGTGAATGTACAGTAATGCAGTACAGTACAGTAAAACTGCAACGCTCTAGTAATGGAACTCCCGCCTTCCGCCCCCCTGGACGTGATGCCCCTGGGCACTTGCCCAGTTGCCCATATGGTTAATCCGCCTATGACTGCGACAAATGGACCCAAATTCAAGCTTTTATTTGGCGATCTTCATCTCCGACCGCAACAGCAATAAACTCAAGCTTAAGTGCATTTTACAAACTCAAATATTGCCGCATCAAGAAACTACAAGTTTTACGGCAGGAAAATCGAACGCTCATTGTCTCTCGCCTGCATTTGTGCGCGCGCCTTCACGGAATGAATAGGGACATAATCTGGAAAATATTTTAAGCGATTAACAATTTAAATTCTGCTCTGCACCTCACAAACATATTGTATTAAGCCAGAGAGGACTGCGGCTGCGACGCAACGTTATTTGGACTGCTTTTCACATTTTTGCAATACATAAATTATTGTGATTGCACTTATCTGTCTGTCATGTTTCTTTATAACTATACAGAGAGAGTTATGGTTAGGTTCAGAGGCAGGATTGGGATTAGCGACTATTTATGATAAACATGATAAAATGGTCATTTCCCTGCATGTTTTGGTCAGTTACGTTTTATATCCTTTTATAATAGCTATAAAATGGGTAGGTTTAGGTTTGGGGGTAGGCTAAGAGGGCTAAAAATCTAAATGCTCATTGATAAAATGATTTAAAAAAAAAAAAAAAAAAAAAAGGGTAAGGAGAATGAATGACATACCATGCTGGAGGATTTGCTGCTCAATCTTGTGCTCAAAGACAAACATCTTTTACACAGAGTGCGCGTTAATCACGAAAGCAAAAGTGAAAGTAAACAGCGCAAAAACCATTTCAGTACCCTGCGTATTGATAGGGCGAAAACTATATACAATATCAAAATGTATCGGGGTGCGAAAGGTAAGAAAAAAAAAAACGACAAATTGAATCTAGCTCAACCGAATATCGCTCCAATTTTGTAACTGGCTGGTAGGCTATGTAGTGTGGGGCCAAGGTGGGCCAAGCTTCTGAATTATTGCTAGGGACAATTTAGTAGTCACTGGGTATCTTTAAGGACATTTTCCTAGTGTAACCCTTATTTTCTGCTGCGAACGCTCCAATCTCTTCCGCGTGGATAACGTGAATAAAACACGGGTTACAAGGGTGATAATTCTCGTTTCTCTTTTTAATCAGAAGCATCGGCATTATACAGCATGAACAGCCAAACTCGCACACAGCTCCCTTCAACTTCTCTTCCTTTACCCAAACACGCACTGCCTTAAAGGGGCAGGGGTACACAATATCTTTTGAACTAACATATAGAAAACTTTGCATAAGACATATGGATATACAAGAAAAAACTTTATAAACATATTCATTTACATTTCTTCTTTTTCTTTTCTTTTTTTTTTTTTTTTCCTAAACCATGAATGGACAAAAAGTAAAATAAAATAATGAATTCAATGTAAGGTTACACTAGCATCCCTACTAAATTCTACAGCCTTGAATATGCTATTTTCATTTAGTGAAACACAGCTTCCTGTGATTTCTTATTTAAAAAAAAAAAAAAAACTTTTCCAGAAACATTTAAGTTCTCTCGTTCTGTATAATTTATCACATCTGTTACAGCATTTTTTACATTTTTTAAATTTAATTAATTTCTTATTTGATTTCTAATTTGTTTTAGGACTATAGTTTTAGGATTAATTTTATTTGACTGTAAAGCTTTTCTGTGTAGGAGGAAAGTCAGACTGTGAGGTTCATGTTGAGCAGGACAGGAAGAAGCCCTTCAGCTACAAACTGAACACACATCATATAAATGGACGATATCTTGCAGAAGCATCTACCCAACAGATCAAACAATATTTTTGAAAGAAATCCCACAGCAGGTTTCAGTTTGACTCAGATGATGAACTGCTCATGTCACACTTCAGATGAGTGCCGATGAGAGATGGTGAATGGTGATTTTTTTTTTTTTACAAAAATTATTGTTATGATTGTAAAATTATTTGAAATCTGTACAACATTAATGATTTAGCATTATATTTAGGATGACTAATCCAATTTTCCACTCTCCTACTTTTTCATATCTGACAGAGTCAAAAACTACTTTTCAGAAACCATAAAAGTAATAATAATAATAATAATAATAATAAATAAACAAAAACAAATGTACAAAATGCAAAATAAATAATTAAATAAATAAAATACAAATAAATAAAAAAAGTAAAAAAAAAATAAATAAATAAAATTTGACACACACACACACACACAATCATGAACGTGTTCAGAGTGTGTGTTAACTAGTAGGTGGTCAAACACTGTCGAAGGAGGATTCAGCAGGTGGTCGCTAAACAACTGAAGAAGATGTTTCACAAACTTGTTTTGTTCTGTTTATATTGTCTGATTGGTAAGTTGCAAATGTGTTTTTTATGGCTTTGTTTAATTTCATTTCAGAAAAATAAAGCTCCTGCTGCTGTTGCTTTAGCAAATTCACAGATATCATTGTAAGATCAACTTTGGATTCAGGTCTAGAATTAATTAGCAGAATTAAACTTAGTTTATTTATTTTAAAACATGAAACATTCACACACATTCTCTGTTAATATGTTGACTTGAATTTTGTTTCGTGTCTTTTCTACTGTTAAAGGTTACAAACTGATTTCAGGCTTTCTAAACCAACAGAGGCCTTAATAAATGTAAAATATGTTTGTTCATCAGGTGTGTTTGGTGAGTCGGTGTCAGTGATGGAGGGAGATTCTGTCACTCTACACACTGTTGTTACTGAAACACATAATAAACACAAAATAATCTGGTATTTTGGCACTGGAAAGGCTCGCATTGCTGAATTCAACAAACATTATAGAATCTTCTCCACATCTGATGTTCCTGATGGGAGATTCAGAGACAGACTGAAGCTGGACAATCAAACTGGATCTCTGACCATCACAAACATCACAACTCAACACGCGGGACACTATGAAGTACAGATTAGTGGAATGACACCATCAAATACATTCAGTTTAAAAAAATTCAATCATTCAGTTTCTGTCTATGGTGAGTGGAGACATAATTTGTTGAGCGTTCACATAGTCTTGTTTTATTAAATGAATATTACGGGTTCAAATAATTATGGACATAATTTGTGGCATAAGGTTGATAAGCACAAAAATAATTTTGAGTTTATTTTGTCTTGTCAAGCGATTAAGTTGTAAACTTAGACATAACTTTGCACAGAGTTTAACATTTTAATGATGATAATCACCATTATGCCACCAAAGCTGATGATTGAGCTTAACTTCTTTTAATATTTCTGCTCATTCATGTTTTCTAGCTCGTCTGCCCATGCCTAACATTACCAGAGATTTTTCACAAAATCTTTCTTCATCATCATCATCAAATTGTTCACTGCTGTGTTCAGTGGTCAAAGTGAATCGTGTGAGTCTCTCCTGGTACAAAGGAAACAGTTTATTGTCCAGCATCAGTGCGTCTGATCTCAGCATCAGTCTCTCTCTACCCCTGGACGTGGAATATCAGGATAAAAACGCCTACAGCTGTGTGATCAACAGTCCCATCAGCAACCAGACCAGACATCTGGACACTTGTGAACTTTGTTGGTCATGTTCAGGTATGTTGGTATGTTTACTCAGCTGAACTATTAAGTTACAGTGCTGATGTTCGATAAAGTTTGTTGCATCAGACCGGCATATTCAGTCACATTAATGGCTCATTTTGTTAATTACAGATCTACAGGGTCTGCCTCCATTTAACATAGGGTTGATCTTTGCTGCTGCTGCTGCATCTCTGTTGACTGTAGCTGCAGTCGTGATGTGCTGCATCTGCAAGAAATTTAGAAAAACTGACAGAAAAGGCAAGTATTAACTACTGGTAATATGTAATATGAAGTAATATGAAAACTATGCTCTAAATAAAAATTGTGTGTTACTGCTTGTTAATAATACAAATGTGACCCTGAACCACAAAACCGGTCCTATGTTGCATGGGTATATTTGAAGTAATAGCCAAAAATACATCAGTACATGGGTCAAATTTATCAATTTTTCTTTTATGCCAAAAATCATTAGGATATTAAGTAAAGATCAAGTTCCATGAAGATATTTTCTAAATTTCCTACCGTAAATATACCAAAACACAATTTTTAATCAGTAGTATGCATTGCTGTGAACTTCATTTGGACAAGTTTAAAGGCGATTTTCTCAATATTTAGATTTTTTGGCACCTTATGACTGGTTTTGTGGTCCTGGGTCACATATGTTGTAAAGAAACAGATATAGTTAGGATTGAGTCTAGTTGTTTAATGCAACTATTTATTTTTGAACAGTTCAGACTCGTGAAGAAGAAATCACTTATGCTGAGCCAACGTTCAGCAGAAGAAAAGCACAATCGGTAAGATCATTTAATCTGTATTTAGTCTCCATGTCAGTTCAGCTGTGAGTCACATTTAGATGTGTAGTTTTGTCTTTATATATATAATATATAATATATCTATATAATAATCGATCACATTCTTACACACATAACAGCGCAATATCAGATTTGTATAAAACCCCTTCATTTATTTTTATCTTTTGTTGCACCCATATGTTAAAAAGCGTTAAATTACTTTTTTTTTTTTTCTCCACATCAGTCACTCCATACACTATAATGGCAAAGCACAAAACAGAATTGTGACAACTTTCCAAGTGTGTTAAAAATAAAACACTGAAATAAGTATTTGGCATAAGTATTCATACCCTTAAGTACATAGTTGAAGCACCTTTACTGTGTAGTAACATCTAAAATTTTAAGTGTCTCAGAAAACGGTATGAATTCTTATGGAATGGAATCATTTCAGTTATTTTATTTCTAATAAATTTGCAAAGTTGTTACAAACCTGTTTGTGCTTTGTCATTATGGAATATGGAGTGTAGAGTTTAGATTAATTGTAATCGAATTGGTTAATATTGTCAGATGTTTAAATGGAGCTACATGTCAAAACACTTTGCAGCAAGATGCCACATAACAGACCACATAATTTGCAGGCTAGAAATTCTAGTGTGAAGTTCTTCATGTGAACCATTGAAGTCAGAACGTCACATGCTACTTTGCAACCAAAGAAATGGTTCACATGTCTGTTCAAAGAGGGTCACACTTCTGCTGTTACTTACAGTATGCATTTGAAAAACGGTACATGGTAAACGCATCCTGTTTAAATTTTTCCATACCATTAGGGCTGTCTAGTTCATTTTACACTCACACCAGTACCATAAGATTAAACAACTTATTACTACCTCAAAGTCAAAGTATTATTATATCTTGTGTGATGTATTTTTTCAGAATATTACAGAGGAGGACCATGTGGTGTATGCGCCGGTCATCATGAGACGATGATCAAACCAGTACCAGATCCTGCGTAAACTTCTGTATTATGTCTATTGTTGAGTTTTCACCACATGAAACCCACAAGATTTTCATTCACCTTCATAAAACAAATGAGTTCATTTTTAAAGTTCTGTTTACCCTTCTTTGTGTCCATCCGTTTTGATGTTTCATAAAGTAAATAAAGACTTGCTTGATGTGCAGAAATGATTGTGTGTCAATCAATGTTTATATGTAAATAAAAACTCTTTATGAACTTTTTGAAACTTGAGATGTTGGATGTATGGACTTTCAGTAAATGTACAAAAATTATGAGAGAATATTAAACACACCTATACTCATTTTATGAATTTGGAATGATTTTACAGTGAGGATGTGAAATTCATTTTTGGGTGAATTATCCCTTTAAAGTCTCAAAACTGTATGAATAATTCTCCAAGTATTAAATGTAGATGCAAAAGTAGTCCCTGCTTCGTTTTCTACAGGCATATTTTTATCTGTTGGTTGGAGTTTGTGCATGAGAATGTGTCTACTGATGGACGTTTGTGATTGATGTTTGTTCATGAGGTGTCTGTATGTGTCTATGAATAGCGTGTGGTTGAAGGTGTTTTTTCCATTCCTGCTCATGATACTCACAGTTTGACTTCTACCTTACAAAAACAACTTAAACTGTCTAAATGCTTTACAGTAGAAACAGAAAATTGCCACGTCAGTCACCGACAAGTCACAAGTCAAAAATAAAATTAAGTTCATATGTTAGTCTTTTGCCAAGAGTCACATTTTATATATATATATATATATATATATATATATATATATATATATATATATATACTAGCAACATGACCAGCATAAACCAGCAAAGGACCAGCTTAACCCTCATGTACTGTTCGAAAACAGGTGACTTCCTGTATGGTCCGGGTCAAATTGACCCGTATTGGATTCAATGTAATGCCACAAAAATTACAATATGAGAAAAAAAAAAAAACATACAATCAAATAAAATCAATTAACTTTTAATATCAATACTTTTCACACATTACAAACAATGAATATCTGAATTTACGATTCATAAAAATGTTTTTAACCACTATTTTTGACTGCCCCTCCCCTACGCCTGTGGGATGTTTGTGATTACACATATTTTAATGATAATATCTTGATCTAAACCTAAAGTAATTATGACAAACTATATATCATTTGAAAGGTTTCGGACTCTAGTTTTCATATTTGGTGACTGTTTTTCAAGAAATATGACAGAGCAATAGATAAATAGCGATAGATTCTCTATTTGTGATATGGTGCCAAACGCACTCTTATTCTATATGTATTTTATACTTGTTTTGGAGATTGAATTCAAATCAAATATTAAAGTTACTGCCCAAACTATTTTTGAATAGGATGTCTACTTCATAAATATTTAGAAAATTATGAAAATATATGGTTCAGAACACTCAAAAAATAAATGGAAATCAAGAGTCCCTCTATTGGAAAGTTTGGTACTGCATCCACAAAATCTTACTTAAACATTAATTTTTTGAGATATCAATCTAAAATTTGTCACAAAACTTGTTCAGATGACTGGCTTTGATTTACTTGAAGATTTGGAGGTAAACATGTTTTATAAAATGTATATTTTACATAAAATATAAAAAAATATATATTTTTATATTTTACATTTTTATAAATTTAAACTTCTATAACTTTTTATAAATTTACTTTTGTAACTTTTTTGTGCTCCAAAGTATTCAAGATTTATAACAATTTTAGCTGGAAAAGTCATTTTTATGTCTATTAACAAAAAGTGGGACTTACAGTTATAAAAGGCTAAACAGTTTTGTTTTCACAAACTTTGAAATTAAAAAGTTGTTAAACTCATCAAGATGCTGGCAGTCAAAGGCATTTCAGGACTAGAGTTGAGGAGCTCTGATATACAGCAAAGGAATTTGTTATTTTGTGTCTGTACAGTTGCTTTTGAATGGCTTCCTATGCGGGTCAAATTGACCCTTGAACATAACAAACGTATAAAAATTTCTGTATGTACATTTCACAACACATCAGCATGTTGAAACTTTGCATGCATGTTCATGACCCTAAATGAGAAAAAGTCACAAAATTTCAAGAAAAACAACATGGGTTAAATAGTATTTCAGATAGATTGAAAAAATAAAAAATAAAAGATAGCTAATTTTTATCGTCTGTGGCTGACAAAATATTTTTCTGCATTGAAATATATTGGGGGAAAGAATTTTTTAGCTTCATAGAATAGTAAAAAAACTAAGATAGCAAAATCTAACCAATAAATGTTATTATTTTGGGTCTGTAGAGTTGCAGTAGAACAATAAAATAGGCGGGTCAAATTGACCCGGGAACAGTACGAACGTAACTATTTTTTTTTTTTTTTATTCATGTCAAAACACATCAGCATGTTGAAACTTTGCATGCATGTTCATGACCCTAAATGAGAAAAAGTGACAAAATTTCAAGAAAAACAACAGGGGTTTAATAGTATTTTAGATAGACTGAAAAAGATAATGTAGCTAATTTTTTTACCATCTTTGGCTGACAAAATATTTTTCTGTATTAAAATGAATGGGGGAAAACTAATATTTTTTAACTTAATTTGATAGTAAAAAACTAAAATAACAAAAAATAACCAAAAAATATTATTATTTTGGGTCTGTAGAGTTGCCTCAGAACATTACAATAGGCGGCTCAAATTGACCCTGGAACAGTACGAACGTAAAAAAAAAAAAAAATTGTGGACATGTCAAAACACATCAGCGTGTTGAAACTTTGCATGCGTGTTCATGACTTTAAATGAGGAAAAGTCACAAAACTTCAAGAAAAAAAAAAACACAAGTTAACTGATATTTCCGACAGCTTGAAAATCAAATCGGGTCAAATTGACCCGGAACAGTACATGAGGGTTAAACCAGCATCAAAACATACCTACCAGCATATGCTGCTTTTTTTTTGTTTTTTTTTTATACCAGGAATAGGATCCCTGGAGTGTGAAAAGCTGTGCATGTCTCTGAATGGTCCATCTCAGAATGCAAAGCCTATAAATAGAGAAGACCATTTTTGTTTGGCGTGTCAGGGTCTCTGTGAACCCGTGAATAATGCTACACTCTAAAAAGTGCTGGGTTAAAAAATAACCCAACCTTAACCCAGCTGCTGGGTAACTATGGGACAGAACAGACGTTGGGTTGTTTTGACCCAAGTGCTGGGTTTAACCATTTGACCCAAAATGCTGGGTTGTTTATTTGACCCAACCAGTGGGTCAGGTTAACTGTGTTGCTGGGTTAAACACAGCCTAAACATTGGGTTATTTGTTGTCTTATTGCCTTGCTACCTTTATATTTACCAATAATAATAAATAATCACAAAAGAATGTAAAATTATTATTGCTTTTCTGTAATACAGTTAGAAAAACACAAAAAAATGCAACTGTAAATATTAATTTAATGAGTTTTATTTCTTTTTAAAACAATTTTCAAATGGGTGCAGCTGTCACACGTTTTATCCAACCATTACAGACACATAAAACAACAACTTCATTAGATCAGTTCTTTTAAAACACAAAACTGTGTAAACTAGGCACTGTAGATTCCCATTCTTTGTCAACACTGCAGCAGCAGAACACTCAAAAATTAACTGTTGCCACATGAAAATCGTTCCAAACATTGTGCTATTAAAACTAAGCCAAACAAAGTGTCCACCAGGCAATACATATGACATTAAAAACATGTTACAAGTGGCCAGAAAAAACTGTTGGCCTTAAAAAATTCACACATGAAGACTTATGTCCATCAGTATAATATACTGCAAGCCGGAGAAATTCCCTGGCAACGAGTCCGCTTCAGTGGCACGGCCCGAAACAATGGTGAAGGTCTGGGATGTCATTGTCTCGTCCCCAAGGCACAAATCCACCATGCTGGTCCCCACCTGTTAATTATATGACACTTAGTCTTGAAGACACTTAGGCCTGAAAAAATGCTCATTTTAACTGCACATTTTTAGTCTTTTACATCTGAACACTTCATACAGTGGTGGCCAAAATGAAAATTAAGTCAGTGATTTCTATTTTTTGCTGTATTGTGTCAGTGGGAAATATCAATTTGCATTTCCAAAAATTCATTTTATATATATACACTACCGTTCAAAAGTTTGGGGTCAGTACATTTTTATTGTTTCTTTTTTTTTTTTTTAAGAAATTAATATTTTTATTCACCAAGGATGTATTAAGTTAATAATTAAAAGTTTATTAAAAGTTAATAATAAATAATTTACATTGTTATAAAATATTTATATTTTGAATAAACACTGTACTTTTTAAACTTGTTATTCAAGAAAGAATCCTGAAAAAAAAAAAAAAAATTACAGGTTCCAAAAAATATTTGGCAGCACAACTGTTGATATTATCCAACATTGATCATTCTAATAATAAATCCGCATATTAGAATGATTTCTGAAGGATCATGTGACACTCAAGACTGGAGTAACAGCTGATAAAAATTCAGCTTTTCATCACAGGAATAAATTCTATTTTAAAGTATGTTAAAATAAAAAACATTATTTTATATTGTAAAAACATTTTGCAATATTACTGTTTTTTTTTTTCTATATTTTTAATCAAATAAATGCAGCCTTGATGAGCATAAGAGACTACTTTAAAGACTATTACAAGTCTTACTGACCCCAAACTTTTGAACGGTAGTGTATATATATATATATATATATAGAAAAAGTAAAACAAAACGTACAGGTTGTATGTCAATGAATGGCTTCCAGAATTATGTGGTTGTGGTTCTGTGGACCCTTCCTCCAGAATGGGCAGGACTTTGAAAGCACTCTCCCTTTTAGCATCTAAACCATAAGAATAATACAGTGCAAACTGTGAAACTTATCTCATAATCAAAACAACACATTGAAATTTCTTCATTCCTTTAAATAATGAAATTATAATAAAAAAAAAAAAAATAAAAAATATAATGGTATTAATGCAAATAAATCACCACCCCCATTGAACTACTGCAGATTAAGTTTAGGTATGGGGTGGGATTCAGGGATGTAGAATATGCTCATGCAGAATAAGGCATCAGTATGTGCTTTACAAGTACTAATTAACAGCCAATACACAAACTAATAAGCAACTAGTTAAGTCTTACTGTACCATTGTATTTACCAGTTGATGTGTCAAATCAGTAGCGTAGCCAGAAAAGAGACTCTGGGTGTGCATCAGAAAAACTGGGTGTGCCACATTTATCGTCAGATTGATGTGCAAAAACATCCGACTGGTATTACTAACATTACAGATTACATATTAAAATGACCAGAGATGCGGTTGTAGCCTATTTTTTCTTGCGCGACATGCGTCCCTACAACTCCCCCCTCACTGACAGAATTTCATGTGAAATGTTCACGCCAGTAGCGTAGCCCGAAATAAGACTGTGGGTGTGCATCAGAAAAACAGGGTGTGCCACATTTATCATGAGATTGATGTGCAAAAACATCCAACTGGTATTACTAACATTACAGATTACATATTAAAATGACCAGAGATGCGGTTGTAGCCTATTTTTTCTTGCGCGGGATGCGTCCCTACAACTCCCCCCTCACTGACAGAATTTCATGTGAAATGTTCACGCCAGTAGCGTAGCCCGAAATAAGACTGTGGGTGTGCATCAGAAAAACAGGGTGTGCCACATTTATCATGAGATTGATGTGCAAAAACATCCGACTGGTATTACTAACATTACAGATTACATATTAAAATGACCAGAGATGCGGTTGTAGCCTATTTTTCTCGCGCGGCACGCGTCCCTACATCTCCCCCTCACTGACAGAATTTCATGTGAAATGGTCAAATACAGCTGAATTTTGTTTCTATAGATTGACATATTATAAGAAATACCTTACCTGAAGTCATGTCACCCAGCTCTTAATGCACCTTTCCATCTTGCTGGGCATAGGCAACAATTTGGTCTGCAATTGTAGCCCAGTCTTCAAAAAGTCTGCCTCTGGATGTAGCTTCCTGAAGTCTTGTGAAATCTGATAAAATTTGAAAAAAAAAAAAAAAAATGTGGTTAAATAAGTTAAAGTTTTTAAATGTTAAATTGATTGTTTGATTTCATTGTCATACCAGTAACTATGGTTATTTTAATGAAAAGATCAAATTCTAAAACAAATCATGGGTATTGAATGTTATTGAATGATATAACTTACCTTCAAAGGTTTTAACCAGGGTATCAAGCTTCCTTTCCTTCAGCTTCTCTATTACAAACCCAGCCAACATGTGTATGTGGGCCCCACATGGTTTCTGCTGGGTCTTCATGGGTACCAAGTGGGCATGGTCCCAAAATGGGCATCTTATCTGGGGCCCACTTGGGTCAGCTAAGTAGGTCCCACATGGGCAAAAACAGATGGGCTCCCTATGTGGGACCTAGTTGGGTCACAAATGGGAAATGAGTGCTTGGGCTCGAAATGGGCAATACAAATGGGGCCCATATGGGTTTAACAAATGGGTTAGACATGGGCAAACACAATTAATCCCATATAGGCTGCCTGCACTGGCCCAAGGCGGTACCCACAAAGGCTACCTCTATATGGGCTCAGAATGGGGAAACACATATGGGGCCCTCTTGGTCAAACCATATGGGTAAAACATGGGCAGACACAATCAGTCCCATATAGGCTACCTACATGCATATAGGCTACCTACATGGGCCCAAGGTAGGACCCACATAAGCTACCTCTATATGGGTTCTAAATGGGGAAACACATATGGGGCCCTCTTGGTCAAACCATATGGGTAAAACATGGGCAAACATAATCAGTCCCATATAGGCTGCCTACATGGGCCCAAGGTAGTACCCACATAAGCTACCTCTCCTTGGGTTCTGAATGGGGAAACACATATGGGGCCCTCTTGGTCAAACCATATGGGTAAAACATGGGCAAACATAATCAGTCCCATATAGGCTGCCTACATGGGCCCAAGGTAGGACCCACATAAGCTACCTCTCTTTGGGTTCTGAATGGGGAAACACATATGGGGCCCTCTTGGGCAAACCATGTAAGTAAAATATGGGCAGACACAATCAGTCTCATATAGGCTGCCTACATGGGCCCAAGGTAATACCCACAAAGGCTACCTCTATATAGGTTCAGAATGGGGAAACACATATAGGGCCCTCTTGGTCAAACCATATGGGTAAAATATGGGCAGACACAATCAGTCCCATATAGGCTGCCTACATGGGCCTGAGGTAGTACCCACAAAGGCTACCGCTATATGGGTTCTGAATGGGGAAACACATATGGGGCCCTCTTGGTCAAACCATATGGGTAGAACATGGGTAAACACAATCAGTCTCATATAGGCTGCCTACATGGGCCCAAGGTAGTACCCACATAAGCTACCTCTCCTTGGGTTCTGAATGGGGAAACACATATGGGGCCCTCTTGGTCAAACCATATGGGTAAAACATGGGCAAACATAATCAGTCCCATATAGGCTGCCTACATGGGCCCAAGGTAGGACCCACATAAGCTACCTCTCTTTGGGTTCTGAATGGGGAAACACATATGGGGCCCTCTTGGGCAAACCATGTAAGTAAAATATGGGCAGACACAATCAGTCTCATATAGGCTGCCTACATGGGCCCAAGGTAATACCCACAAAGGCTACCTCTATATAGGTTCAGAATGGGGAAACACATATAGGGCCCTCTTGGTCAAACCATATGGGTAAAATATGGGCAGACACAATCAGTCCCATATAGGCTGCCTACATGGGCCTGAGGTAGTACCCACAAAGGCTACCGCTATATGGGTTCTGAATGGGGAAACACATATGGGGCCCTCTTGGTCAAACCATATGGGTAGAACATGGGTAAACACAATCAGTCTCATATAGGCTGCCTACATGGGCCCAAGGTAGTACCCACATAGGTAATCTTTGTATGGGTTCTGAGCAGGGAAAGACGTGTAGGGCCCTCTTGCCAAACTATATGGGTCAGACATGGGCATACACAATCAGTCCTTTATAGGTTTGCTACATGGGCTCAAGGTAGTACCCACATGGGTAATCACTGTATGGGTTGTGAATGGGGAAATACATATGGGGTAGTGATGGGTCATTTGTGATGATGATCTGTTTATTGCGTCTGTTATGTGACAAATGAATGAAAGACTCTGAAGGTAAAGTAATTATTCATATTCCCTACAAATTATGTCTAGGTGCATTATAATAATTTCCTCATTTAGAATATGATCAAGATTCCATAGGTAGGTGTTTTCAGGGAATTTGGTTGGTAAAAGTAAAGATTCATTTATTTTGATGAAGGACATCAAACGAGAGAGTCAGTAAAATGACCCAAACTTCCCATCACTAATATGTGGTAGGGTGACCAAACGTGCCACTTTCCGGGGACACATTCTGCACAGGATTTCTATATTGCTTAAATTAACCAGGTTGGTTGTTTGTGCTGCGGCAATGGATCATTGCATGACAACAAAGTACTGTGAGAATGATTCGAAAGGATGGAGCGTCTGCTCTGCTCTCTATAGTTGTTGCGGTACTTTAATGTCGTACAATAATCAATCAGCGCAGCGAAAACAACCAACACCTGGTTATTTTAGGCAATTTAGAAATTATGTGCTGAACGTGTCCCCGGGTAGTGCCATGTCTGGTCATCCAAATAGGGCACCCTCTTGGGTAAGACATAAGCATTCTGAGTAAGACATGAGCAAACATAATCAGTCCCATATAGGCTGACTGTATGGGCCCTAGGTAGTACACATATAGGTACTAGGTGCAGAGTGGGCAGTGGGTGTGGTATCTATGTGGGTACAGTATTAACCTTCTTCTCTAGAGAAAGAAGTGCATCACCATCTTTAAAATATTGTCTTCCGTTTGTGCGGTAGCTCTGTATATTTCTATGGCATTTCTGTCTAAGTAATTTAGTTAGTAAAGTGGATTTATGTATTGTAGAGTTAACAAAAATTATTGTAAACACTGTAATGTTTAAAGCAAATGTCTTATCAAATGTCAGTAGACCAGGAAGATTTTAAAATGAGAGGTTTATTCATAAATCTGTTAGAACACCTTGGAAATACAACCAGAAGACAGCAAATGTAGCACTAAAAAGGGATGCAGCTACATAAAGTCAATAGGCTATTGGTCTGCAACTCCAGTCCTGAAGGGCCAGTGTACAGCAGACTTTAATTTCAACACTAATTAAACACCTGACTCTAATTAACAAATCATTCTGAACACTGTGATTAGCTTGTTTGGTGTGTTTGGTTAGAGATAAAACTAAACTCAGCAGTACATTTAGTTCTCAGGACTAGTTCAAGAGTCAGGAGTTGAAGAGCCCTGGAATATACAAATCAAGTTAGACCCAATATGCCATCAGCATTGGCCTACAAAGCAAATGCTTATCTCCATATAATTATTTCAAAATCTGTGCAAATGGTTCAAAATATCCAGAAAATGGTCACTGTGCAATATGAAGAATGGGTTACAGAAGGCTAATTATCTATCAAAATAATGGGATTATAGTGGCTTTGAGATTGGTAGAAGAACTAAAACCCATAGCAACAGCTGCTGCCTGATTCCACAGAAGTACTCCAGAGTTTTATAATCAGTTGGTTGGTAACAGATAATGAAATAGCCCAAGTGAAGAAAGACAGAATGGACATTTATGTTTCTGATGGGAAAAATCCAATGTATATCCAGAAATCGTATTTGCAGCATATGATACAGGGGTTCAGAATAAAGTGCTGTTTCATTCAGTTAGCATATTGTGTTTTGTGTTCAGTTTTCTTTTTGGACCAACAGTACAGACTTTTCTTTTCAGTCTAGTCGGCACATGACCGACCTTCAAAGTTGAAATATGATTGAAATAATGTCAGCTGCTGTTTTAACATTGACACAAATTGATAATGTATAATGCTAAATCATTCAAATTTGTTTTTAACTATTTAAATCTTAAAATAAATAAATAAATAAACAGATCTGTATGTTGAATAAATGTCATGTCTTTAACAAGAAATATCTGCCTTTTGAATGATTATGATGATTAATATTTTATTTATTAGCATTTTATGATATTTTGATCAAAACACCTCTTCAAAATCCAAATGTATATGTACAATTTTAATTATTAGCATTAGTAACAATAATTATAATAGATACAGCTTTAATCTCAAAAGAGCAGTGAAAACACTGTTTGACCAATTAATCAAATAATACAGCCAAAAAATAAATAAATAAGTAAATAAAACTAAATACACACAGGTTTGTTTAAAAAAAAAAAAAAACTGTTTATTTTCCGTTACCACTCTGAAACAATTTCTATTGGTTGTTTCACCTGGTTGCTTTCATCAAGATTGGTTAATCTGACTGTCATTCACAAAACTGGCCAATGACAGCCTCGCGCGCCTTTTTGCTCGTGCAGTTTGAAAATATACTAATCAGTTTGGTGATGTACATGCTACTGATCCGTAAGATTACTCGCTCGCTCAGTTCCTGATTATGTGCCTGTTAAATTCATTGTAAACTAATTCGAACTGTGACATGTCAGCGGAGAACAGAAGATGGAATGTGAACACAGAGGAAGGGGCAGACTGGATGTGTGAGATCCCGAAAACATGGCGATGTCAGGTAACAAAACATTTTTCAGTCAAACCATCATAAAGTTATGATTTGTGCCCATAATTAATGAATGTGAGTGAGAGGAAAAAGGGAGAGGCTAATCGCGATTAGCATATTAGCGCGCTGGCTATATTAGCACATATTTCAATGTAAATTAGTGTTTGAAGTTGGTGTGTGTTTGTGTGTATTAATGTTTAGTTTAAAACTCAAACTCATGAGAAGTAAAGGAGCACTGGAATAAGTGAAGTGAATGATTAAACTGTAATTTACACTCGAAAACACTGGAATATATGGGAGAGTTGAGAGTGTTGTATGAGAATGTAATGTTTGTGTTGTGTAATGCAACTGCAGGTAAAATTCTATTATATTAGATGTAATTGTGGATGTACAAATTGGCTTTTTTAAAGATACAGTTGTATTTACCTTGCAAAGATATATATGGGAAGAGTCCATTTTTTTTGTGAATCCTCTTTGTCTTTCTTTTGGGGATTTACATTTTTCTGATGGGATTGTTATGCATTAAGTTCATGTTTCGATCATAACTAACAGTTTCAAAGCTGACAATTTGTTTATGTTGCCAAAATGGCTGATAATGGCAAATTTCAGTACAATTTAAATATGTTTTGTTTAAGAATGTTTAAAGAAATGGTAAAAAAAAAGAAATGTTTTTTTTTTTTTTAAGGACTCGTCGGGCCCACCCACTACAGATTCACCAAGGATCCAGCTGATCACTGCCAATTTGGAGGAGGATTGTCCTTTATCTGCTACATTGCATCCTCACTTCTGGTATGAATTCACTGACTTTTTGTGATATGTGAGATGTTTTGGTTTTACTAAATGTAGTGGTTTTGCTTAATTTGATTTTACATAATTTTCTTAAAGGGAACGTTCACCCCAAAATGAAAGTTCTGGCATCATTTACCCTTCATCACCCTTATGTTTTTCCAAACCTGTATGAATTTCTTTCTTCTGTTGGAGACAAAAAAAGATTTTTTGAAGAATGTAGATAACCAAACAGTTCATAGTAGCCATTAACTTCCATAGTAGGAAAAAAAAAATACTATGGAAATCATTGGGGCCCTCCAACTGTCACCAAAGTTACCAACGTTTGGAACAACATAAAGGTGAATAAATGATGACAGAATTTTCATTTTTGAGTGAACTATACCTTTAATAGAATGTATAGTTATGATTCTGAATTAAATGTGTAACGTTTCTCTTCAAATATTATCATAAATAGATGGAGACACATTATCAGAAATTAGAGCTGCGCGATTAATCATTTAAAGATCATAATCTTGATCCAAACCCCACTTAATCTTATTCGTATATGACTAACCGTGTCTACAACAGAGGTGACAGTTGTCATGGCGTTACAGTCTGTCTACACTAGATGTGACCAAGCGAACGCTGAAAATCATTTAAAGGGGTCATCGGATGCAAAACTCCTTTTTACAAGTTTGAACATAAATGTGTTGACAGTGTGTGTACACAACCACCCTATAATGATATAAATTCACCCAGTGGTATTTTATTAATCTTAATATGGGAAAAATCCAATGTAATCTAGATAATATGCCTTTTTTCAAATAAGGTCATTGTCAGCGTCTTGTCTGTGTGACGTCACACCGACCAAGGCCGCTCCTACGATAGTTGATTGACATGACAGTTTTATCTTAAACCCACCCTAAATGAGCCGAGTGAGCGCTGAGAACAGTCCGACCACCATTATTGTTTCGACTCTGGTGTAGGGGAAGGCAAGACTGTCTCCGATTGAGCGATTGAGGTGTTCTGTTGTTGGATGCAGTAATGCGCATAGTAGCACTCATCATTTACTCCCGACATCTGAGCTGCTGAAGATGCAGAGGATTAACGTTACTTTTGTTTTTGAAGGAAATGTGCCCGGCAGCCTACATAAATGCGTCTATGTTCACGCGAATCATTTGTAATCTAGTTTCACCTACAGCAGAAGTGAGTATATGGGAGTTTTTTATGCATCTTTGGAATTCGCCTTTTCCTAATAATGTGCTAGTTAGCAAGTTTTGCGGTTAAATGCGGCTAAAGTAAACATTACTGATCGTCACCCCACAGAAGAGAGGGGTGGAATGGCAGAGCTCATTAGCGTTTAAAGGAACATGCAACAGAATGGCTCACTCTAAAAAATATTTCTTCTTTCACTGAGAAATTTTAAGCAAAATATGTTATAGACTTCTCATTAAGACCCTAAAGAATCATATAAATTTGTGGAAAATGGGCACCCGATGACCCCTTTAAACTTTGTCAGTATGTCATAAATAAAACGAGGCATCAGTTTGCCAGCGGGGATTTGTTATGTCGTGCCGCGCCGCATCCAGTGTAGAGAGCACACTAGGTGCAATTCCATCACGGATTTGCACAAAACTTTTGCGATGTTGTCAATAAAACAATGTTGCAAAATTACAGCGTTTTCATTAACCAGTGTTATGAGACTAAAACGTATTTTTTTTTCGTCTCACGATAAGTCATGGCGATGGATGTTCATAGGTTTACGTATGTCACAGCCACCGCACTAGCCATTAATTTTAATTGTAGGAGACATAGGCAACTATCTAAACAGGTGCAGCATGGAGAGCTGGTGTAAACACAAGCTTTGACTAGAGTGGCCGCGATCAGTTCCGCAAACTTGTGCAGTGTAAGTAAAAGGTTATCCAAGCTTTAATGGCAAGGAAAGCCCCTTATTCAAGTATTGTGTAGTCAATGTTTGTATAAGCAGCCACATATGAGGTGTTCTTTTTTTTTTTTTTTTGAGGTTATAGAACATTAAAAAAGATCAATGTGACTTATGTACGCAAGGTAGCCTGTAAATGCAAAAAAGCTGTTTTAATTGCAGTTTTGCAAAATATACCTTTTTAAATTGCCTGTAAAACCACCTCATGCGAGCTTAAAAAAAAAAAAAAAAATCGATACATGGGACTTTTTGCGAAATACAGTACTGTTTCACCAACAAAAAAATGGTTTTAGTTTTGTAGTGTGTCAGTAGGAAATATCAGTTTACATTTCTAAACATTCATTTTGCCATTAATTGTAATAATCCAGTGAGATTTTTGTTTGCACAAGGAGTCTGACAACAGCCAGTGCTCCACACAGAGATCTGATCTGACCATCATCCAGTCTGTCTGGAATGACATGAAGAAACAGAACAAACTGAGACAGACTAAATCCAGAAGAACTGTGACAACATCTCCAAGTTGCTTTAAGAAACCTACCTGCAAAGTACTGTTAAATGTTTTAGGCGCTTGTGTAAAAATGCTGTAAAATGAGGATGCTGTCAAAATTAATGCCATAAATAGATTTTATCAATTAATTTCTATTAACTAAATTAAATCAACATTTGGTAAACCATATTTGAGTTTAAAACAGCTTTTGCCCTAGGTACATTTGCGCATAAGTTTTCAGGTAGCTTTGCATGTAGGTTTCTTAAAGCAACTTGGAGATGTTGTCACAGTTCTTCTGGATTTAGTCTGTCTCAGTTTTTCTGTTTCTTCATGTCATTCCAGACAGACTGGATGATGGTGAGATCAGATCTCTGTGTGGAGCACTGGCTGTTGTCAGACTCCTTGTGCAAACAAAAATCTCACTGGATTATTATAATTAATGGCAAACTGAATGTTTAGAAATGTAAACTGATATTTTCCTACTGACACACTACAGCAAAAGATAGAAATAACTGACTTAAAACCATTTTTTTGTTGGTGAAAATACTAGTGGGCTAAGACTTTTGCACAGTACTGTAGATGTTTCCATTAGATGTTTCCAAATACAGCTACTGGTTATAATAGTTTCTGTTGTATTTAGTCACGCTGTGCCGTGCTCCGCCACACCACGCTGCTCACGTCTGGTGTTGACATGGTGTAACCATCCATTTGTTTTAAAAAGTAAACTTAACATCTTATCTTTTTCGAATCCTGATTACGAGACGATGAGCCACAAAGCTTTGTGTTGTGCTGCTTATACTAACCAAGCAATAAAAATACCCTTTCTCATGCTTAAAACAAGGTGTCTGCAAATCAGAGTCTGAAACAGTCACTTGGACAATGTTGTCCTACACCACTTCACAGTTGATAAGTAGAAAGAGAATTTTTGATTGACATTGCAGTCATTTATGATGTTCTTTAATATAATATTACAACAACATCAGCTCATTTTGTGCATCATTTTGGATAGCTGACAAAAACAAAAAATCTGTCGTCATTTACTTGCCCTTGAGTTGCTCCAAGTAAAAGTTATTGTTTTGTAGTATTTTAACGTGTAAGTAACATAATATTTCACGTTTACTAAACACATTGTAGAAAAGTTGTCTATTGGAATAGCCTGTAAACAAGCACCTTTGCTTTTACTCTGTTTTCTTTACTGTAGTGGAGGGCAGCATCTTCATACCTCATCTTCCTGGCAAATTTTAAAATGTCCTATTTTTAAATATATTTGTTTATATATTTGTTTTGCAGAGGCTCTTAAGAATACTGCACTGATGTCAAAGATCAACCAGCAAGAATCTGAGAGGGAACTCTCAAAATGGTTTACTGGGACAAGAGACAGAGGAAGACTGAGGGTGTCTAGAATGCACAAATGTCTGTCTGCAGCGAAAATACTGAAGTACTGAAAAATGTTTAGTTGCTGCTGCTGCTTCTGTCTCCATTTTCTATGTGCAAATGTTCAAAGCTTTCAGTAAACACTGGTTCAAATACAAGTTCAAAATGTTTGTTAACTTTAACAATTACATAATTTTAACAATTAGGTATCAGAATATAGCATAATATGATGGGTAGTTTCAATAAAATTGAAATTTGAAAAGATTTTAATCTCACTGTGTACTGCTGTATGCTAATGCTTTAAAACTTTAAAACTTTTTTTTTAATCCCACTTGCAAGCCATAATTTATCCCATGTAGTTCCCATATAGAATTTGAAGATGGGACCTAGGTAGGTTTTGTGTATGTTTCATAGTTGGGCCCCACCTTAAACCCAGTGAAATCCTAAATAAAACACACATTGGTAAATTGCATGGGGCCAACATGGAACCCGTGGACAAACCCATGTAAAACCCATATTTAGATGGAACCCAGATGGGTTTTGCATATGTTCCCTAGATGGACCCCACCTAAAGCCCAGGTAAATCCTGCATAAAACCCACATGGGTATGTTGCATGGGGCCAACATGGAACCCGTGGACAAACCCATGTAAAACCCATATTTAGATAGAACCCAGATGGGTTTTGCATATGTTCCCTAGATGGGCCCCACCTAAAGCCCAGGTAAATCCTGCATAAAACCCACATGGGTATGTTGCATGGGGCCAACATGGAACCCGTGGACAAACCCATGTAAAACCCATATTTAGATAGAACCCAGATGGGTTTTGCATATGTTCCCTAGATGGGCCCCACCTAAAGCCCAGGTAAATCCTGCATAAAACCCACATGGGTATGTTGCATGGGGCCAACATGGAACCCGTGGACAAACCCATGTAAAACCCATATTTAGATAGAACCCAGATGGGTTTTGCATATGTTCCCTAGATGGGCCCCACCTAAAGCCCAGGTAAATCCTGCATAAAACCCACATGGTTATGTAGCATGGGGCCAACATGGAGCCCGTGGACAAACCCATGTAAAACCCATATTTCAGCCTATGTAGTAAAGATGGGGCCAAGATGGGTCTTTCACATGTTGCCCAGTTGGGGCCCACCTGTTGGCAAGTGTGATCCCACATGAAACCCATGTGGGCAATTGGCATGGGGCCATTATGGAACCCACGGACAATCCCATACAGAGCCCATTTTTCAGCCCATTTCAAACCCACATGGGCCCCACATGTAAATGTTAGCTGGGTTAAAGCTGGGACCGAGATGGGTCTTGCACATGTTTCCCAGTTGGGTCCCACCAAGTGGCAAGTGCAATCCCATATGGAATCCATGTGGGCAATTGGCATGGGGCCATTATGGACCCCATGGACAATCCCATATAGAACCCATTTTTCAACCCATGTCAAACCCACATGGGCCCCACAATCAAATGTTAGCTGGGTTAAAGCTGGGACCAAGATGGGTGTTGTGCATGTTGCCCAGTTGGGTCCCACTTTGTGACAAGTTCAATCCTATATGAAATCCATGTGGGCAGTTAACATGGGGCCATTATGGAACCCGCGGACAATCCTATATGGGGCCCATTTTTCAGCCCAGTTCATACCCATATGGGCCCCACATACAAATGTTGGCTGGGAAGCTGTCCATCTTCACCAGCAAGAATGTCACATATCTAGAATGAAATTTCAGATTTAGAAAATTAGAATTTCACAAAACTGTTTTTACAGTGACTTACTTTATATAGAAAGCAGGTTAATGCGTTTAGATGCAGCGCAATCATTTAAACACATCAGTTCTATTATGCTGATATCGCGAGAAAGCTTCTCAAGCATTTTAATATCGCGAGATCTCGTAAACGTTTAAAAAAAAAATTGTTGTAAAACTTTGGCGATCTTCAGAGTTAGAACACAAATACTGTATGCACTGGGGCGTTTGTCAAACACGTGATGACACGATTCTATATTATATGGTACTTGAAGGCAACCCAAGCTAGCATCTCACCACTGAACTGCATTTATCAGTCTCCAATCTGAAGGGCAGAACCTACACTGTTAAAAAAAAAACATTTAATTTTTATACTGGTCTCCTAGTTTGTAATGTAACACAAGCATTCACTAAAATAGAGGAAGAGTAAAAGGACCCCATAACAGTGGTGTCGTGGTGCCTGGAGAAGTGGGTATACGCCCCAAATGCAAATACACGCTGAGAAAAATAACTTACTGACGCCTGGACGTGATTCTCCGCAGTCTCTGATTAAATCGGTCGGGTTTTCTCTGTGTCAGAGCCTCCCCTGACATGCCCTCGCGTATGAACAGGGTGCATCTGGGTGGAGGAGTGGACGGAGCGGGCGCGGGCGCGGGCGCATTTAGGCGCAATCATCAAATATATTTCAAAGGAAGCCCGCGCCACGGTTCTGATGGCATCACTGTCCTTACCGGGTGTTTTTAGGGAATATTCGCATTTACTCACGTGCGATTGAATTAGCTATTCATGTGGTGGACTGATTTTGGCTAATGCAGGACACTACTCGATGCGCAACAGAGGGGATTTAGAAGTGGGTACACGCAAAACCAACTGATAAAAAAGTGGACATAAGCCGTATACCTGCGTATAACCTGCACTACACCATAAACCACTAGAGTCATTAAAGTAAGGTGCATAGCGTAGCTAATGCAGCTACCTGAGGAAAAAAAGAGCGCGAAAATGCACAACATAAAAATGACGGATCTATCTGTAGTATTGAGCGCTCTGGTTAAGCGGGGTGGGGGGAGGAACCGTGGGTTATTTAAACACATACATGCACGGAACAAATTAAGTGATGCACAGAGAGGGTGATCGGGTGATCGGGTGATCGGGTGATCGGGTGAGTGAAACTAATTTAGGATTTTTTTTGTGTGTGATAACGAGAATATTGTGCACGGGTTTAAAAATGTGTTTTTATGGATTTAGTGTGTGCCCTGAGAACCTCAGCAACCAGAGTGGCTAAAAAAAAAAAATTGAATATTGCTCTTAATCGGTATGACGTGTATTTGAAGTTATTTTCAAAGGATTTCAATGTGGTTTACGTGATTTTAATTTTGATGGAAAAATTGTGTATGGGTTGAAATATTTATAATTGTAGATGTGGTGTTTTTCCGGAGAACCTCAATGACCGGAGTGGTTAAAATGGAACATTGCTGTGTCAACAGGTATGAAATATATTTGAAGTTAATTTTGAGGGAGTCTTGAAGGAAATTGATCTGTATATGCTTGTATGTGATTTTATTTTGATAATGTTGGTATTTTGTGTTGTGGGACAGATTGCCATGGTTTTGATTTAATTTGTCTCTTTATTTTGAATTGATTTGGTTTTCCCTACCTGCGATGTGGGGGTTTATGAAGAGTTTTAAAGAATTGGTGTGAATAAAAGAAGTATTTATTAAGAGATTAAAGGACCTTGTTTGTGCCATACAACATATCGTTGGATTCGGCACGTCGCACAGTATGCAGATAGTAACTGAACTTACCTCGTATTTCTAACCTATGCCTGTTTTCATGAAGCGTTAAAAAAGGACGCTACTGATAAAAAAAAAAGGATGTGTACTGTATATAAATAAAACTTTGGACGTACACACACATACAACTTTTATTTAACGATAAAGCGATTGTTGAGGCAAAAAAGTACCTCACTATAGGACCGCGGTCAAGTGAGCCGCCATCTGAGAACACCCGGTCAAGTGAGCCGCCATCTGTAGTTTGCTGCACGTCTATTAGTGGAATTACGGTACGGAGACACGAAGCGCCCAAAAAGGCTGAGCAACAACTATATTTCAGCAGTTAAAAATTAAATGTGCTCGGAAATAGGAGAAAAGTATTTACAAAACGTATTTATATTGTACATTACAGTTATATTACATTTCAATAAATTATACTGTGGAGTTTTCAGGAAAAATAAATACAGTCTGTGTACATTCTAACACTTAGTATTTGCTCCTTTTTTTCTACATGCATTATTAAAATTTCTTTACACTTACCATGAACATTTCAATAAATACTTTTTCTGAACAGCCATGTCTCTATCTGTGTTCACGATGTTTTAGTGTAGAATTTTACAGAAAGTGAATGGCAGTAAGCATTATATAGCACTCATCAGTTCTTCACATTTATGGAAAAGGAAAGGAAATTACGTGACGTGTGGCCAAAAATGGAGAGCCATACTCGGAATTTCTTCACTGTACAGTAATACACACAGTAGTGTGTAGTGAACAAACACGGTATTGAGGTACTTTCAAACCCTGCCGGACCTGGGACCCGAACCCGCAACCTTTCGGTTACATGCCTGACACCCTGACCATTACACCACGGCTGCCCCATGGATTTGTGAACTTGACAAATTATACAATATGACAAATTAAGTAATCTGACCAGTTACTCAACTCACATATCTGTCAAGTTCATGGGACCATAACTTGTAAATGCTAAATTGGAAATGACTGTAATTTTGTGTGGTGACAGTCAAGAGACTTGGGAATAAGCCCCCAGTGGATTTTTTATATCACCCCCAAAGGAAGCTGAGATATAGCGCCACCAATTGGGCCAATGAAGCAATTGACCTGTTACTGAATTGTCATTTCTGTCAACTTCATGGGAGCATAACTTCTAAATGCTAAATTGGAAATGACTGTAATTTTGTGTGGTGACAGTCAAGAGACTTGGGAATAAGCCCCCAGTGGATTTTTTATATCACCCCCAAAGGAAGCTGAGATATAGCGCCACCAATTGGGCCAATAAAGCAATTGGCCTGTTACTGAATTGTTATTTCTGTCAACTTCATGGGAGCATAACTTCTAAATGCTAAATTGGAAATGACTGTAATTTTGTGTGGTGACAGTCAAGAGACTTGGGAATAAGCCCCCAGTGGATTTTTTATATCACCCCCAAAGGAAGCTGAGATATAGCGCCACCAATTGGGCCAATGAAGCAATTGACCTGTTACTGAATTGTCATTTCTGTCAACTTCATGGGAGCATAACTTCTAAATGCTAAATTGGAAATGACTGTAATTTTGTGTGGTGACAGTCAAGAGACTTGGGAATAAGCCCCCAGTGGATTTTTTATATCACCCCCAAAGGAAGCTGAGATATAGCGCCACCAATTGGGCCAATGAAGCAATTTGACCTGTTACTGAATTGTCATTTCTGTCAACTTCATGGGACCATAACTTCTAAATGCTAAATTGGAAATGACTGTAATTTTGTGTGGTGACAGTCAAGAGACTTGGGAATAAGCCCCCAGTGGATTTTTTATATCACCCCCAAAGGAAGCTGAGATATAGCGCCACCAATTGGGCCAATAAAGCAATTGGCCTGTTACTGAATTGTCATTTCTGTCAACTTCATGGGAGCATAACTTCTAAATGCTAAATTGGAAATGACTGTAATTTTGTGTGGTGACAGTCAAGAGACTTGGGAATAAGCCCCCAGTGGATTTTTTATATCACCCCCAAAGGAAGCTGAGATATAGCGCCACCAATTGGGCCAATGAAGCAATTGACCTGTTACTGAATTGTCATTTCTGTCAACTTCATGGGAGCATAACTTCTAAATGCTAAATTGGAAATGACTGTAATTTTGTGTGGTGACAGTCAAGAGACTTGGGAATAAGCCCCCAGTGGAATTTTTATATCACCCCCAAAGGAAGCTGAGATATAGCGCCACCAATTGGGCCAATGAAGCAATTGGCCTGTTACTGAATTGTTATTTCTGTCAACTTCATGGGAGCATAACTTCTAAATGCTAAATTGGAAATGACTGTAATTTTGTGTGGTGACAGTCAAGAGACTTGGGAATAAGCCCCCAGTGAATTTTTTATATCACCCCCAAAGGAAGCTGAGATATAGCGCCACCAATTGGGCCAATGAAGCAATTGACCTGTTACTGAATTGTCATTTCTGTCAACTTCATGGGAGCATAACTTCTAAATGCTAAATTGGAAATGACTGTAATTTTGTGTGGTGACAGTCAAGAGACTTGGGAATAAGCCCCCAGTGGATTTTTTATATCACCCCCAAAGGAAGCTGAGATATAGCGCCACCAATTGGGTCAATGAAGCAATTGACCTGTTACTGAATTGTCATTTCTGTCAACTTCATGGGAGCATAACTTCTAAATGCTAAATTGGAAATGACTGTAATTTTGTGTGGTGACAGTCAAGAGACTTGGGAATAAGCCCCCAGTGGATTTTTTATATCACCCCCAAAGGAAGCTGAGATATAGCGCCACCAATTGGGCCAATGAAGCAATTGGCCTGTTACTGAATTGTCATTTCTGTCAACTTCATGGGAGCATAACTTCTAAATGCTAAATTGGAAATGACTGTAATTTTGTGTGGTGACAGTCAAGAGACTTGGGAATAAGCCCCCAGTGGATTTTTTATATCACCCCCAAAGGAAGCTGAGATATAGCGCCACCAATTGGGCCAATGAAGCAATTGACCTGTTACTGAATTGTTATTTCTGTCAACTTCATGGGAGCATAACTTCTAAATGCTAAATTGGAAATGACTGTAATTTTGTGTGGTGACAGTCAAGAGACTTGGGAATAAGCCCCCAGTGGATTTTTTATATCACCCCCAAAGGAAGCTGAGATATAGCGCCACCAATTGGGCCAATGAAGCAATTGGCCTGTTACTGAATTGTCATTTCTGTCAACTTCATGGGAGCATAACTTGTAAATGCTAAATTGGAAATGACTGTAATTTTGTGTGGTGACAGTCAAGAGACTTGGGAATAAGCCCCCAGTGGATTTTTTATATCACCCCCAAAGGAAGCTGAGATATAGCGCCACCAATTGGGCCAATAAAGCAATTGGCCTGTTACTGAATTGTCATTTCTGTCAACTTCATGGGAGCATAACTTCTAAATGCTAAATTGGAAATGACTGTAATTTTGTGTGGTGACAGTCAAGAGACTTGGGAATAAGCCCCCAGTGGATTTTTTATATCACCCCCAAAGGAAGCTGAGATATAGCGCCACCAATTGGGCCAATGAAGCAATTGACCTGTTACTGAATTGTCATTTCTGTCAAATTCATGGGAGCATAACTTCTAAATGCTAAATTGGAAATGACTGTAATTTTGTGTGGTGACAGTCAAGAGACTTGGGAATAAGCCCCCAGTGGAATTTTTATATCACCCCCAAAGGAAGCTGAGATATAGCGCCACCAATTGGGCCAATGAAGCAATTGGCCTGTTACTGAATTGTTATTTCTGTCAACTTCATGGGAGCATAACTTCTAAATGCTAAATTGGAAATGACTGTAATTTTGTGTGGTGACAGTCAAGAGACTTGGGAATAAGCCCCCAGTGGATTTTTTATATCACCCCCAAAGGAAGCTGAGATATAGCGCCACCAATTGGGCCAATGAAGCAATTGACCTGTTACTGAATTGTCATTTCTGTCAACTTCATGGGAGCATAACTTCTAAATGCTAAATTGGAAATGACTGTAATTTTGTGTGGTGACAGTCAAGAGACTTGGGAATAAGCCCCCAGTGGATTTTTATATCACCCCCAAAGGAAGCTGAGATATAGCGCCACCAATTGGGCCAATGAAGCAATTGACCTGTTACTGAATTGTCATTTCTGTCAACTTCATGGGAGCATAACTTCTAAATGCTAAATTGGAAATGACTGTAATTTTGTGTGGTGACAGTCAAGAGACTTGGGAATAAGCCCCCAGTGGAATTTTTATATCACCCCCAAAGGAAGCTGAGATATAGCGCCACCAATTGGGCCAATGAAGCAATTGGCCTGTTACTGAATTGTTATTTCTGTCAACTTCATGGGACCATAACTTCTAAATGCTAAATTGGAAATGACTGTAATTTTGTGTGGTGACAGTCAAGAGACTTGGGAATAAGCCCCCAGTGGATTTTTTATATCACCCCCAAAGGAAGCTGAGATATAGCGCCACCAATTGGGCCAATGAAGCAATTGACCTGTTACTGAATTGTCATTTCTGTCAACTTCATGGGAGCATAACTTCTAAATGCTAAATTGGAAATGACTGTAATTTTGTGTGGTGACAGTCAAGAGACTTGGGAATAAGCCCCCAGTGGATTTTTTATATCACCCCCAAAGGAAGCTGAGATATAGCGCCACCAATTGGGCCAATGAAGCAATTGGCCTGTTACTGAATTGTCATTTCTGTCAACTTCATGGGACCATAACTTCTAAATGCTAAATTGGAAATGACTGTAATTTTGTGTGGTGACAGTCAAGAGACTTGGGAATAAGCCCCCAGTGGATTTTTTATATCACCCCCAAAGGAAGCTGAGATATAGCGCCACCAATTGGGCCAATGAAGCAATTGACCTGTTACTGAATTGTCATTTCTGTCAACTTCATGGGAGCATAACTTCTAAATGCTAAATTGGAAATGACTGTAATTTTGTGTGGTGACAGTCAAGAGACTTGGGAATAAGCCCCCAGTGGATTTTTATATCACCCCCAAAGGAAGCTGACATATAGCGCCACCAATTGGTCCAACAATGGAATTCGACCTGTTACTAATCTGTTATTAATGCCCAGTCTACATTTACATATGATTAAATATAGGTCCATCTTTTAAAAGGTACAGTAAACACACACACACATATATAAAATATATATGTATTTATATATATATAAACAAATGTGGACAATGTACATATATATATACAGTACAGTGTACAGTAACCAACAATGCAATGGCTTAATCAGTTTAATTTACATTCATTTGTATAATGCATTTCACATCACATTTTTTTTTTTCAGAAACCACAATAGTATTTATAGGAGTAGGTATCAGAAACAACAGTTGAAATCTAGTAGAAATTATAGTACTTACAGAATCGAGTAAAAATTATAATATTACAAAAATATTTTCATGTCTCTATCTGTGTCAACTTTCACAAGGTTTTAGTGTAGAACAATGCAAGCACTGACCATTCTTTGACGTTTATACAGGCATTATTGCTCAAACACAAGCTGAAATCAGGAACTTTCTCCAAACATCCACATATGCATTACTATTATTGTACTACAGGTTTCACACAAAAGCTTTCATTATGTTCTATTGTTTAAATGTGACAAATAAAGTAAACAGTAAATTGGTCATGTACATGAGAGGACCTAAGCTGTCAAAGAAAAGTAAATGTATGTTTTAACATGTTGAGTGCTTTACTCCAACCAAGGACCAATCACATTCCAGATACGTAATTCTACGCTATTCAACTAATTTTAAATCATTTCAGATTTCACAGAATAATACTAATGAACAACTTCATAAACCATTTGAAATACATATATATATATATTGAAGTAGCAGTGTATTTCAGAATCCAGCCCTCCACCTGTAATTTCTGGATTAAGCTTTGCAGAAACAGCAATCCCAGGGTGCATTTTGTGCATCTTCAAGCTGTGGTGTGTCCCACTGCACACACTGTTCATGGAACCATCGGTTACAGCTGTCGCACTGAATCTGTAAATATAACAAATACAACACCTTACTAAAATAAAAAAAAAAAAAACCTTAATAAAACCTTAATAATAAAAGAAATTATATTTTTAAAATGACGTCCAAACTTTAACATTATGTCACCAAAAATGCTACTGTCAGGGTTACAAATTGTCCTTTCTTAGAGTAGTTGGCAATCTGGAGTAGTTTTTAATAGGAACCAAAGGCCAAGTTCAAGGCAAAGAGCTGTGTCCTTGGTGTGTAGCAGATATGTACTTTCTATTCAAGCCAAACATGCAAACACTTTCATCCAGCAAACTGCACAAAACAGAGCAACTGAAACCAAGAGCTTACCCACTGAATGGAAGGCCCTGGACATGGTGGGTTGCGTTCTGAACACATGGAACAATCGTTCTCTGCGTCAAACACTAATGGAAAACAAAATTGACATTTTATACTTTAAGAATCTAAACAGAAATGTAAAAAAAAAAGTGAAAATACATAAAGAAACATACCTGAAGCTTGAAGTATTTCCAGTGCCAAAGCTGTACGTTCCTGTGCCATCTCTTTTGGAGTAGTCCCAAATTCCATGTTAGGCAATTTAGGAAATGCCTTCATGACTGCCTTTGCCATCTAAATAAACAAAAGCAAGCAAACAAATAAGACAGAAAGAAAATATACAATGTACACAAGATAAATACTGTACAGTATGTACACATCTATATTACTGTACCATAATGACTATCACACCACAGTTATATCCATCTTGCTGAACTGGGTGTTTCATAACAGCTCCTTTGAACTTAACATTTGCCCACTCTCTGTCACGGTGGCGGATATTCCTTATCTGAAAGTATTCACTGTACGACAATGAAATGTTACAATATAATTCGTATTTATATATGTGGAAAAATGCTACAATTTACACATAATTACATAGCTGATTACATTGAATAAACTAAATTGCATAAGTACCGGAACTTTTGGGCAGCAGCTTCTGATTCTGCCTCCTCTGCGGGGTTGCTTAAAGGATCCACCAAATACACACTGCATTCTGCTGCATTGATGTACTGTAACCAGAAGAAAAATTACATTATTCGAGAAATATTTACCACAACAAAAGAAACATGGGAAATGGACAACAATATAGAAAGTGCTAAATAAAAACTAACCAGAAATTTCCAGTGTACATCGTCAATGTTAAGAAAGGACACAATGGCTTTGTAGTTCGCAAAGTTAACCTGGAGCACATGAAAAATTACTTTAATTATATGATATCAACACACAAATTAGTTCAGTCAATAAATATTTATCATTGACATTATTTTTGGTTTTGCCTCATCATGTACATACCATGAAACTTCATAGCACATCAACAAACGGCTAAACAATTATCAACCTCAGAATCATTTGTAGCTTCACTAAAGAAAAGTAACGTTTTCCCCCCAAAAATTACCTTTGACAAACTTTGCCTCCTGACTGTTGTTCTGTCCTTAAAAAGGACTGCATAAGGTGTGAAGGGGTTCATGATATAGATGCTTTTCTCCAAATGCAGTTGATTGACAGTGTGATGTAAGCAGCACTCAATGACCTAACATCAATCAGACAGTACATCAAACATCATGACATTACATTCTTTCACATTGAAACATTTGAACATGGACAGAGAGCTCAAGCTGAGCTGCAAGGCCAAGCCCCTAGTGCTCAAACCCCTCCTTAAAGGGTGGCAAGAAAAAAAATGTTCTCATGTAACAGTCTGTTTATCTTTCCCATGTACCGGATTAGGTGTACAAGCAAAGTATTGAAATCTATTTGAAAAGAGTTTATTATGTTTGAAGACAAATCAGGATATTTGTGATATTTGCATGAAAGTTTGATTACCCAGTCTACAAATGGATGCACTTGAAACTCATTTTTACAAACACATAATTACTTACTTAAAAGATTGCCATATGAGCACAACACAGTGGGTATTAATGTGTTTAGATGATAATAAGTCACAAGTCACTGTCACTGTTTAACAGTGCATTTGTGCATTTTTTTTGTATGTTTTCATGATCATGCTGCTGCACTGTTTGCCCTACATACCTCGGCTGTGAGCCAGTTAGGAGGCCTGAGTGATAGTAGGTCAGTGTGTCTGACGAATATGTCCTCTCTAAATTGTGAAGGGACCACAGAAACAACCGCTAATGTGTCCTTTTTTCCCCACAAAGCAGTTAGCTGAGGGGAAGAAAATGATACATTACAATAGATATGAAACAGTTCCTGCTGTTACTGCAATGAAAATACTTGTTTTTGATAAAAATCACCTGGGATGCAGCATCATTGGGTTTTTGAGTTGTACTTTCCTTCCCTGTGTCCTCCTGCTCATGCTCTTGCTCTGTGAAGTCAAATGTGGCCTAACCAAAAATTAATAAATTGAATATTGAATTAACGTAATGTACATATTGAATGCAAACCATTCTATTTTCAAATACAGAATAAAATCAGAAGAAATGAGACAATTGTATGCTTCTACCTTTTATGACATATACTTTTTGGATATACATATACCTGTGTTGGGATGATGATAATATCTTGGTCATCAGCTATTTGTGGCTGTTGTTCTGAAATGTTCTCTGTTGTTTTCTGTTAAAAAAGAAGGTACAGTTTCCATTTGTTACATTTGCTTTAGGAAAAACATTCTAACCACTACAGTAGGAATAGTCACAATCACAAAATTACATAGTCACAATCACAGTCACTTTAAAGCTTTTCTAAGAATTACTTTCAATGACAGGTCCAGCACTAAAGGTGACACGTACAGTCCTGTACTCTTCCGTTTTGTTCTCCATACTTCCTCTTCCACTGGAAAGGACTTGAAAACATACACACGCACATATATATATATATGTATGTATATATATATATATATATATATATATATATATATATATATATATATATATAACAAGTGTCCACACAATTGCAAGTAATAAAAAAAATTCTGTACTCAGGTCTATTGCTTTTAAAATGTGATCAGGCAAAAAGCAGCAATCTTATTTGTTACGTAGGTGCTGCCACTGAGTGACTTTATTAACAACAGTATCCCATACTTTCTTCCTGCATCTTTCCGTGTCTCCATATTCAAGGAGCAGTGCCTCATGCATCTTTTGGTATACTCGAACAAAGTCATCCAGTCTCGAAAACTGCCGTCTTTGGAGCCGAATTCGCTTTAGGTCCCACTGACTCTTCTCCATGATGCCCTGTGTTCGGTTGTCTTCAGTGAAGTTCTGAAAATTGAAAGTACAGCTGTCATCTGTTGACATTGTAAGGGACAACCAAAAATATGGTTTAAATGGAAACAGAAATCAGATGTTTCTTGCAACACTGTACCTGTTTCTTTGATTGTTTGACTTTGTCATAGAACTTCCTCAAATTCTGGTATGCTGGGCTTGTCCCATGACGTCCTAGATCCCCTAAAGATGATTAGAACATTGTAAAAGAACTGAACACAAATATTGTATTGATGCATTGCTTAATAAATAGTTCTCTTAAATAAATTTAACTTATTAACTTGACTTAAACCTACCTAACATCATTCCAGACCACAGAATGGCATGTGGGAGGAAGTATTTGGCCAAACTGTCAATAAATTTTGGTGTGTAATAAATGTTGCTAACACCATCATTGTCAAGTGGTGCACTGTTGATTGTCGTTCTGAAATGATCCATGATCGGCATGTTGCTGACATCATGCTGAAAAGCAAATATCATTATTTCCCACATATTCAAATGTACATGCATAATGCATTATTCATCATTTATTCTGTTTAACAGTAATCCGGCTCAGTTATGACTGCGTGGCCTTATTTGAGATGCAGGATACATCCTGGACAGGTGCTGATTAAATCTCAAAAGTCATAAACAGAAGTTCAACTTTAACCCTACTCTGCAGTGGGTTCAACAATGGCAAGCAGGTCTAGTTGGATTTGATTTTACAGTTGTGTTACAGTTGTGTACAGCCATGTGTTACCAAAAAATAATTAAAATTGTAACATTATTTCATACCTTGTAGTCTTCAGCAACAATGTTTTTGTCATCTAGTTCAAAGGTACCCCTTTGTTGCATAAGCAGTTGCAGGTTATTGTAGTGCTTTGCTACATTTGCTCCACGGCAAGGACTGCAAAATAATACTGTTGAACTACAAATCACGTCATCCATCTCTTTCAGTGTTGAACAACATGCAAGGAGGCCAAAGATGTGCATTGCCAGTGTGTAGTGTTTGGGAATTCTGCAAAAAAAGCAAACAAAAACACAATTATTATTATTATTATTGTACATTTCATTTCAAACTGTATGAAAAGTAATAATACCCCATAAATACATACTGCTTTTTGCAAAGAGCCTTGGCATTCTTCATGATGTGACTTAAACATCTATGAAGGATGGGGAGGTCAAATGTTTCTGTTGGATGCTGTCCAGTAATTAAGAGGAAGTATTTCTGCAGCAGATCCTCCAGACCTGTTCTGCAGAATGCAGTGGAAATGGAGTGCATAAGCACAAGCGAGCCATCACATATTATCATGACTGGTCTTTTGATTGCCACATTTCCATACATCCTGATGACATCAGTCTGAAAAGCCTGCAAGAAGTATGTGACAGATGCTGTGGTGTGGTCGCATGTGACGTAGGTTGCCACAGGTAAAGGTGATTGACCCTTGGATGGATTTCTAACAACCAGCTCATAAATATAGTATGGTGGACTTTCTGCAGTGTTTTTCTTTATTACACTCCCCGTCGCATCCAAATACACTATGTCATACTTACACCTTTTGTAGAAGACAGAAAGTGTCTTATTTGACCACAACATGACTCCTTTGGGGTGCATCATTACCTTCTGCAGGACATCACTGTCGGTGCCGCGTTGTTTGTCAATCAGTGCTTTTAAACTTGGAAGCTCATCAGGATGAGATCGGGTTTTAGTCCTTTCACTCCATGAAATGTTTTTTAGCACATTTGTAGTTGGGGCATCATCCCTGCAGCCTGAATCAATGACCTTTGGTGTAATCTTTTGCATGGACTCCAAATACAAACTCCGTGGTAATTTGGTTTCCAGGAGTTCTGCAGTTGCCTGTCGTGCAGCTGCACGCACTGGCCTCCTGTGCAGTTCCTTGCTGTTATGGCATACATCACCTCCAGAGAAAACTACTGCTGCTTTCAGGGTGCTCTCATCAGCAACTTCAACTTTTACTTCCACTGGGCAGTCTTCAAAACAACAGTACCCCTCACATGTAAAAATTGGAGCATGTGTTTGTGACCCCAGGGTTTTCACTCTGTGTCGCTTAAAAGCAAAGCTGCAGTATGGATGAATGGATTTGATTCCCTTGGAAATGACATTTGTCCACTGGAGTCCTTGAAAAACTCTGCCTTTCTGGTGTTGTCTTAGCTCTTGCCAGTCTTTGAGCTCAATGAAAAAGAAACATGGCTGACGTGGCAAAGAACATAGGAAGAAATTAATCTCTTCCTCACTGCTCTGTGTAGAGATGTACGGTGATTTATTTTTGTCTTTATCCGTGTCAGACGTCTGTAATATGTAAAAAAGAAAAACATTTACAAATTAATAGATAAAGGCTATGTTTGGAATATCTTAACCCTACATCTGTCATAGAATTTCCTTTACTTTCAACTATCCTTTGCTTTATGTCTTTACTTTTTTCCCTGTTTATTAGGTGAAATTTCATATATTAATATCACAAATGTCTTGTAACAGCCAAACTCCAAAATAAATGATGTGAGTTGGAACATTAAGCCCTTCAGAGATAAGTTACAGGCTATGTGTTAAAAAAGTCAGTTAATGTTCCCATGAATGCTAACACAGATTACATTACAGTAATTATATTAAAACAACAAAGAAGACGTTTTTTCTACAGTAGCCATGTAAACATTATTGTAAGATATATTCCTTACATTACAATTCATATGCAGTGGATAAATGGCTTGCTTCAGACATGCTTAAGTATTTACTTAATTGTATTTGGCATTGTATTCAGAGTTTATTATTTGTTGCGTTTAATAGAATAAGTATGGGTAAACTTTTCACTTACGGAAGCACAATTTGAATCCAATTTATCTGTTACAGGACTACAGATTACATCACTGTCAGCCTTTGTGTCCTGCACATCCTGGAAAGACAGAGAGGGTGGGGTCATTTCTCAAACAAAGTCTGTGTTGCACACCAAATGGCAAGCAAATTAAAGATAAAAAGTCACCAGATTGAAAGATGGACATTCAGGCTCTTCTTTGCGGCATGGAGGCAAATGACCGTCCTAAGTATTTGAAAGTTGTTGAAAAAAAAATTCACTGGGTATATAATTTCCCCAAAAAGAATTGCACAGGCAATAACAATTACATTTGGCATTAATGGTTAAACAGAATGATATTAGAAGCAAAACCCCAGAAAGGATACTCACACTGGAATCAGCTAGGATAATATCAGCGAATAAATATTACTGAAAGGTTACAGTCAGTGTTAGTGCATGCAAATATCCCTTAATGAATGTTAACTTGGAACTTGTTTTTTTTTTGTTTCAAAAGGAAAATAACTTTGGACAGAAATGGTGACATCAAGAAAAGTAAGAAGAACTGCAATTTAATAGGTATTGGTGAAATGTCTAAAGGAACAACTTCATTATTTTCAGAAAACTGGAAAGTTTGTAATTGTTTGAAAAATCTCCAAAGTAAAATTCATGTCAAATGAATTAATTTGTTTAATCCAGATTAATCTGTGGCCTAACAATAGCTTCAATTTTAATGGCAGTAACAATTGTAAACTACAGAAAGACAGTCTATACACTTGAAAAATTACCTTGAATTTAAATTGGGATGTCCGAAGAATTTTCTTGCGATTTAGTAATGTATTTGGCACTTGCAAATCTTTACAGACATTGCTCCAAAACCCATCAGGATAGTAAACACTGTACTCCTTTATATTAGTTGCAGGTCCAGCAAATTTTGTAATAGCTAATGTGATTTCTTCCAGAGTTTTAGAAATACTTTTCCCCTTTGAAAAGAAACAATAAATAAATAAATAAATAAATAAATAAATAATTGAAAGACACTATGCTTTTAGGCAATATATCATGCTCCATCAGAAAAGGGTGTTTCATGAATATGTTATGTGCATGTGTAATACAATAATTTCATACAGGGAAATGCAATGTTTGTAAAGTGGGTTTTCTGTAACACTTGCCTTTCCAAATATTTTGAAAGTGCTGACTCTGAAATCAAAATACACTGAAAATTAAATTGTATCCGCATGGCAATGCATCACCATGTCTCACATAACCCTGCTCTGCATCTCTCTCCCCAATTGCCTGTCAAAGTTTCTGCTAAACTGAAAAATATTATGCCATAATAACATATTTACTCTTATTTAAAGTGTCATTGTTCAACAATGGTAGCCACAGAGTATGATTTGTACAAAAACAATACATTAGGACCAAACTATGAAAAGTTGGATTTGAAAAAATAAATCTGTATATTATAAATATTGTGTAATCATTCTGTAATCATAGATATTTAAAATGTTTTGGATTATGCAGTGTCATATCTTCTGAATAGCTACTAAAACTGTGCGCAAGTGGCTTTGTATCAAATCAGATTTACTGCAAAAATCACAGCAGCCAGTCATTGTCCTATTTGTACACTTCACCTGTATATCATGTCACAGCATTTTAGATTGTTTGGTTGAATGGATGCTGACCTGTTTGTACTCATCTTGGGATTCAAATCAGGATAAAACCTGCACCAGCATGAATACCTTTAAAAAATAAGATTAATAAGAATTTAAAAAACAAGACCACGTAAATCCACATATTCCTGCATAAATAAACCCATGCCCTGCACTTGTAAGTTGATAAATAAATAATTTATAGATAGTTTGGAAAGATGCAAAAGTACTTTTTGGGTATATTTGGGTCTCTCTCCCTTTTCACATAGGTAGCACACTTCATTAATTATTTCTTGTTTCTGTAGGCTCTGTATAGCAGATCAAGCAGCAGTATATTCACAAATAGGACTCACCAGCTGTGTGCTGACGCTTTCCTTCCAGTTTTCCATCAAGTCTTGTGGCAGTCTAGTCTGCACGTACCTTCAAGCTTTTGGAGGTGGTATTGAGTAAAGGCGGCTATGTTGTCTCATCTCAAAAATGTAAGCCAGTAACACTAGGACACTGTTTGAATAAAATTCTGCAAAAACATCCAAGCAGTAGCTATGCAGAAAGCATCAGCTAATCTAATTCTTAACTGAAAAAAGTTATTTTCGAAGTTTCATGATCATTCTGAGGAATAAATAATATAAAATCTCACGTGAACTTATAATTCAATGCGGAAACATATAAGCTTGTAATAGTTTGAGGTTTTTATTGTTGTCTTACTGTGTAAGCAAAATAACCAATGAAGAATGCAAGTCTGATCTTGCTCCTATCTTTTTGGTAAGAACTCATAACAGTGCACCAGGGAAGTGGGATGTAAGCCATTCTTTCCTCAGGTGTGAGTGACTGAGTTTTTTCTGGCCATTTGTTTAACCTTGGCTACTTCTCATCTCACTCTTGAGTGCAAAGCAGCATTCATTAAAATACATCTTGATCATCTCCACAGAGTTTTGGCTAGTATTCATTGGCTGATCATATAAAATCTGTGCACTTGCACATGAATGTTAGGAGGCTTATAGATGGATGAAGTTAAAGAGTTAAACTTGCTATTATTAAACTCCCCAGAGACAAGCAAACACTGATCAAAACAGAAAAAATGTACAGTATGTTATTTTAGGTATGGACAAAGAGTCATGATCACTCTGAGGAATAATGTCCCACATAGCAATTGACATCTGGCCCAGCTCTGGGCCAAGCAAGCAGTTACACTCGGCCCAAGTGCAGCAAATGATTACGGCCCTTGAGTGGCCCAGATCTGGATTACAGACATGAGCCACACATGAGCCAGAACTGGCCCAAATCTCAGCCAAATAGTAACTTATAACCAGCCCTGAACTGAGCCAGAACAAGCTTTAATAGTGCTAAGCAACCATTTCATCAATGTTAAAAGAATTGACTTAATGAAATGCAAATATCAAGAACCCAACTAAAGCAATCACTGATCACAGTAATGGTGGTTTGTTGAAATGTCATGAAAACATTCAAACATTTTTGTTAACATTAATTGATTTAATGCCATTAACATTGACAAATCAACTATTTTTTTACATTGATTCAGTGGTTTCCACCTGCTGTCTTGCTATTTGGGACCCAATCTCAGCCTTCAGTAAACCACATAGAGTCCAGTCTTTAACCAGAAACCCCAAAACTGAGCCATAAAAAAGGTGTAACACACATAGTTACACCTTTACACATGGCTCGGTTTTGGGGTTTCTGGTTAAAGACTGGTCTGTATGTGGTTTATTGAAGGCTGACATTGGGTAGCGTTAAAACTTGTTCTGCTCCAGTTCAGGGCTGGTTATAAGTTACTATTTGGCTGAGATTTGGGCTCATGTGTGGCTCATGTCTGTAGTCCAGATCTGGGCAACTTAAGGACCATAATTCTTTGCTGCACTTGGGCCGAGTGTAATGGCTTGCTTGGCCCAGAGCCAGCCTGGGCCAGGTGTCAATTGCTATGTGGGAACTGATAGTATTTTGAGAATTCCCCGTGGGAAGAAATAACCTAATAGTTCTAATAGTTTCAGGTGTTATTGTTATCATACTACGTAAGCAAAATAACCAGTGAGGAATGCAAGTCCGACCTTGCTCCTATCTTTTTGGTAATAACACATAACAGAGCACCAGGGATTAGTAAGGGAACATGTTAGAGGGACTCTGTACCAAGAATGAACAAGCCCTGAGACATCAATCGTTTAGCAAGTGTTAGCATGGGGTTATGTAATATAAGCACTTCATTGGTTGGATGAGGGATTTTGTTACCTTGAAATGTATATTTTCACTCTAAATACTGAATCTCAATCTCTTTTGAGGAGATAGATAGATGTCTTAAAAGGGTTGATGATGCATTATGATTCTATAAATACAAAATGAAAGTGCTTGTCGTTTTCTACAGCCAATCTGTATGACTGTTGAACTTTCTTACAATAAATACATTTTCAAAAGACTTCTAGCCTCTTGCCTTATTGACATAGAACATGGTCAGAACTGTAGTTAAGAAGATTTGGGTAACACTTTACAATTTGTGTGCACAAATATGCATTCATTCATGCTGAACTAATGCAGAAATAATCACAAGTTCATAACTAATGAAGAACTAAACCATTTATTAATGATCACTTCATCAGCAACTAACTTGTTTTTTTTCTTCTTCTTGCTCTCAGTGAAGGCGGTCACATCTTTGACCTCTCCCTCCCCTATATATCCTCTCTGGCTTCTCTTGTCTCGTCATTGTTACTTCTATCTCTGAGACTCTCTTTGCCCTGCTCTCCAAACAAAAAAGGGAATTATGGAATTGATCACGTGGACTCTGAATGCAATTGACACCATCTTCTCGACGAGAGGCCGGGGTTATGGGGACCCCAAGTGTCCTGCAGAAACGTTTGCAGCTGGATACGTGATGGACCCGTGGGCGAAGTGGCGCGTCATGTGCATGGCCCCTCTGTCTCTGGAGGATATTGAAGATATTTATATATTTGTCAGTTTGATAAGCGGGTTTCTGCTGATAGGATTTGGTGGGGCCCTGTTGTATCGACGACTGGTAAAAGCGGTCCATGCGGTTCAAAACAAATTGGAAAACATGATGGAGAAACTAGCGGCTATGCAACGGGCCCTGGACCTGGAGACATGTGGCACATTTTAGATATCTACGAAATTGGCAGATATTCACCCAAATTTGACAAAAAGATCTTTTCTCTTTTGGCTTCCCCCCTTCTTCTTCCAGATGGCCTCAGCCAAGGCCGTTGCTGGAGACAAACGACTTCCCCCGGACAACAAGACTCTCAAGATGCTCTGAATCCTCCTCCCCGTTCCAAGGACACCTGTTGTGGACTGGGTTTTTCAGACTTACACATATACACACAAGCGCACACACACCTACGTACATAGCTACAGATAGACAATCAATGCCTCCCCCAGAATCCCATGCCTTCGTGTGCTTTACCCCACTGGTGTGGGTAGACGGGTCTGTGACCAGCGCTCTCTAGCCGCAGGACCGGATGGCTGTTGCCTACATTGGACTACTTCCACATCCCCTGTCCCCCTCCCCTGTTGCAATGTTATGTCTATGTTTATGTTTTTATGTGCTTGTTGCTGGGGCTTTTTTTCCCCCCTGATCTCACACTGCCCTACTTGAAGGACAGAGCGTTTTTTTTCGCCTCCTTTTTTCCTAATGTATCTTATCTTTTTATTTTCTATGCTACCTCTCGACTGACCTGTCTTCCCCCAAAATGTGATGTTTGTGTATGGTCGGAGGGGTCCAATTTCGCTGCATGTAACAGTGTATGTGACAAAAAAAGGCTTTCATCATCATTTTAATGAACATTCTATATGACTCATAGATTAAGTAATCAATACATTTTTAGCAGTTAAATGTTACATTATATCGTTATGTTATGACTTTACTTGTTGAGGCACAGAACTATTAACTAATTGTTAAGTAATATGTCATTGTGGTTATGGATTTACTATTAGTTACTTAGTCACTTTAGTTCATCATGAATTGTACATTAACTCGTGATTATCTGTGCATTAATTAAGCATGAATTAATGCATATTTTTGTACACATATTGTAATGTCTTACCAAGATTTGCTTTTCATTTTCTGTCAAAATGTACAATTTTCCTGTTAACTCTAAAGACTTTTTTGGAATAAATAATAAAAGACATTTTGTTTGTTTGCCTTTTACCGTTATTATTATTATTATTATGAAAGGACACATCAGAAACGACAAGAAGCAACATGGGTGTAGGATCTGAAAAGGTCCCTGAGTCGGGATTCGAACCCGAGACGCCCGGAACACATCGGCGCTGTATGTTGGCGTGCTGCCCACAAGGCTATCGGCAACAATGTCTTTAAAGGATATATAACACAGTATAACAATGCATATACAATATATAAAATGTATTGTGACAGACTGCCGTTCATTTTCTGTACAAATTCTACACTAAAACATCGTGAACACAGATAGAGACATGGTTGTTCAGAAAAAGAATTTCTTGAAATGTTCATGGTAACTCTGAAGAAATTGTAATAATGCATGTAGAAAAAAAGGAGCAAACATTCAGTGTTAGAATGTATTTTAACAAACTTTATTTTTTTCTGAAAACTTCACAGTATAATGTATTCGAAAGTAATATAATTGTATCTTCTATAATGAACAATATATATACGTGTTGTAAATACTTTGTCCCTGTTTTCTAGCACATTTAAATTGTAACCGCTGAAATATAGATGTACGTCAGCTTTTTGGCCGCTTCGTGTCTCCGTACCGTAATTCCACTAATAGACGTGCAGCAAATCCAGGTGGCGGCTGGCGTTCTCAGATGGCGGCTCACTTGACCGCGGTACTATAGGCTGCTACTTAACGTTCGTTAATCATTCACAGAATAAAACGCTAACCCCGCACAGCAACATATCAAATATTGCATTAAACAGTGAAATCACTGTGCTTTAAACCACAACTTATTAAAAAATAAAGGTAAATAATCATATAATCATATTAACTTACCGTATAATCCTGCTTGCTGCGAATTTCGTGACCGCCTGACCAGGATACGAGTGAAGAATCCAGAAAGTTCGATGAAGTGGAAAAATAAACAAACCGGTTGGGTTAAAATAACCCAAGCCGCGTGTTCAGTGGTAAAAGAACACCTAGAGTTCATTTGACCCAGCATGATCAACCCAACTGTGTGTTTACAGTACCTCAAACAAGCCAGAATTTTGACCCAGCACAACTGACCCAACAATGTGTTTACAGAAATAACCCAGCACTTTTTAGAGTGTATAGTTAAGAATAAGAATATAAGAATAAGCATCTTTGGTTTTTATCTGATCTGATATTTTTAACAAGAGATTTGTGTAATTAAAGGGATGAAAAGTAGTTAATAGTCTTTACTCTCACTTTATATTTAATGACATTTTGTTCTTACTGCATTTGATGTATTATGCTTTCAATAAACCTTTTGCAGTGGGTTTTTAAAAGCTGTTTTTATGCGTTTTAGAGTTTTTTTTGTTGCGTTTACACACTTTTGACCAGCAGGCGTCACAAGCGTGTTGTGTTTCAAACGCTTCGAAACAGTGAATCATTTTGCAAAGCAATTGGTTCAATTGATTCGAAGCTTCGGACAGTTATTTTTATTTAACAGAAAATTGCCACGACAGTCACCGACAAGTCACAAGTCAAAAATAAAATTAAGTTCATATGTTAGTGTCTTGATGTTTTGGATGTTATGTTATGTTTTGGATATAATGTTTAAAAAAATATATATATTAAACATTACTGATATCCAAAACATCAAGACAGTACAATTACAAATTAAAAAAATAATAATAATACACAGAGTGGTTGCCAGGATAACAAACAAAGGAAAAAAAAAAAAATAAATAAAAAAAAAAAAACAGGGTAATAAAATTACATCTTAAGATGACACAAAGGATGAATACAGAGATACAGTTTTCATAGCTTTCAAATTAGCAGAACATTGGATAGTTTCCACATACTTATCCAAGTCCACTTTGAACAAAGAAAAAAAGAGGTTTAGAACCAGTAAACTTTTATGAATGTGAAATTTAGAAAACATAAATTATGTAATATTTTCCTGTATTCTCCTTAGAATATTCAAATAATCCAAACAAAGCATCTTTAAAACAATATGAGAAATCACTTACAACATAAGATTGGATAAACACCAAAAAATCCGACCAAAATTTCGCTGTGTGGGGAAGCTTCGGAAAGGTTGGTTTCTCCATTCACTACTGCTGTGTGTTACTCAGAGATGCATGTGATCTGTGTTCTGCTGTGGTCTTTATTTAAACTTTGTGCGTTAACCAAAACGAGAAAAAAAAAAAAAACAGTCAACACTGACAATATTGTAAGGCTCCTCCCGCTACGGCAAGCCGAGCGGTTCAGCTGAAGGTTTCTTGCGTGTAGGTCTTTTGCGGCGCTTCTGTAAAAATTACCTTGAAATATTAAAATTTAGTTTCCAAACAAAAATCTGACTCCATGAATAATTTAGTCTGACTCCAATTATAAATAATCTGTTAATTCTGGTTTGTATTCTGTAATTTTCTGATCGCGGCTAATTTTCTGTATAATAATTTAGACATTCGAATATTCTGGAAATCCCGTAGTCTCGATATTTCGTTCCTTAGGGACTAGGTGCCGCTTTCGATTTACACCCCGGCCGTGGCGAATTCGTCGACACAAGCTCGCCAGTTCTGACTTACTCAGAGGATGCAGAGCGATTATAATATCTTAAAGTGGGCCGCGCCTGCGTGCTCTCAACAAAAAGTATATATTTCCTCAATAACAGCGAGAGCTACATCGTGTTAAGTCAGTGACAGCTCAATATCCGGAGCCCTAGTGATGTCCCCATGGCTCATCAGTCGGTGCTTCCGGCGTGGTCTGCCCTGGACGCAGTCTTGAGGTAGCACCCTTACACATTAACCTACTAGAAAATCATTTCCAAGAAGTCCAGAATAAGTCAAAGTTAACATTTATTTATGCCAGGCATATTCAAAATAGCAATGAAAGTTCAATCAAAAATACGTTCAATTAATCAAAAGAAATACAACTTTTACAGGGAAACATCACATTTTATTTACATTACTGATCAGCATAGAATTCAAACCTATAAAATAAAATAAGAACAAAGAGTCAGCATACCTGGCAAATAAAGAGACACACGACAATCGTGCGGGAAGTTCTGGTTACAGATGCTTCCCTGAATGTTTCGCCAATCCTCTTTAAGTACCCAGATCAGAACATTATAATCATAAATCTAGCGCAATAAAACTTCACAGGACCTTTTGCTGAAGCCTAGAATAACTTGAAAGTTGGGGGTGTAAAGACAGCATGTGGTACAGACCTCTTCAGCAACACCACCCATATCAGGAGAACAGAGTTTTTCTTAAGTTTCAAATCTTTATTTCTGGTCTGTTCCACTGGTAGGGGACTGAGATATTATTTCCAACTGCACTGAGACTATAAAATTGATATCAAACATGAGGGGTTCCTGATTTTAAATTCAAGATATATATGTGACTGTTTTGTGTGAGTGTGATAGCTTAGATCCTTGGCCTCTTCTCTATAGTGACCTGCCCCCTGTTGCTAGAGGAAAGGATGGGCCAGGTGGTTGATAAGCAAATGGTCTTTCCTCCTGGGCCTTCCTGGATCTTCCTGTCTGACGAAGAGTTTATTATTTTACGATCTCACACTGGCATTGCGAGAGTTCCTGTGTATGTAACTTCACGGGAAGATCATCGGCTCCTACAATATTGTGATAAGAAATATATTAACTACTCGTTTGAACTCTTGTATAAAATCAATGTCAAATTTACAATCGTGGTTTTCAGGGAAAACATCACTCTCTCGGTCATGTCATGTTGCATAACATGTGTTAGAATTATTTTGCAGTTGTGTTAATTTGTGTTGATTTCTTTACAAGATTGTTTCACGCATCACAGGCTGGGTGATCTTTAAGTGGCGTAGCTGTTAAAGAGGTCATCGGATGCAAAGTTCACTTTTTCATGCTGTTTGAACATTAATGTGTGTTGGCAGTGTATGTACAAATCTACCCTATAATGATAAAAATCAATGCAGTGGTTTTTAATTAATCTGTAAAAATATTATCCCCTTTTTCAAATCGAGCCATTCTCAGATGCCTGTCGTTGTGGCGTCACACCCACAGAGACCGCTCCAACAATAGTTGAATTGACATGAGTTTTACCTCAGATCAGCTGTAACAATCCGCCCTCTTTGTTTCGAAGATGATGATGCAGTGGATTACGTTTGTTTGTGAAGGGAATGCACCTCCTGATCTACATATATCCATCTATGTTCGTGTGAATCATTCATGATCCAGCTTCACTTACAGCAGAAGTGAGTATAAGGTTTTTTTTTTTAATGAATCTTTGCTATTACCTTTCCTAATAATGTGCTAGTTTAGCTAAACACAGCTAAAGTAAAAAGGCTCATCAGTTCACAGAGAGAAGAGGGGGGTGGGGCGAGCAGAGCTCATTTGCATTTAAAGCAGCCTCCACCAGAATGGGATGATTTTTGCAGAGCTGATTCTGGCAAAGTAAAAATGGTGTTGTTTTACACAACCATTGAGAATTTTTAACCAAAGACTTTTCAATAAGACCCTAAAGGATCATATCATATCATCCATTACCAATTTTATTATTGCTGTAAATTTTATCTGCCACAAGATGGCACTGTTTTTGTGTAGTTTTAATGCATTTTAATGTATGTTGGTGTCCGCTCTGGTGCTGACGCTACACGCTTGTGAAATGACCTCACGCAACATTTTTTTAACGCTTAAATTCAACAAATAACAAATAATAAGTCTAAAATGTCAAAACATACCATCCACTTATCTTTGCTGCAGTTTTAAATATAGGTTCTTATTTCAGCTACGAGGTCACGTTGTGAGGTATCGATCTGCTGTTGGTCACACAGTTTCACGTGATGCGAATTCCCAGGTCACCAAACTTGAACTTGGAAATGCAGCGAAACGCTAAACTTTTCGTGCTTGCTTTTCTGAATGGAAGATTATGAAGAAGAGACGAAAGACGCCAGGCTCAATGCTGCAAAGGAGCTATTAAGCGATGCGACTGCGACCGCGACCATGAGTAATGTTACAGAAAGCGATGTGCCGCGATACAGTTTGATACCGCGACCGAGTGCCTACAGGAGCCCAGCAGCTCACGGATTCGGATTCGTGGATATGATGGAAAAAGGCCAACCGCTTCTGTTGTGTGGTGAGTAAGAAACTGGAACCAAAAACAGCATTTTAGCAGAAGCAATTAAGGCCTTTAGATTAAGCCAGAATTAGGTCATACCTCAATTAAGTGTCTTCTGTAAACGTGCCTGGTGGGCATCTTGATACAAAACAATCGCACTGAAATATTTAGTAGTAGTGCCAGTGCAAGGGTCTTTCAGTTAAAACAGCCTACACATGCTTTTTTTTTTTTTTTTTAATTTTATGGTTTGTCTCTGAATTCTGGGGAAAGAGTGGCAAATAATAATAGAATATTTATGATAAAAATAAATTAATTTAAAATAATGCTGCAAAAATAACAAGACAGAAAAATAATTAAGATATGAGTTTAAAATAATATCAATAATACAACTGATTACAAATGCACAATAAAATTAGCTAAGATGACCCATTAAATATCAACAATAATGTGATATAAAATAACTAATAATAATAAGAATAATAATAATACGTAATCATACATAATCATAACATGGAAATGACTATAATTATAATATACAATAAATACAACATAAATTAACAAAATAATAATAAAAAAATGAAAGAATATGTTTAAATTTAGAAATTTAGTGCTGTCCCATCACACCATATCTATGGGAATGAGCCACGGCATCAGGTGTTATGACTCTCTCACCGACCCATCTTTCACCTGAAGCACTCTTTAAAAAAAAAAAATAATAATAATAAATGTATTTAAAATATTAAATGTATTAAAAAAAAATAGTAACATGCACAAAAAAAAAAGTGTTCCTTTTAAAATCCTGACAATATTTTACATTGAACTGTCAGGAATTAAACTTTCCTAAAGCACACTTCTAACGCTCATTAGTTTATTTAATTTGTCTCTGAACAATGTCCAACGCTAGACATCACAGGATAATTATATGAAATATATGCAGGTCATAATAACACTAGTATTAATAATTTAAATATTTGCTAAATATGTTATAAACAGTGAGGCGCATATTTCTCAAAATGAAAATAATTTAATTTAGTTGACCGATATTGGATTTTTTCGATAGCGATAATTAGGTTGGACCATTGACCGATAGCGATTAACTAACCAATATTTTTGTAAAATAACTACTGAACGGAAAATAAATGGTACTCTACTTTGTTTTTTTTTGTTTGTTTGTTTTTTTAAGTAGCCTACTGAATTATACTTTGTAAATTAATAGAAATATTATTAATTATATTTTGATCATTATCGTTAATTCATTGTTGATTAATATTAACAAAAGCATTTTTTTTTTTACTTTTTTTTTTTTTTAAATATATCAGTAAATGTTGGAATTAACACACTCAAGGAAAAATACTTCTATTCTACAGCTTTTATCAATCTTAATATTACAAATGGACTCATATTGTAAAGTGTTACCATTACATCAACAGTCAAGCTGAAGATGGCCATCTTTAAATATCTACACAAAGGCCACAGTATCGAAACATGGATATTGTGTACTTTCACAATTTAACTGCTTCTATTCTAGAACATTTTTGGTTATCTAATCTAAATATTAAAATATTTAGTCACACAAGGGGTAAAAGTGCAGCACCACATCTAGAAGAACTTGCAGCTATCCGGTATCACACACACTGGGCGCGTCGCGTTTAATTCAAGCGGCGGTCTACAAGACTTTATATGATCACCAAACGGGCAAAAGTATACTGCTGTCCTTTCTCCACTAATGCAGCATCTAGCCAACAAATTCATCACTTAGTAATGATATGAAAACATGCACTACAGTGTACTGTACACACTGTTTCTTTTTCCATATTTTAAATCCGCCTTTTAAGTGTCCCACTCTGTGCAGCGCGCAGTGTCACGTGTCTAAACAAACTGCACATGCTGTCAGTGATTTCCGCCACTAGAGGCCGCTTTTCGCTGTATAACAAAGACTATAGGGACTTTGCTGTATAATTAGGACCCGACCCGGAAAAACTATCGGCATGGATTTTAACCGATAACCGATAGTTCCGCCAATCAACTATCCTGCAGATTAATCCTTCGTAGCAAAATGTATTTCAGTGTCATAAATAAATCTTATAGTAGTACATTTGGCTAAATACAAATTGGTTAATTTTCAAAAAAGGATAACTCTGTTTTAAATTTTCATAAATCCTGTTTTTATTGTGTTGTCATGGTTTTGTGTTTTGTGTTAGTTAGCTGCAGATGTTTTTTACTTGGATTAAAGAATAAAAAAACATGATTTTTAGAGATTGATTTTAATGATTTAAGAATTTTCATTATTTTCATCTGTTGTAATGTTTGTATTGTGTATTTTTGTGACACTGTATATTTTATTTAAAATAGAAATCTTTTCTAACAATATACACTACTGTTCAACAGTTTGGGGTCAATAAATCTTTATTAATATTCAATTAATAAAAAGTAATAGCATAGATTTATATTGTTTTATATGCTGTTCTTTTTAATTTGTTATTCATCAAATAATCCTGAAAAAAAAAAAAAAAAGAATCACAGGTTTCAAAATATGTGGCAGCACAACTGTTTCTAACAAGTCAGTAAAAACACCCTTGTCCCACATGATGGTATAGTCATCAGTGTTGACTACTGGTTGTGGGACATTCTCATACCACTTGCCAGGCACTTCAAAACAAAGTTCTTTGCAAATTATCCAATGGATATAGCTTGTGACCTTGTTCCGTCACTCCTTAGTCTGTACCAGCAAGTGTGGAGTTGTGGTCCTCAGTTACTCCACACTAGGGATGTAACGATTACCGGTTTGACGATAAATCATGATAAAATTCCCCACGGTTAGTATTACCGTTTCATATTTTAATTATCATTGAAACAGTATTTGATGTTAAATAAATACAATACAGCATAAAGCACAGTTTTAAGTAACCGTCTCATCTGCGCACGGCACACCGAGTAGTTTCGTTTTGTGTGAAAAGTCGGAGGTTGTATTAAAAGGCATAGGCGCCAATCCCCACGGAAATACAGGAGATAGTCTCCATTCATTTTAAGCAAAAAGAAATGCATTGCAGCTTTTATGACTTTGTTCTCATTTTCATCGTTCATTTGAAGCCATTTTGGGCGTTAGTATTATTGGGCTTTCTTCAGAAAAGATTTGATGGCATTTTGTTTTCACCTTCGCTCCATGTAATATCTAAAGTAGTGTTCTTAACCGCAATGCTGCTTTATCCACGGAGTTCACTAATTGAGCTTTTCCATAAGCGCCATCTAGTGTCATACAGTGGATTTACAGATACTTACATTTACATTCAGCTTGTGTGCAGTTTTTGTCTGGACAAAAAAGGAACCGAATTTGCATGGTCTGCTATAGCCTAAATATTGACCGGCTGATGAAAAACAAGCTTAATTCAGACCAGTTATCTAGATTATTTATGAAACATAATAAGATACATATAATAATTTATCAAATCAATTATCATTTTGACTTAACCCTTTTCTTTATTTAAAGGCTGAAATGTGAGGTTTTTCTTTTTTTATGAAACTTTTTCCACAGCTTTATTTGAAAATTTACATTAGATATTTGAGCATGCTATTAGAGCAGTCATGTTGTCATTTAAATGAATTATTATACAAAACAAAAATAATTTTATTTGTTGTTTGTTATTTTTAAATATAAAACTTGGTGAAGTGATTTATGTGTCAGTATATTTTGAACATTTCCAGTACATTTTAACAGTACCATGATAATACTGATAACCGTGTTCATTTTGGTCACTATAATCGTGATACAAAATTTTCATACCGTTACATCCCTATTTCTGGCTCCCTTTCTGCAGCCCATCTTTAAGAATGTTGTTTGTCAACAAATGGTCATATACCTTCTTAGACACAGCTGCTGTAAGAAGCTTATGTAGCACCCTCACCACCTGATGAGGGGAGATGTAAATAGTTAAGAAAACGCAAGACACGGAGCTGCTGCTTCACGATCAGAATCTCTGTATTTGCTGAGCAGCGTGCCCCCTCCCCAAACAGGTGAACACCTCCCAACGGAAAACAATCAAGCAATCAGTGTATCACTCAAGGCTGAGCAGGAAACATTAATCGTCACAGATAAGACGCTATACTTTGCATTTGAGAAAAAAAAAAAAAAAAAAAAAATATTTCACTTGTTTCAAGTTCAGTGTTCCTCTGATATAATTTACTGACATTTTTCCCTTCATTTCCCACATTTATTTATTTATGGAACCACCACACTTGTACATTGTCAGCAGGCAGGTAATCAGATGGTAGCTCTTAGAATCTCTGAGATCCTTGCTCTTGTGTAGAAGGAATGTGACTCCAGTCGTCATCCATTCAGAGATGGATCTTGGGTCTCGCAGAATTTCATTCATTGCTCTTGTCAGGTGTTGATCTACAGCATTGAAACTCTTGAGCCAGAAGTTTTGAAGCTTGTCTGGACCAGGGGATTTTTCTAGATCTGTGCTCACTTCAGCACATCAGTGAGGGTAAGCTCAGTCCATGCTTGCAATGTTACTCTTTGATTTGCTTTCTCCTCATCCCTTGGTCCACAATGCTTCGTTGTTGCGTTTAACATTATTGTCAAGGATGCTGTGTGAGAATGTCTCAATAGCTGGTTGTGAAGGCGGTTCAGAGATGGCATCTTGTTATTTGTTCAGAAGCTGGTAGAATTTCATGGTGTCCTCTCTGAACAGCTTATTCTGGTAAAACTGTTGCTGATTTTCTTTGTACCACCGCGAGCCCTTGCTTGTAGCTTCATCTTGGTGTCTTGGGTGACCTCCTCGAGTTTACTGTAGTTCATTCGTGCCAGTCTGAGTATGCAATTGATCTGTTTATGGACATGGCTGCTGGCGACTCCTAGCTTGAACTCAGTGAAGAAGGAAATATTCCTGCAATGTTGGTCGAACTTCTGTTGATGCCTTCACTCCCACAGCTGTTCTATTCTTACCCCTTGGGAGTATCCCACATCTTACCTGCAATGACTGCAGCTCAAGTGTGTTGAGCTCAGTAATGTTCAAAGGTTATTCCTTTGTGATGTTAACCAGGGCCTGGTTCGCCAGCTCAATGTTCTGATCCAGCTCCTTACTTTGTCTCACACTCTTGAGTCCCCTCCTGTCCTTGATGGCATCAGTCTTAAGCAGCTTCACTGGGATCTGGTTTCCATCTTTTGAACTCTTACATCAGCTGAGTTGGGAACAGCTCCCGAAGGGTCACCTCCAGTCAGCCCACTGACTTGATGTTGATCCTCAGCAGTGCTCTCAGCAGGCCTCTGCTGTTGCTGTGGTTGTTCTCCAGCAAGTTGTTCCTTCAGGGACTTTTTCAAAGTCCTGGTGTGAATCAAATGACTTGTGAACTGTGCTCCAAAGTTCCAGTCTGAATCAAAACATTTGGGATCTCGCAGTGTCTATATCTAAATTAAATGATTTGTGAAGTAAAAAAAAAAAAAAAAAAAAAAAAATCACGATTTATGTTCCAAGGACCCAATCTAAATTGAATGATTCAAGATCGATTTCGAAGTGCGAAACTAAAATAAATGATGTGATACGTGCTATGAAGCTCTGATCTAATTCAAAAGGTTTGCGATCCACATTCCAATCTGAATAAAATGATTCGCGATCCCCACTTCGAAGTCCCAATCTGAATCAAAATATTTACCTTTGAACCCGATCTAAATCAAATGATTTGTGAACCGCACTTAGAGGTGTACAGTGATTCTCTATATACTCTACGCTGTAAAAAATAAAAACCACAATTTGTTGAGTCAGCTTAAAATAATTTGTTACCCTGCTGCCTTAACATTTTAAGTTAAGTCAACTAAAATAAGTTTAGTCAACTTGAAATGTTAAGTTGTACTAAGTAGCAACTTAGATATTTGTGTTTGCTAAACTTAACAGATGGGTAAGTAACCCAGCTGCCTTAATTCTAAGTTGATTTAACTCAAATATCTAAGTTGTCACTTAGTATAATTTAACATTTCAAGTTGAATAAACTTTTTTTGAGTTGACTGAACTTAAAATTTTAAGGCAGCCAGGTTACAAATTATTTTAAGTTGACTTAACAAATTGTTTTTTACAGTGTAAGTCCCATAAGTCAAATGATTTGTGGTACACAAAGTTCCGATCTAAATCAGATGATTCATAAACTCACTCCAAAGTCCCTGAAACAAATAATTCTTGGAATTCGATTGGATTGGAACAGTTTTGAAACACTAAACTATTTCTGATGTGGCCAAAATTACATCAACAGTGGTTATATATACATGTTTAATTGACCAAATTTATTGCTAGGGAAAATTTAGTAGATGCCTACTAAATTGTACAGCCTTGAATGGATGCTATTTTCACTTAGTGAAACAAAATTTCTTATAAATACACCTTTCCTTCTTTAGAGAGAGAGAGAGAGAGAGAGAGAGAAAGGTTCTCTTACTGTGTTACAGCATTGCAACAAACCATTAAAAAGAAAAAAAAGATTAATAAAAGTATTCTAATGAAAAATGCTTAGTAAGTCAATTAATGATACACTGACAAACTTTTTTGACAGGTTTTTTTTAGGACTAGTTTTGATAATTAATTTTACTTAGCTGTAGAGCTGTTCTGTGTAGGAGGAAAGTCAGACTGTGAGGTTCGTGAAAGCAGGACAGGAAGAAGCCCTTCACCTACAAACTGAACACACATCAAACAATTGGACGTTCTCTTGCATGAGCAACTTGTCTACCCAACAGTTCAAACCAAATTTTTGGAGAAAATCAGACCACAGCAGGTTTCAGTTTGACTCAGATGTTGAACTGCGCGTGTCACACTTAAGACCACCAATGAGAGATGGCAGATATTCTTAACTAAAATCATTTTAAAATACATAAGATTCATCATTACATTTAGAATGACTAATTCTAATTTTTCAGTCTCCTACTTTTTCCATTTTTGACACGGTCAAAAACTGCTTTTCAGAAACCATCAAAATAAAAATTAATTAATTAATTAATAAATATCAATAAAATAAAATAATTCATGTATTAATAAAAATGAAAATGCCTTTTTGGTAAAGGTTTTTATTTTTGACACACACATACACACAACCATGAACATGCGTTCAGAGTATGTGTTAACTAATAGGGTGGTCAAACTCTGTCGGGGGAGGGTTCAACAGTTAGTAGCTGAACAACTGAAGATAATTTTTTTTCTTTCTTTTTTTTCCTGCTGTACAACCAAAGAAAATGTTTCACACACTTGTTTTGTCCTCTTTATGTTGCCTGATTGGTAAGTTACTAATGCGTTTTTACAGCTTAATTTATTTTCATTTTGGAGAAATAAAGCTCCTACTGCTTTGCTTTTGCAAATTCACAGATATCATTGTGAGATCTACTTTGGATTGAGGTCTCTTTTCAGTGAGACTGTTATAATGAGTCAGATATAAGAACATGAAAATACTGAAGGTGTTTAGCAGAATTAAACATAGGCTTTCGCTACTTAATGTCATTTAAAAAAAAAAAAAAAAAAACAAAGATTCACACACTGTAAAGACTTGAACTTTGTTTGGTGTCTTTGCTGCTGTTAAATGTTACAGACTGATTTCAAGCTTTCTAAACCAACAGAGACTTTAATATGTAAAATCTGTTTGTTCAGGTGTGTTGGTGAGTCGGTGTCAGTGATGGAGGGAGATTCTGTCACTCTAAACATTGATGTTACTGAAACACATGAAGAGGACAACATAATATGGAATTTTGGCACTGGAAAGGATCTCATTGCTGAAATCAACAAACTTTATAAAATCTTCTCCACATTTAATGGTCCTGATGGGAGATTCACAGACAGACTGAAGCTGGACAAACAAACTGGATCTTTGATCATCACAAACATCACAACTAAACACGCAGGACACTATGAAGTACAGATCAGTGGAATGACACCATCAAAAACATTCAGTTTAAAAAAATTCAATCATTCTGTTTCTGTCTATGGTGAGTAGAGACATAATTTGTTGAGCGTTCACATAGTCTTGTTTTATTAAAGGAATATTACAGGTTCAAATAATTATCGAGATAATAGCGTTGATTACCGCAAAAATAATTGTTGACTTTGAAAGAAAAGACAAAACAATCATGGTTACAGTGAGGCGCTTACAACGGAGGACAATGACAACTTCAAAGCAAAAAAATAAATAAACCTATAATTTGATAAAAGCACATTAGTTCTTCTGTTAAAACTAGTTCATTAATTGTTGTCAGTAATTTTAGGGTTTATGGTCTGTCAAGTGAGTAATTTTTAAAATTGCACGGTTAAAATGAAATGTTTACAGATTTGACCCCTTTGGCACCTCACTGTAACCTCCATTTATTTACAAGGGATGAGTTTTTCTTTTTTTTTTTTTTTTTTTTTTTTTTTTTTTAATATGGTGTTTATCACAATTATGCCACTAATGCTGATGACTGAGCTTAACTTTTTTTGTTTTGTTTTTTATAAAATATTTCTACTCATTCATGTTTTCCAGCTCGTCTGCCCATGCCTAATATTATCAGAGATTATTCACACAATCATTCTTCATCATCATCATCATCAAATTGTTCATTGGTGTGTTCAGTGGTGAATGTGAGTCATGTGACTCTCTCCTGGTACAAAGGAAACAGTTTATTGTCCAGCATCAGTGTGTCTGATCTCAGCATCAGTCTCTCTCTACCTCTGGAGGTGGAATATCAGGATAAAAACACCTACAGCTGTGTGATCAACAATCCCATCAGAAACCAGACCACACATCTGGACACTTGTGAACTTTGTTGGCCGTGTCCAGGTATGTTGGTGTTGACATTGGCTTCGACTTACTCAGCTGATCTAGTTATAATACTGATGTTTGATAGTGTTTGTTGTAGATCAGACAGACATATTCACTCACACTAATAGCTCATTTTCTTCATTACAGACCAGAGTCTACCTTTATTGTACATAGTGTTGATTTCTGCTGCTGCTGGATCTCTGTTGATTGTAGCTGCAGTCGTGATGTGCTGCATCTGCAAGAAATGTAGAAAATCTGACAGAAAAGGCAAGCGTTTCCTACTGGTATTATACAAGGAATATGAAAAAAATACTATTAAAACATTTTAATCACTTAATAGACAAAATTACTTTTTTTTATTGCAGTGTACATACTGTATATGTATGAAGAGTGCAGATGCAAGATGTATATATACATATATGTACATACATACATACATACATACATATATATATATACATACATACACACACACACACACACACACACACACACACACACATATACACACACGCACACACACAGATAGATATATATATATATATATATATATAATTTATTTATTTATTTATTTTGTGTGTGTGTGTTAAAGTTTACGTTTAATTCTGGTAAATATCGCATTTCTTGTAAAGAAACATATGTAGTTAGGATTGAGTTTAGTTGTTTAATGCAACTATTTATGTTTGAACAGTTCAGACTAGTGAAGAAATCATCACTTATTCCGAGCCAACGTTCAACAAAAGAAAAGCAAAATCGGTAGGATCATTTAATCTGTATTTAGTCTCTGCGTCAAGTCATATATATATATAAGCCATAAGTTTGTCATTCAGCATTAATAACACTCATTATATAAAGTAAAAACATGTCGTAAGAAACAATTTTATGTAATTTAATTCAAGTTTTACCATTTTGAAGTTGAAAGTAAATTAAGTGAACAGTATGTGTTTATTCTGGTAGAAGCATGCAGTAAAATAATCTGACAGGAAAGTAAAGCCTTAAAATGTAGGTCAATACTACGCCAAAAACAGAGCACTTTGCAGCAAGATACCACAAAACAGACCACAAACTTGCAGGCTAGAAATTCTCATGTGAAGTTCTTCATGTGAACCATTTAAGTGAGAACGTCACATGATACTTTGCAACCAAAGAAATGGTCCAGGGGTCTGTTCAAAGAGGGTCACACTTCTGCTGTTACTTTGCATTTGAAAAATCGTGAATTCTCCTGTTGAACTTGCATCATGTTTATATTTTTGTACCACAAGAGTAGCTTAAAGTCACAAAGAAATCAAAGTTGACCATTTTTAGTGAGATTTCATCTTTGATGGGATGTTTACTAGTACACTTTTGCATATCCAGTGTAAAATCTCAAGCAAAACCATTGAGAACCTGATCTAATCTGCCACGTTTTCTTAGCAGTAGGAGGAAGATAAAGATTTTATGAATGTCATATTTGTACTATTATAATTTTGTTGTTATATCTTGTGTGATGTGTTTTTTTACAGAATATTAAAGAGGAGGACCATGTGGCGTATGCGCCCATCACCATAAGAAGATGATTAAACTTCTAAGTACCAGATCATGCTGTGTGATCACTTAAACTTCTGTATTAAGTCTATTGTTGAGTTTTGGTGAGAATCACCAGATGCAACCCACGAGACTTTCATTCATCTTTGGAAAACAAATACGGTTATTTTTAAAGTTCTATTACCGTGTGTGTTTGAAGCTTCAAAAAGTAAACAAAAACTTGGTTGATGTGCAGAAATGATTGAAATGATTATTGCACATTAAGAATGCAGGTTTATTGCTGCTTGAAGAGGTTGATTGTGTATATTAAATGCCTTCAGTTGTGTTCTAGAGATGAATAAAAGTTTTTTGGGTTTGGAATGACGGTAGAAGTATGTGATGAGAGAAATTCATTTTTGGCAGAATTTTCGCTTTAAAGTCTCAAAACTGAAAAAAAAAGTATAAAAGTAGATGTAAAATACTCATGCTTTGAGTTTGTGCATGAGAATGTGTCTACTTCTGGACGTTTGTGGTTGATGTTTGTTCATGAGGTGTCTGTAGTGTGTCTATAAATAGCATGTGGTTGGAGTTCTCGTTCTTTTTTTTTTTTTTTTTTGTCTTTTTTTTTTTCCATTCCTGCTCATGATACCTACAGTTCGACTTCTACTGAAAAACACCTTAAAACACAACTGTTGGTATTTATTTTATACAACAGTTCAATAAACAGTAAGTTAATATTTACTGACAGTTTTTTTCATAAATGTTATTCATTTCTTACTCGTTTCCCAAAATATTTGTGCAGAATTGTTCTGTTTGTGTATCACAACACCCGAAGACAAACAATCTGCAATTAAACTTTTGGTGGTTGGCTGTTTACTGTTTAGAAGAGCCCACCTTAAGTGCACATGTTGCTGAAGGAGGTTCTGATAAAACATTTCCGTTCACCCTTCCATGTACTTGTATAAAAGGCCCTGCTGCAGAAACCACCCCAAACATGACGCATCCTTTTCCACCGTTCACTGACTTCTTTATGCACTGGGGCTTCAGTCTTTTTTCAGTTTTGTGCCATCTGACCCATAAATTCTCCACACAAAGATGAGCTTATCCTTTTGATTCTTATAGCTGATGAGAGGTTTGGCCACTGCAGAGAGAGCTTTCAATCTGACTTCTCTTAAACATGCAGACGCGGATCCATATCCTGTTCAGTGCTGAACCGGCAAGCGATTCCAGCTGCAGTGCTGAACCACTCAACCCTTTTGGCCTTCATCTGGACTACCTCCTGTCGAGGGTTTCAGACACCTTGGAGCGGCCTGCCGTCTTGCAATCTCAGTGAAAATTAGAGGAATGCGGCCAGTTAAATGGGGTTTGTCATATGTGACCCTGGACCACAAAACCACTCTTAAGTCACTGGGGTACATTTGTAGCAATAAAAGCAGCCGTGGCCTAATGGTTAGGTTGGTTAGGCTTGTAACCGAAAGGTTGTGGGTTTGAGTCCCAGGTCCGGCAGGGATTGAAGGTTGGGGGAGTGAATAACCAGCGCTCTCTCCACCCTCAATACCACAACTGAGGTGAGTCCCTTAAACAAGGCACCGAATCCCCAACTGCTCCCTGGGCGCCGCAGCGATAGCAAAGTGTTTGTTTACTACTCACTACTGTGTGTGTGCACTTGGATGGGTTAAATGCAGAGCACAAATTCTGAGTATGGGTCACCATACTTGGCCACATGTCACGTCCTTTCCTTAAAAAATATATTGTATGGGTCAAAATGATTGATTTTTATTTTATGCCAAAAAACATTAGGATATTAAGTAAAGATCATATTTCATAAAGATATTTAGTAAAATTTCTACTGTAAATACATCAAAACTTAATTTTGGATTACTAAGATGCATTGCTAAGAACTTCATTTGGACAAATTTAAAGGTGATTTTCTCAATATTTACTGTTTTTTTTTTTTTTTTTTTTTTTTGCACCCTCAGATTCCATATATTCAAATAGTTGTATCTCGGTCAAATATTATCCTATCCTAACAAACCAAACATCAGTTGAAAGCTTATTTATTCAGCTTTCAGATGGTATGCCATGCTGGCCAGAGGATAACTGGTGCCATGACTGAGCTTAGTTTCTACTATTTTTTTTTTTTTTTCTTCCATTTCTGTCATCTACGAAGTTTGGTTCCTTATAGCCTATTGTGGAAATTTGGAGCTTAAAATTAAGAAATAAGAACAACAACTCCACATTGGATGTTCCTGATTCAGAGACAGACTGAAACTAGACAAACAGTCTGGATTTCTAACCATCACAGACACCAGAACTGAACATGCTGGAGTTGATCAACTAGTGATATGTTAATTGAGCCAAATTAATAAATAAAAAATAATAATAATAATAATTGTAGCACCCTCTTCAGGTATTAGGTGTATTTACCTGTTTGAATTAATGACGCTAACCCCCGATTCTTTCTATTGTGTCTCTCGATGTGATTTTACTTAAAATCAAACTAGACCCTTTTTATACTACTTCTTATAAAGTGCAACTTGGGATCTCTGTAAATTAATTTCCACAAATATCAGCTACCTCTCACCACTACTTGAATGACCATGCACTGTAGCAAAAATACACTAATTTATTCCAAAGAAGATAAACAGAAGGAATCAACAATTAATCAAAATCTGTTCTCTCACTTATAAATGAACTTTTACCTTTAAATACAGTGCTTGTTTGACTCTTTTTCCCTTTACACAAACACACTCAGAGGGTTAAACTTTTACATGCATATCAAAAGAGTTTTTCACTGAATCACAGTTTTCAAATTAAACTTAAGTTCTTTTTTCTTCAGAAGTAAAAATGTGTCTACAATAAGTGTACACCAATATAACAGTGTACTTTGGAAGACTTAAGATAGAAATAAATTATGTAAACAAACTTTAGATTTAGTTAGAAATACAAATGTAACCTTTTACTGATATACTCTCAATGAATCACAGAGTATTAAATCATAATATTATTCAGAAATTGAAAAACAGCTTAATGTGGGCCCACTTCACTCACTCACTTAACACAAACCCCCGTTGCAGGCCTGAAATGTCGCTGGAGTGCGTTGAGGCCGAGTGAAACGTAAATTGGCCACTTCGCTCTCCAAGAGCACAAATAAAACAAACAAATGTACCTGAATGAAACTTGAAAGAGTTCAAGGATCCCGTCACCCGTCAGATACAATAGGGTCTGGCTGTAGACATGCACCTGCACTCTCAGACGCCTGCACTTCCGCAAGTGACGTAATTTGCAGTCTATTTTTTATTTTTTTTTAAACTTTATTTTATATATTTATTATTTTTTAATTGAATCTCTCAACATTTTACAACAGTAGCCGTTTAATGATCGTTTAATGGCACTGAATGTATCTTAATACATTAAGCCATATCAAGTGATAATGGTTTTCTACGGCAGGAAAAACTTAACGAGAGACTTTGCGCATTGCGTTCATATTCTGCTGTTTTGTGGCCACGGATTTGCGGGTCTTGTTTTTATGTCCTACAGATGACTTGCAGGACCCTGTACGTTATGCTATTAAATTAGTTTTAATCGTTTAACCACCACAGGCTCTTGTCTCCATTGGCAACACACACCATTTGTGTGGATTGCAAGTGATGTCACAGGTAGCTGAGAGCGCAGGTGGCGATTGCGAGTGGCATTGTAATTTAGTTCATTTTTTTCTTGTCTTGACCACCTGGCTACTGATGTAAAATGTTGAGAGATTCAATTAAAAAATATTAATAAATGAATAAAATAAAGTAAAAAGAAAATCGACTGCAAGTGACGTCACTTCCAGAAGTGCAGTTGTCTGAGAGTGCAGGTGCATGTCGCAGCCAGACCCTTCTCGTCAGATCAGTCCACGTGAGCCTGTAAGGCTGTGTTCGGTCGGCAAGCTCCGTGACACTTCCACGAAGCCAGAGAAACTCCTAACCACTCGGCGATTACGAGCGCTATCTGGATTTCCTCAATGCACTTCCCAGTCGATGCAGCAACAGTCTTTGACGATCGCTCCGATACCCTATAACTCTCGTACAGGCGCTGATTTAAGTGATAAACCTGATTTAAGTTTCTCACCGACGATTCACGTTAGTCCCGTTTACTGCAATGGCGATCAAGCGTTAAACCGGCATTTCTTCCGAATTGTGTCGCGTTGACTTCACAACAGAATAATATACTGGTTGACACTCAAACAATACAGTTCTGACAACGGTTTTCACACATAAAGTGACGCATTTTCTGTTCTCATGCCGACAACATCACGCACTTTTTTTTCCCAACTCTGCTCTCTCTGTTGACTGACAAGCTCACTGGCCAATCACAGTTGCACTACTTGACATTAGGTGGGATTAATTCAAATTTTTTTTTTAAACCAATAACATTAAATTAAACACAATTTAGTGACACAAACATGTCTGAACAGGTTGGAAAGGTATTTGAATCTGTTCTTGCACTGTTTTGCAGTGCAAACCGCATAAATAAGAAAACATAAATGCATTTCTGTGGAATGTAAAGCAATGAGCAAAACTGTTCATCAGAAGAGAAATTTAACAAATGAATGTCTTACCATGGACCCAGCTAACAATTTTTGGTCCCCAGAACATACTGGGAACGTTCGGTTTTGGTTCCCAGAACGTTCCCTGTTGGTTAGCCAGGAAAGTTTTCTTAACGTAAATAGAACGTTCCCTGTGGGTTAGGGGAACGTTCTGGGAACCTATCGAGAACGTTGCGGGAACGTTCCCGTAACGGTTCCCAGAACGTTCCCCTAACCTACAGGGAACGTTCTATGTATGTTCCTAGAAGGTTCCCTTAAAGTTATCTGAAGGTTTCCAGAACGTTCTCCTAACCTCTTCACTCCGATACCGCTGCCGTATGTCAGCACTCCCGCGTCCCTTGGTAAGCAGCATGGAAGACGGGCAGATGTGGACCTCAATAATCACAACTACAAACCATGTCTTGTTTTAAACTATTGTTTTATCCTTACAGATATTTAGAGCACATTTAACCATCATAAGGAGCATTAAATGAGATTAAATTATCCTTTAATATGCTAGATTTGTCTTATTCGTTAATATATAAGATTAGAAGTACCATAACCCAGATTTTGTTTATTAAATCACCAACAACATTGACTTAAACAAAATATTGGATTTTAAAAATGTGAATTTTATTTTTACATACATTGAAAACGAATAGCATTTATTTGACTTTACTTAGAATAATATTACTTTCGTTTCTTACCACTGAATTAACGATGATGTGCTTCTCTCTTTTGGTCAGTACACAAAAACTTTTCCGTTAACATCATGTTCTCTTCAACTAGACGTGTCAAATTTCCCTGAAATCACAGTATTTACTCTCGTATATATATATATTAATTATAAGTAATTATTCATTAAAGAGATCAATCAACGAATGTTAGTCAGTCAGTAAAACGAAATGACCGTTAATTTTTATATTACGCGAGTGCGCGGCTTTCTGTGGAAGGCAGGATTAAGCGCGTGCTGGAGAAGCGCGTGCAGATCAGAGGCGCGCAGAAAAGAAATATACAAACAAACCCAGTGTTAATGATATGATTTTCTGACTACACTTAACCTTGGCTTAATTTTTGCTATAAAATTGGAATTATATTATCATTATAATGCGATTTGACCACTTTGATGTCTACGCTTTATTAAACGCTTATTTCAGACATGAAAAAAATAGTTTGTTTATGATGAAAAAGTATACATTTCAGCATTAGAATAATCAGAAAGATCTGCAAAGTTTTTATTAGTTTACATGGATATGACAACTAAAAATAACCTGCAGGGAACATTCTGGGAACGTTCTCTGTAGGTTGTAAAAATACAATCTAAAAATAACCTGGAGGGAACGTTCCGGGAACGTTCTCTGTAGGTTGTAAAAATACAATCTAAAAATAACCTGGAGGGAACGTTCCGGGAACGTTCTCTGTAGGTTATAAAAATAAAACCTAAAAATAACCTGCAGGGAACGTTCTGGGAAGGTTCTTTTTAGGTTATAAAATTAAACCAAAAAATAACCTGCAGGGAACATTCCCATAACATAGGCAATTAAAAAGAGAACCTACAGGGAACGTTCCTAGAACGTTCTCATTTGGTTGCCAAAAAAATAACCATATGGGAACCATAGGGGAACGTTAGGGGAACGTTGTGTGTTTGCTGGGGACGAGTATAAACAAGAGCACTGAGAGCAAATTAATGAGCTTCATTTTAACCCGTTTATAAAGTGTCTATACGGCAGTCAGTATGTATACTATAATAGAGCGCCATCTAGTGTACTAACAATTTATCTTTCCAAGATCAGCCACCCCATCTGGGATAACGTGAATCGGTATGATTCAAAAAGCTCAGGAATCACTTAGAGACACTTGATTTCACATGCATAAACAAATTTCACATGCATAAACAAAAATCTGTCTCTGTTATTAAACAGTGAAAACTGCATCTCTATATTCATGGTGTAAACTTAAGATTTTTTTTTATTTTATTTATTTATTGCTAGTGAATCATTTGAATCAATCGGAGCCATTTCAGCATAAATGACTCACTAAATTATTGCTAGGGACAATTTAGTAGTCACTGGATATTTGCAAGGACATGTTCCTAGCATCCCTACTAAATTCTACAGCCTTTAGCATGTAATACGCTGTTTTCATTTAATGAAACAAAGCTTCCTGTGATTTCTTATTAAAAAAAACAAAAAACTTTAAACATTTTAGTTCTCTCTTTCTGTCTAATTCATCACATCTGTTACAGCATTGTAACCAACCATGTTTATTATTATTATTATTATTATTATTATTATTTTAATTAATTTCTTATTTGACAGTTTTTAGGACTATAGTTTTAGGATTAATTTTATTTGACTGCAAAACTGCTCTGTGTAGGAGGAAAGTCAGACTGTGAGGTTCATGTTAAGCAGGACAGGAAGAAGCCCTTCACCAGAAGCATCTACCTAACAGATCAAACAATATTTTGAAAGAAATCAGCCCACAGCAGGTTTCAGTTTGACTCAAATGTTGAGCTGCTCGTCACACTTCAGATGAGTGCCGATGAGAGATGGTGAATATTTTTACCATTTACAAAAATGATTGTAATAATTGTAAAATTATTTGAAATCTGTATAGCATTTATAATTTAGCATTACATTTAGGATGACTAATCCAATTTTCCACTCTCCTTTTTCATATCTGACAGTCAAAAACTACTTTTCAGAAACCATAAAAGTAAAAATAATAATAAATAAAAACAAATTCACAAAATGTAAAATAAATAATTATATAAATAAAATACAAATAAATAAAAATAAGTAAAAATAAAAAAAAAAATAAAATAAAATTTGATAGTTATTTTTGTTTTTGACACACACATACACACACGCACACACACACACACACACACACACAACCATGAATATGTGTTCAGCGTGTGTGTTAACTAGTAGGGTGGTCAAACACTGTCAAAGGAGGATTCAGCAGGTGGTCGCTGAACAACTGAAGAAGATGTTTCACACATTTGTTTTGTTCTGTTTGTGTTGTCTGATTGGTAAGTTGCAAATGTGTTTTTTATGGCTTTATTTTCATTTTGGAAAAATAAAGCTCCTGCTGCTGTTGCTTTAGCAAATTCACAGATATCATTGTAAGATCAACTTTGGATTCAGGTCTAGAATTAATTAGGGCAATTAAACTTAGTTTTGCACAGCTCTATCATGTAATGTCACATATTTATTTTAAAACATGAAACATTCATACACATTCTCTGTTAATATGTTGACTTGAATTTAGTTTTGTGTCTTTTCTACTGTTAAAGGTTACAAACTGATTTCAGGTTCCTAAACCAACAGAGGCCTTAATATATGTAAAATCTGTTTGTTCATCAGGTGTGTTTGGTGAGTCGGTGTCAGTGATGGAGGGAGATTCTGTCACTTTAAATATTGATGTTACTGAAACACATGAAGAGGACAACATAATGTGGTATTTTGGTGCTGGAAAGGCTCTCATTGCTGACATCAGCAAACTTTATAGAATCTTCTCCACATTTGATGGTCCTGATGGGAGATTCAGAGACAGGCTGAAGCTGGACGATCAAACTGGATCTCTGACCATCACAAACATCACAACTGAACATGCGGGACACTATGAAGTAGAGATTAATGGAATGACACCATCAAAAACATTCAGTTTAAAAAAATTCAATTATTCAGTTTCTGTCTGTGGTGAGTGGAGACATTATTTGTTGAGTGTTCGCATAGTCTTGTTTAATTAAATGAATATTCCGGGTTCAAATAATTATGGAGGTATATTGTGGCATAAGGTTTTGCTGAAGTTTTTAAAGATTTTAAAGCAGAAGCATGTAATTCGATAAAAAAACGTTAATTCTTCTGTTAAAACTAGTCTATTATTTGAGCAGCAAAATTGTTTTAGTTATAATTTTCCCAGTCGCTTTAGGGTTTATGTTGTCTTGTCAAGCGACTAAGTTGTAAACTTAGACATAACTTTGCACAGAGTTACAGATTGGCCTCATTGACTTCCCTTGTAGGCACCTCACCATAACCTCGATTTCTTCCGTTTTAAAAGAAAACAAGAGATGAGTCATATTTTTTTATTTATTTATTTTATATATATATATATATATATATATATATATTTTTTTTTTTTTTTTGTGATAATCACCATTATGCCACCAATGCTGATGATTGAGCTTAACTTCTTTTTTTTATATATTTCTGCTCATTCATGTTTTCTAGCTCGTCTGCCCATCCCTAACATTACCAGAGATTTTTCACAAAATCTTTCATCATCATCATCATCATCAAATTGTTCACTGCTGTGTTCAGTGGTGAAAGTGAATCGTGTGACTCTCTCCTGGTACAAAGGAAACAGTTTACTGTCCAACGTCAGTGCATCTGATCTTAGCATCAGTCTCTCTCTACCTCTGGAGGTGGAATATCAGGATAAAAACGCCTACAGCTGTGTGATCAACAATCCCATCAGCAACCAGACCAGACATCTGGACATCTGTGAACTTTGTTGGCCATGTCCAGGTATGTTTACACAGCTGAACTATTAAGTTACAGTGCTGATGTTCGATAAAGTTAGTTGTAGATCAGACTGACATATTCCATCAAATTAATGCCTCATTTTATTAATTACAGATCCACAGGGTCTGCCTTCATTTAACATAGTGTTGATTTCTGCTGCTGCTGCTGGATCTCTGTTGACTGTAGCTGCAGTCGTGATGTGCTGCATCTGCAAGAAATGTAGAAAAATTGACAGAAAAGGCAAGTGTTAACTACTTGTTTTAAACAAGTAATATGAAAACTATGCTCTAAATATTTTTTATCAATTAATAGACAAAATTACAATAAAAAAAAATGCATTTTTATTAAAAAAATAAAAATTGTGTGTTACTGCTTGTTAATAATACGTTGTAAAGAAACAGATATAGTTAGGATTGAGTCTAGTTGTTTAATGTAACTAATTATGTTTGAACAGTTCAGACTCGTGAAGAAGAAATCACTTATGCCGAGCCAACGTTCAGTAGAAGAAAAGCACAATCGGTAAGATCATTTAATCTGTTTTTAGTCTGTATGTCAGTTTAGCTTTGAGTCACATTTAGATGTGTGAGCGCTTGTGTTTTTGCCTTTATAATAATCGATCACATTATTACACACACATAACAGCGCAATATCAGATATGTATAAAACCCCTTCATTATTTTTACGTTTTGTTGCACCCATATGTTAAAAAGCGCTGAATTACTTTTTTTTTCCACATCAGTCACTCCATACACTATGATGGCAAAGCACAAAACAGAATTGTAACAACTTTCCAAATTTGTTAAAAATAAAACACTGAAATAAGTATGTGGCATAAGTATTCATACCCTTAAGTACGTAGTTGAAACACCTTTACTGTGTAATAACATCTAAAATTTCAAGTGTCTCAGAAAACGGTATGAATTCTTATGGAATGGAATCATTTCAATTTTTTATTTCTAATAAATTTGCAAAATTGTTACAAACCTGTTTGTGCTTTGTCATTATGGAATATGGAGTGTAGATTTTAGATTAATTTTAATCAAATTGGTTAATATTGTCAGATGTTTAAACTGAACGATGACCTGTCAAGAACACTTTGCACATAAAATGCCACATAACAGACCACATAATTTGCAGGCTAGAAATTCTAGTGTGAAGTTCTTCATGTGAACCATTGAAGTCAGAACGTCACATGCTACTTTGAAACCAAATAAATGGTTCACAGGTCTGTTCAAAGAGGGTCACACTTCTGCTGTTACTTACAGTATGCATTTGAAAAACGGTACATGGTAAATGCATCATGTTAAAATGTTTCCATACCATTAAGGCTGTCTAGTTCATTTTACACTCACACCAGTACCATAAGATTAGACAACTTATTACTATCTCAAAGTCAAAGTATTATTATATTTTGTGATGTATTTTTACAGAATATTAAAGTGGAGGACCATGTGGTGTATGCGCCGGTCACCATAAGAAGATGATCAAACGTAGTCTAAGTACCAGATCCTGCGTAAACTTCTGCATTAAGTCTATTGTTGAGTTTTCACCACATGCAACCCACAAGATTTTCATTCATCTTCGTAAAACAAATGAGGTCATTTCTAGTGTTCTATTTACCTTTTTTTTTTTGTTTCCATCCATTTTGAAGCTTCAAAAAATAAATAAAAATACTTGCTTGATGTGCAGAAATGATTGTCAGTACTTCTTGCACATCAAGCATGCAGGTTTATATTTGATGTATGTATGTGTGTCAATCAATGTTTATATGGGAATAAAAAAGTCTTTATGAACTTTTTGAAACTTGAAGAGGTTGAATGTGTGGACTTTCAGTGAATGTACAAAAATGATGAGAGATTATTAAACACCTTTATGTGTGTTCTGGGGATGAACACACGTTTTATGGATTTGGAATGATTTTACAGTGAGGATGTGAAATTCATTTTTGGGTGAATTATCCCTTTAAAGTCTCAAAACTGTATGTGTAATTCTCCAAGTACCAAATGTAGATGCAAAAGTAGTTCCTGCTTTGTTTTCTACAGACATGTTTTTATCTGTTGGGCTGAGTTTGTGCATGAGAATGTGTCTACTGATGGACGTTTGTGGTTGATGTTTGTTCATGAGGTGTCTGTATGTGTGTCTATGAATAGCATGTGGTTGAAGGTGTTTTTTCCATTCCTGCTCATGATACTCACAGTTTGACTTCTACCTTACAAAAACAACTTAAACTGTCTAAATGCATTATCAGTAGAAATAGAAAATTCCCATGTAAGTCACCGACAAGTCACAAGTCAAAAATAAAATGAAGTTCATATATTAGTCTTTTTCCAAGAGTCACATTTTATATGTATAACAGATATGGGATCCCTGCAGTGTGAAAAGCTGTGCATGTCTCTGAATGGTCCATCTCAGAATCCGAAGCCTATAAATAGAGGAGACAATTTTTGTTTGGTGTGTCAGGGTCTCTGTAAACCTGTGAACAATGCTACAGTTAAGAATAAGAACATAAGAATAAGCATCTTTGATGAAACTGATTCAAGATCAGGTAAAAACCAATTTATATAGATATTTTTAACAAGACATCTGTGTAATTAAAGGGATGAAAAGTAGTTAATATTGTCTTTCACTTTATATTTAATGACATTTTTTCTTATTTTTACTGCATTTGATGTATTATACTTTCAATAAAACATTTGCAGTGGGTTTTTAAAAGCTGTTTTTATGCATGTTTCAGAGTTTTTGTTGTGTTTACACACTTTTGACCAGCAGGCGTCACAAGCGTGTTATGTTTCAAACGCTTCAAAACAGTGAATCATTTTGCAAAGCAATTGGTTCAATTGATTCGAAGCTTCGGAAAGGTTCGTTTCTCCCTTCTCTACCGCTGTGTTGCTCAGAGATGCATGTGATCTTTGTTTAAACTATGTTCGTTAACCAAATCGAGAAAAAAACGGTCAACACTGACAATATTGTGATAAGAAATATATTAACTACTCGTTTGAACTCTCGTATAAAATCAATGTCAAAATTACAATCGTGGTTTTCAGGGAAAACAGCACTCTCTTGGTCATGTCATGTTGCATAACTAGGCCGTGTTAGAATTATTTTGTAGTTGTGCTGATCTCAACTACATTGCTGTAAATTGTATCTGTTTTCATGTAATTTTAATGTATTTTAATGTATGTTGGTGTTTGTTTTATTTTATTATTATTATTATTATTATTATTAATTAATTAATTAATTTATTTATTTATTCATTCATTTTTAATTTCTCGCAAGGTGAACAGTCAATCTACGGGGTTTCTTTTATTAACGCCCGCGGGAAAGATCTCTGTTTGCTCTCCTGTTGATGCTAAAACCCTTGTGATATGATCTCATGCTGCAGCATCTTTTTTTTTTTTTTTTTTTTTTTTTTTAAATTCAACAAATAACAAATAATACGTCTACAACGACAAAACCATCTGCTTATCTTTGCTGTGAGGTATGGATCTGCTGTTGGTCACAAGTTTCACATGATGCGAATTCGCAGGTCAGAGTTCACCAAACTTGAACTTCCAAACTGCAAACTTTTCGTGCTTGCTTTTCTGTATGGAAGATTATGAAGAAGAGAAGAAAGGCTCCAGACTCAATGCTGCAAACGACCTATTAAGCGATGCGACTGCGACCATGAGTAGGGTTACAGGAAGCCATGTGTCACGCTACAGTTTGATACCGCGACCAAGGATGAGTGCCTACAGGAGCCCAGCAACTGGTGAGTAAGAAACTGGAAACAAAACCATCATTTTAGCAAAAACAATTAAGGCCTTTAGATTAAGCCAGAATTAGTTCATACCTCAATTAACCCTTTCACGCGTACGATCACACCAGTGTGATCATTCTTGGCTGGTCCCTGGAGCGTACGATCACACCGGTGTGATTCGAACGTTCAGCGCGTCACGTGATCAACTGCTGAATCCAAATCTGCTTTGGCGCTTTGGCTGGCGCAGAACCAGATCGGACGCGCTGAGCGCTTGTCATATTATCGCAACTATTCCGTGTTTTCAACCATATAATGCTTATTTTGGGTTTCAGACATTTACATACACATAAGTCCTAGTAAAACGATGCATTTATAGTTAGCAAAATACACGCCAATGCCTATGGCAGCGGCAATAATGATCGACATGTTTTATTGATATCATATACACATTGTGTAGGTAACTATAAAGTTTACTCTGCTCTTCTCCAAGCTCACCAGATACTTACTTTAATGTTTTTCGGGAGGAGAGGATGAATTTGCATTTTGTAAATCCCACGGCTCGGATTCAGCGCGAACTAACATGGCGGCGCCCATCACTCGGCATAGAGCAACTAACACGCTCATTATAAAAGTGTTTAAACCTCCAAATACATTTACTTGCACATATTTCAGAATCGGAATATCAGATATTTCATAATACAGTGAGCACGTTCGTAAATATTAATTATAAAAAGGGGAAAACTATATAAAAGTGATACATGTGTCATAAAGCGCTATTGTGGCTGCGTTGTGTCACGACGCGTCGCCATGGAAACAATAAGGCTATACGTTCTAAATAACGGTCGCCTAAAAAAAACTCACTCTGGGGGCTCAGCTATAATATTTTAAACTCACGTGTGAAAGGGTTAAGTGTCTTTTGTAAACATGCCTTAGAAAAAAAAAAAAACGTTACTGGTGGGCATCTTGATACAAATCAATGTTACTGTCATATTTTGAGTAATGCCAGTGCAAGTTTTTTTCAGTTAAAACAGCCTAGACATGCTTTTTAATGTTTTGCGCTTTGTCTCTGAATACTGGGTATAGAGTAGCAAATAGTAGTAGAATATTTATGATAAAAAAATGAATGAATTTAAAGGGGTCATCGGATGCTACCTTCATTTTTTTATGTTGTTTGAACATTAGTGTGTGTTGGCAGTGTATGTACAAATCTACCCTATAATGATAAAAATCCATGCAGCAGTTTTTAATTAATCTGTAAAAATAATATTCCCTTTTTCAAATCAAGCCGTTCTCAGATGCCTGTCGGTGTGCCATCACACTGCTCCCACAATAGTTGATTGACATGAGCTCTTACCTTAGACCAGCTGTCACAGTCTAGTAACTTTCCATGTTTTGATGCCAGAGCAGGGATGTAAGTTAGACAAGAATATCTCCGATTGAGCGATTGAGGTGTTGTGTTGCTGGATGTAATAATGAACATACCCAGCAAACACAGAACGTTCCCCTAACGTTCCCCTATGGTTCCCGTTTGGTTATTTTTTTGGCAACCAAATGAAAACGTTCTAGGAACGTTCCCTGCAGGTTATTTTTTGGTTTAATTTTATAACCTAAAAAGAACCTTCCCACAACATTCCCTGCAGGTTATTTTTAGGTTTCATTTTTATAACCTACAGAGAACGTTCCCAGATTTATACCTCAGCAGGTGTTTAATTCGTGACGCCAACGCTGTTGACCGCAACAGAGATCTGGCTCCAAACTGCATTTTTCGAACTTCCTTTTATTCTGCTTTTCAAGCTACCAAATAACACAAGGTGGTTCATCTGAACTTCTAAGATCAGAGTTTCTATCTCTTGATAGGAGAAGTTCCTCTTTTTGGCTGGCTTGCATTTCTCCATGTTGTAAACTCTAGGGGCGAGGCTTCTAAAACATGAATATTTAAGGGCGATATTTAAATGACGATAGTTTTCAGCCGCCACATTTATCAACATATGATCGTGTGTACGATGGGATTGGCTGCATATGAATGTTTCTTGAATCTCACGTGAACCTTGTCAGAAGTTGATTTGTGCGCTCAGATGTGCGCTCGTTTCTAGGTGCCCTGGTCCACGATTTTCTCCTGAGGGGGATGTCCTGTCCTTACAACCCGAAGTCCCTGAAACAAATGATTCTCGAAATGCGATAAATTTGAAACGCTTCAACACAACTTAATCATTTTGCGATGCAATGGTTTAACTGATTCAGCGTTTCTAAAAGCTCTGCTTCACCCATCACTGTGTTTTTAAAATCATTACAATGTCAAAATTCGAAAAATATATGTTTCTTTTGATCTGGTGTTTGCTAGTGAATCATTTAAACTGAATAATTAAAGCACGAGTTTGAATAATCTGAGCCAATCCAGTATATATGACTCATTCAATTGATTCAGTTTGTCTGTTATTCCTCCACTTGTCAGCCATGTTTACACAACACTGTCAGTTAGGGGTGTGACGAGACACCTATCCCACGAGATGAGATGAGACGCAAGACTGGGTTCACGAGACGAGACGAGATTTTTAAACATTTCTTAAGAAATCCTCAATGATGAAATATATAGGGAAAATAGTCTTTTATTCAACTAAAAAAAGACAAAATGTAAAAAAAAAAAATGCGGTTTCAGTTTGAACTTTATGAGATTAAACTTCCATTTTAATGAATTCTATGCAGTAATAAACAACATTTAAACAAGAGCTTCACGATTCTGGATAAACTGAGAATCCCAGTTATTTTTAATAAATTGGAGACCATGATTCTCTCACAATTCTGGAGAAAAAAAGATTAGAAAACTAAACAAAATGACGTAATTTACTAGTGGCTCTGACAATCTGTTCATTGCTTATATCTTCAAATACCTATATTCATTTAAACAAACAACAACAACAAAAAAACATTCAATGAAGGAGTCAGTGTCTCACTCCATTAAGACTTGTTTGAGTATAGAAATCTGAATGAATGATTCAATGACATACTTTTTTTAAACGGGCAGTTGTCGCCACCTCCTGGCGGAAGAGGATGAGCGTTACTATACATACAAGTGTTAAGATACGTTCGTTTTGATCGCTACTGTAGACAATAAGTGTTTATACACAGACTATAAACTTTTATCCCAGTACTTCTGTTATTTAAATGTCTGTAACACAGAAATAATAATTATAATGTGGTTGAAAAGACTGTTTGTGTTGCTCTTTCTGCGTTCGCATTTACCCCGACCCTCTGATTCATTAACATGGGCAACGACAAAACGTGCTTCTCATGCTTCACTGACACTCGCGATGTGAAACAGTCCTAATAGACATAGCTACATCGTTGTCATTCAGGAATAAGATCGCGTGGGTGTTTGAAAGGGGATCTCCATATTTTAAGGATTAATCGTGAAGTTCTAATGTAAACACAGCAAAATGTTTTATGGGGATATCGTCACAAGATCTTGCGAGATCCGACTGGTCCCGCGAGACACATCTGATCTCGTCACATCCCTACTGTCAGTGGAAACACCGCATTCTGATCAAGTTTGTATTCACTATGATTGAAATTTTTGAGGTTCAGTGGTGACAGTTCAACAGGAATTCAGCTGAAATCATCCAGTCACCTCATACATCAAAAGGAATATTTGGTTTATCAGTATATGTTGTAACGTTCGCCTATATCAGACAGGTCACACAAAAACACGGTTCTATTCTCCTGTTTAAACGATGCTTACACTGTCTAATCTTCAAAAATTAAACACAAAAAAACCCCCAACAACCGATATTTGCTACCCAACCTCTCATATGTTATTTACAAATGCACCACAAAATATACAAATATACAAATAGCGCGTGTATGTGTAAAGTTCCAAAGTCCGTGGTCGTGTATGCAGGTGTAAGGGAATCGGCCTCACCGGCAAATTAAAGTCCGTGAGCACAATCCAAATGAGCTGTTCCGTATAGAAAGTCCTCTGGCGACAATCTCCACAAGTCCCAAGTGGACGGTAAATCCCAAAAGATGAAACAACGGCAAAAAACAGTCTCTTAAAGTCCGTAAAGCGATCGCGGATAATCCAACAATACAGCCCAGGCAAACGCCGTCTCCACGCCCGTTCTGCTTCTTCGACGGGGTCGTGAACGCCGTCCTAGTACCCGATGCCCCCCCTAGTGGTGTGAGGAGGTGATTTATATGAGTGTGTACGTAATAAAATAAACTTGCTTGCGTATACACAGTATCAAAATAAAAGACGCAAGACAAAAGTCCAATACAATGCATTAATGCTTATGGGATACAAACGAACCAGAAGGAAGTTTTAACACAACTGCATGGCCATTTCACACATCTAATGAAATACAGTTATAATAAAACCCTTTTATGTGGCAACGCTACATAGGTCCCCCCCCCCCCAGCCTAGATCACAGAGGGTGAACGACCAAAAAAGCGTTTCAAATTAACCACATTAAAACCATCAGTTCTCGGTGGGTCCCCCCAAGCAACAGAATAGTTTATTGGCCCTTTCTTACTTGTAATAATGCCAGGACCTTCCCACTTAGGCGCTAGCTTAGAGGTAAACTTATTGGCAGCATTAGACAAGGGATGGGTTTTTAACCAAACTAAGTCCCCAAGCTGAAATTGCGCATCTTTTCTACGAGCGTTATAGTACTTAGCTTGTTTAGCTTGACTCATCCTCATCCTGCGCACAACCTCCTGTTGAAGAAGATGTTGTCTCTCCAGTACTGTGTAAGCCACTTGTTCAGGTGAAGGGGGAATATGAATAAGTCGCTCTAGGGGCCCATAGATCTGCCTTCCTAACATGAGCTCAGCTGGAGTCCGGCCTGTCGTCTCCTGCTGGGCAGTATTGATAGCATAACGTAACTCGGGCAACCACTGGTCCCAGGACTGATGTTGCTGTCCGACGTATGAAGCGATCATTGTTTTAAGTGTTCTGTTTATCCTCTCAGTCAGGTTACTCTGTGGGTGATATGAAGTAGTAAGCTTCTGAATACAACCCCAGGATTTACACACTTCAGACAGGATGGTAGAAGTAAATTGTGGACCCCTATCAGAAACTAGATATTTTGGGACTCCCCATCGGGTGAAAATTTCTTCCCGAAGGACCTTTGCTATCTTTTGGGTCTTACTGTCCCTCAAAGGAAACAGCTCTATCCACTTGGTGAAATAGTCCACAATGACTAATAGGCATGTATTTCTTTTCTTGCTGGTAGGGAATGGTCCCATCAGGTCAATCCCGAGAGTGTGTCCTGGTTCAGTAACTAAGGTGCTCTGCAAGAGCCCAGCCATTTTACTATTACCAGGTTTGTATTGTTGACATGGTTTACAACTCTTCACATAGCTCCATACTTCCTTCCTCACGGACGGCCACCAGGCCACTTCCAATATTTTAAGCAGTGTTTTGAGTTGTCCTAAGTGTCCTGCTAATGGGTTATCATGAAAGTAGTGCAAGAAAGTCTGGGTAAGCTTTTTCGGCACCACCATCTGATACTTAGCCCCGTCTCCTTTCAGGGGAATTTTCCTGTACCAGATTCCTTGTACATTTTCAAACGTGATGGCCTGATCTTTTGAAGAACGCGGAGGGGAAGAAGTTGTTAATTGGGGTAAATCCAAGTCAGCTTGTTGTGCCTGTTGAATCTCATCAAGACTGAGAGATAACAGAGACGCATTAGTGGGGCTAATGGAGAAACAAAGGCTGGATACTGAGGAAAGCTCACAAGAGCGAGACAAGGCATCGGGTACCAAATTTAAGCAGCCCTTGCGATGTTGGACCCGGAAATCAAATTGTTGTAACCTTAAGGTCCAGCGAGTCAGGCGAGAAGTGGTCTTTGGGCAATTAAATGCCCAAGACAGTGCAGCATGGTCAGTGAAGACATCGAAGGGCATCCCCTCTAAATAGTGCCTCCACTTTTCCACTGCCCAAACAACAGCCAAACACTCCTTTTCCGAGGTACTGTAATTTTTCTCCGCGGAAGACAATGCCCTCGAGGCGAAAGCAATCACCTTCTCCTGGTTATCACGAGTTTGAGTAAGCACTGCTCCCAGACCCACATCACTAGCATCAGTATGAATCTGGAATGGTTGTGTAGTATCTGGTTGGGTAAGTATTGGGGCACGTTGTAAAGCTTGCTTCAAAGCATCGACACTGGACTGGCATTCCTCCGTCCACTCCCATTTCACCCCCTTCTTCTTCAAACGGTTTAAAGGGGCCGTGATATCCGCAAAATGGGGAATATACCTATGGTACCATCCTGTTAACCCCAGGAATCGCTGGAGAGATTTGAGGTCATATGGTGTAGGAACGTCAGCAACTGCCTGGATCTTTTCTTTGTCCATCTCCACCCCTCTCTCTGTGACGACGTGACCAAGAAATTTTAATTGTCTTTTAAAAAACTGACACTTCTTCATGTTCAACGTGAGGTTAGCATGTGTGAGTCTCTTCAGTACTAAGTGTAGATGTTTTTTGTGTTCCTCAGGGGTCTTGGAATAAATAATGATGTCATCGATGTACACGAAGCAGATCTTACCCCTCAATTCACCCAACACTCTCTCCATAAGCCGTTGGAAAGTAGCAGCGGCGTTCTTGAGCCCATACGGCATGGCCTTAAATTGAAAGAGACCTTTGGTGGTGATAAAGGCTGTCAAGGCCTTACTTTCCTCAGCCATGGCAACTTGCCAATAACCTGACCTTAAATCCAAGGAAGTAAACCAAGTGGCTCCTTCCAGTGACTCCAAGATGTCGTGGATCAAAGGCATAGGGTAGGCATCAAAGATTGTCTTTTTGTTAAGACGCCTATAATCCACGCAAAACCGAAACGTCCCATCTTCCTTTGGGACTAGAACAACCGGGGAAGACCAAGGAGAAAATGAGGGTTCGATGATACCTTTCTCAAGCATCTTATCCACTTCTTCCTCAATAATACACTTCTTCAGTGGGGAGACCCGATAGGCTCTAGATGTTACTGGTGTATCATCGGTGAGAATGATTTTATGCCGGACGACAGAGGCATGACCTAGATTTTCTGAAGTAGTGACCGGCCAAGCGGTGATTAACTCCCTTAATTCTTCTGTGTGTGTGGTCTCATGAGTTGTGTATGGGTCAGACACAGGGTGTTCAAAGTCAGCTGGAACAGCACAGTACAGATGGAGTGTAGCAGGCATCGGTAAACAAGAAGGGATTACCGGCATACCCTTACCAGGTGGTAGTAGAGCAGGCAAGAAGGGAAAGTATTGAAAATCCTTTCCTCTTCTTATACCATATCTTCCCTGCTCCAAATCCACAACCACTCCAACGAGCTTTAAGAAATCTAGGCCGATGATCACAGGAAATGCCAAGTGGGAGTCTTCCATAATAAAAGCCCCCATCTCATATTCCCGTCCATGCCAAACAAAATTCATCAATTGGTGATCCAGGGAATGATGTATAGTCCCATCGGCCATGATGAACTTCTGGGAAGGCATTGCCTTAGATGTTTTAACTTCCCTATAATGCATCTTGTCCCACACACTCTTTTGGAGTAAGGTAAATGTACTGCCTGTATCCATAACCGCTTGTACTTCCCGTCCATTCACCTTAATAGATACCCCCAGCAGAGAGGATATTGGATGGTGCTGGGTTATATTTATTCCAGCCAAGTGTTTGCGATTAGGGGTCTCAGAAGATTTCTTGCCCTTATCTTTCCCATTACTACTCTCCACTTTTCTCCAATACTCCTTCGCCCCCCATATAGTCCTTTTCCACCAGAGCTCCGACCTTCACCAGCTGACTCACAGTATGTATGGTTCCCCTCAAACATCCTGCCACCCTTGGGTTGATGTTATTTAAAATTCGGTTCACCAGTTCTTCTTCTGAAGCATCAGGTTTCCACTTTAAACATAAGGCACGGTAATTGTAGGCGAAATCCCTTAGGCGTTGATTAGGTTGCTGTACCATCATCCTGAGCTTTTCCTCTACCTCAGAGAGATAGTCAGCCGGCAGAAATGCATCCATTAATGCCCTCTTAAAAGATTCCCAGTCTCTCACCTTACTTTTCTCCGCCTTCCACCAGCTGAGGGCTGGTCCTTGCAAGACGGTACTTAGGGTTCCTAAAAGTTCCAAGTTGGTAAGTGGTCTGACTTCCAGATAGTCCTCACATTTCTCTATGAAGTTGAAGACATCTGCTGTCTCACAGGATTCACCAAATGCAGGGAACTCAAGCCGTACAGGAGGTCGAGTGCAAAAGGAGGATGAGCCAGATAAAACCACGGTATCAGGAGCTATAGGAGGATCTAAAGATTTGGAAGGAGAAACCTGATAAGTGGCATTCACAGAAGTCTGTGGTATAGGAGACTGTACCGAGGTGAACCAGTCATGTTGAGTGGAAGCAGTCTGTCTATATTGCCTTCTCGTGGGAAAAGGGGTACTAGTTGAATGTATATGTTTAAGCTTATTCTCCCACTTCTCATCCCTTCTCAAAAAGCAATCCATCACAGCTCTCTCTAACTTTTTAAGCGCATCCTCAAAAGTGTCTTCAATACTTGTCAAACGATCATCTAAGGCTTGCCTAAAGGTAGCTTCATGGTTCAATGTGCTATCGAAAGCTAGTTTAAAATCATGCTCAATAGTTTGAACCTTTTCAGAAAGGGCCAACAAATCCTCTTTCAATTGTGAAACTTCAACTTGAATCCCTTGTTCACCCCCACCACCAGAATCAACATCATCAACATTTTGATCAACATCAGATATATACAGTGAACTGAGCAACGATGTTATTTGTGCAGTTGGATTCCGTCTGACTGTAAATTGCTCACGTGTATAATCAACTTCAACCCCTTCACTGGTATCTGTATTACGTACAACAGAATTAATGTCCCTTTCTGTACCATTTGTCTCATCCACAGTTGTGTATGTAGAATCCATGATCATAAATAAACCAACAAATAACAAATAAACCCCGAACCAGTGCAAGTCAGAGAATATCCCCGTACGGGCCACCAATATGTAACGTTCGCCTATATCAGACAGGTCACACAAAAACACGGTTCTATTCTCCTGTTTAAACGATGCTTACACTGTCTAATCTTCAAAAATTAAACACAAAAAAAACCCAACAACCGATATTTGCTACCCAACCTCTCATATGTTATTTACAAATGCACCACAAAAACACAAAATATACAAATATACAAATAGTGCGTGTATATGTAAAGTTCCAAAGTCCGTGGTCGTGTATGCAGGTGTAAGGGAATCAGCCTCACCGGCAAATTAAAGTCCGTGAGCACAATCCAAATGAGCTGTTCCGTATAGAAAGTCCTCTGGCGACAATCTCCACAAGTCCCAAGTGGACGGTAAATCCCAAAAGATGAAACAACGGCAAAAAACAGTCTCTTAAAGTCCGTAAAGCGATCGCGGATAATCCAACAATACGGCCCAGGCAAACGCCGTCTCCACGCCCGTTCTGCTTCTTCGACGGGGTCGTGAACGCCGTCCTAGTACCCGATGCCCCCCCTAGTGGTGTGAGGAGGTGATTTATATGAGTGTGTACGTAATAAAATAAACTTGCTTGCGTATACACAGTATCAAAATAAAAGACGTAAGACAAAAGTCCAATACAATGCATTAATGCTTATGGGATACAAACGAACCAGAAGGAAGTTTTAACACAACTGCATGGCCATTTCACACATCTAATGAAATACAGTTATAATAAAACCCTTTTATGTGGCAACGCTACAATGTTGTAATAAATATTTGAGAAATGATTGTTGTACCTGATTCTATTTGACTATATATACTTTATATAGACTATAAAAAGGCACAAATGGGAGAAGTAGTTAAAACATAAGTTAGAAACCTAAATCTAAAGATGGCAAACTTTATATTTTAACTGAACTGTGCACATATGTTTTGGCTTCCTAATATGTTCTTACTCAGCTTATTTATTAAATGTACATCTTTCAAAAGTGTGCATTTTTCTGACATATTTACTTTAACTTATCAGGTAATATCAATGGTATGACCTATTTCTGCTGTGGCCCAAATTACAACCACAGTGGTTACATGTACATATTTGATTGTTTGACCAAATTTATTGCTGGGGACAATTTAACAGTCGCTGGATATTGGTAGGGACATGTTCCTAGCACCCTTACTAAACTCTATGCTCTTAAATATATGCTATTTTCAAAACTTCTTACAGCATTGTAACCAACCATTAAAAATATATATATTAATGAAAGGATTTTAATGAAAAATTCTTAAGTCAGTTAATGATACACTGGCAAACAGAAGCATTTCTTATTTGACAGTTTTGTTTGTTTGTTTGTTTGTTTTAGTACTAGAATTAGAATTGATTTTACTTGACTGTAAAGCCTTTCTGTGTAGGAGGAAAGTCAGACTGTGAGGTTCATGTTAAGCAGGACAGGAAGAAGCCCTTCACTTACAAACTGAACACACATCAAACAAATGGACCTCTTGCATGAGTTACTTGTGTATACCCAACAGATCAAACCAGATTTCTGGAGAAAATCAGACCACAGCAGCTTTCAGTTTGACTCAGATGTTGAGCTGCTTGTGTCACACTTAAGACGAGTGCCAATGATAGATGCTGAATGTTCTTTATCGTTTACAAAAATGTTATTATTATAAGAATATTTTAAATTCAGTAAGATTTAGCATTACATTTGAAATGACTAGTCCAATTTTCCATTTTTTTTGTATCTGACAGTCAAAACTAATTTTCTTGAAAACATAAATAAAATATATAAGTAACTAAATAAAACAAAAATAAACTTAAATTTCCAAAATTTCAATAAAATAAAATACATTTATTATTAAAAATAAAAGTGTCTATATGATAAAGGTTTTTAAAGAGTTTTGACGTACACACACGCACACACAATCATAACTTGCATTCAGAATGTGTGTTAACTAGTAGTGTAGTCAAACTCTGTCGGGGGAGGATTCAGCAGGTCGTCACTGAACAGCTGAAGATTTTGCTGCACAAGTGAAGAAAATGTTTCACACACTTGTTTTGTTCTCTTTATGTTGCCTGATTGGTAAGTTACAAATGCATTTTAACAGCTTCATTTGTTTTCATTTCGGAGAAATAAAGTTCCTGCTGTTGCTTTTGCAGATTCAAAAGTATGCTTGTGAGATCTACTTTGGATTCAGGTCTATTTTCAGTGAGACTGTTGAGTTAAATATAAATACAAAGATACCGAATGCATCTAGCAGAATTAAACTTAGTTTTACACTTCTCTAATGAACTGATCATGCAATGTCACATTTATTTAAAACACACATACACACATCTGTTTGTTCTTGTGTTGACTTTCATTTTGTTTGGTGTCTTTGCTGCTGTTAAAGGTTACAGACTGAGTTCAAGCTTTCTAAATCAACAGAGGCCTTAATCTGTGTAAAATCTTTTCATCAGGTGTGTTTGGTGAGTCAGTGTCAGTGATGGAGGGAGATTCTGTCACTTTAAAAATGAAGGTTACTGAAATACATGAAGATGACAGCATAGTGTGGAATTTTGAAGCTGAGAAATCTATGATAGCTGAATACAACAAACATTTTAGTATCTGCATCACATTTAATGGCACTGATGGGAGATTCAGAAACAGACTGAAGCTGGACAATCAAACTGGATCTCTGACCATCACAAACATCACAACTGAACACGCGGGACACTATGAAGCAGAGATTAGTGGATTGACACCATCAAAAACATTCAGTTCTAATAAATTTAATTATTATGTTTCTGTCTATGGTGAGTTGAGGCGTTCACATATCCTTGTTTTATTGAAGGAATATTACAGGTTTAAATAAATATGGAGAGAATTTGTAGCATGAGGTTAACTACCGTAAAAATAATTTTTGACTTGGTAAGAAAATAAAAAAAGAATCAAGGTTACAATCAGGCACTTACAACGGAAGTCAATGAGATTTTGTAAGAATTTAAAAGCAGAAAATTTAAACCTATAATTTGATAAAAAACATTAATTCTTCTGTTAAAACAAGTCTCTTTTTTTTTTTTTTTAGACTTTTAGGGTCGTTTTAGGGTTTACGGTGTTGTGTTGTCAGTGACCATGTTGTAAAATTAGACAACTTTACACAGAGTTTAAAATGTAATTTTTTTTTACAGAATTATCCCATTTACTTGCATTGCACATAACCCCCATTCTTTCTTTAGTTTTAAAAGAAAACAAGGAATGAGTCTTTTTATTTGTTTGTTTGTGGTAATCACCATTATGCCACCAATGCAGATTAATGAATTTCTTTATATTTATATTTCTGCTCATTCATGTTTTTCAGCTCGTCTGCCCATACCTAAGATTACCAGAGATATTTCACAAAATTTTTCCTCCTCATCATCAAATTGTTCACTGGTGTGTTCAGTGGTGAATGTGGTGAATGTGACTCTCTCCTGGTACAAAGAAAACAGTTTATTGTCCAGCATCAGTGCGTCTGATCTCAGCATCAGTCTCTCTCTACCTCTGGAGGTGGAATATCAGGATAAAAACACCTACAGCTGTGTGATCAACAATCCCATCAGAAACAAGACCAGACATCTGGACATTTGTGAACTTTGTTGGCCGTGTCCAGGTATGTTGGTGTTGATATTAGCTTTGGCTTACTCAGCTGATCTAGTTATAATGCTGATGTTTGATAGTGTTTGTTGTAGATCAGACAGACATATTCACTCACACTAATAGCTCATTTTGTTCATTACAGATCAGGGTCTACCTTTATTGTACATAGTGTTGATTTCGGCTGCTGCTGGATCTCTGTTGATTTTAGCCGCAGTCATGATGTGCTGCATGTGCAAGAAATCTAGAAAAACAGAAGACAGAAAAGGCAAGTGTTTCCTACTGGTTTTAAACAAGTAGAATGGAAAAAAAAAGAAAAAAAAACAAAACACTCTAAATATTGTAATCAATTAATAGCCTTAAAAAAAAAAAAAAAATATATATATATATATATATATATATAGTTATATATAGTTATATTTTTTATTTAATTGTGTGTTAATGCTTATGTTTAAATCTGGTTAATATTGCATATGTTGTAAAGATATAGATAGAGTTAGGATTGAGTCTATTTGTTTAATGCAACTATTTATGTTTGAACAGTTCAGACGTGTCAAGAAATCATCACTTATTCGGAGCCAGTGTTCAACAAAAGAAAAGCACAGTCGGTAGGATCATTTAATCTGTAGTCTCTGTGTCAATTCATATGTATAAAACCCATAAGTTTGTCATTCAGTATTAAAATAAAATAAAATAAAATAAATGTGGGAAGAAACAATTTTACATAATTTAATTAAAGTTTTACCATTTTGAATAAGGGGAACAGTATGTGTTTATTTTGCCAGAAACATTCTGTAAATCTGACAGGAAAGTAAAGCTTCGCAATTTAGGTCAATAGCATGTCAAGAACAGATGTCAGATGTCAAGAGCAGTTTGCAGCAAGATACTACAAAACAGACCACAAACTTGCAGGCTAGAAATTCTCGTGTGAAATTTGTAATGCAAACCATTGAAGTCAGGCTGTCACATGCTACTTTGCAACCAAAGAAATGGTTCACGGGTCTGTTCAAAGAGGGTTACACTTCTGCTGTTACTCATGCATTTAAAAAATGGTAAATTCTCCTATTGAGCTTGCATCATGTTTATATTTTTGCACACCATTAGTGCAGTCCAGTCCAATGTACACTCGCAGTAGTACCACAGAAGTACCTTAAAGTCACCAAGAAATCAAAGTTGGCCGTTTTTAGTGAGATTTCATCACAATTGGAAAGAAAATTTCTGTTTAATGCTATAAGTGTACTAATATGTACTCTTTAGGTCCAAATAAGGTACAAAGATGACAAACTGTTGTAGCCCTTAATTTTTTTTAGAGGTTAACAATTTTGCTGATGTTGCATCACCACTTTATGTCCAATGTAAAATCTGAAGTAAACCCACTGAGAATCTGATCTCATCTGCCTCATGTTATCTTAGCAATAGATGAAGATTTTATGAATGCTACATTTCTACCGTTACAATTTTGTTACTATTATACTATTACTACTGTTACTTGTATGATGTTTTTTTTACAGAATGTTAAAGAGGAGAGTCACGTGCTGTATGCGCCAGTCACCATGAGAGAATGATCAAACTGTCTTAAAGTCTATTGTAGAGTTTGCTCACGGCGACCCGAGTTCGATTCCCATCTCAAGGTCCTTTGCCGATCCCGCTCCCATCTCTCCTCCCAGTGCTTTCCTGTCGCCTCTGTACTGTCCTCTCAATAAAATCTCAATAAAAAAAAGCTAAAAGAAAAATTATGTGTGTAATTCTCCAAGTACAAAACATAGATGTAAAATTATCATCAAAAGTAGTCAGTGTGAACCCCGCTTGATTCTGTACAGACATGTTTTTATCTGTTGGGTTGAGTTTGTGCATGAGAATGTGTCTACTGCTGGACGTTTGTGGTTGATGTTTGTTTATGAGGTCTCTGTAGTGTGTCTGTAAGTAGCAAGTGGTTGAAGGTGTTTTTTCCATTCCTGCTCATGACACTCACAGTTTGACTTTTACCTTACAAAAACAACTAAAAACACAACTGTTAGTATTTATTTATATAACAGTTCAATGTTATTGTTCATCAATACATTTTTACTTGAAGCGTTTGTGCAAAATCATTCTGTTCTGTTTCACAGCACCCAAAGACAAAGAGTCCACAATTAAACGTATTAAACTCAATTAATTCTACAATTAACAGTTAGTGGGGTGTAAATGGTACTTTGCGATTTGGTTACGAGGGTACTTTTGGTGGTTGGTTGTTTACCGTTTACTGTTTAGAAGAGCCCACCTTATGTGGAGGTTCTGATAAAACATTTGCATTCACCCTCCCATTTATCTGTATAAAAGACCCTGCTGCAGAAAACATCCCCCAAACATGACACATCCTCCTTCACCGTTCACTGACTTCTTTATGCACTCGGGCTTCAGTCTTTTCTCAGTTTTATGCCATCTGACCCATAAATTCTCCACACAACATGCTCCTCAGCAAAGGTGAGCTTATCCTTTTGATTCTTATAGCTGATGAGAGGTTTAGCCACTGCAGAGAGCGCTTTCAATCTGACTTCTCTTAAACATGCCAAGGTGGATCCTTATGCTGTTCAGTGCTGATCTGGCAAGCAATTCCAGCTGCAGTGCTGAACCAATTCCCCACTGAGACTCTGTTTTCATTATCCTGTCTTCTTGTGCATTTGTCTAGCATGGACAATCAGTCTTTTTAGGGGACCTGAATAAATTAGTGTCATTGTAAACCTTTAATATTTAAGAAATCACATATTTGGAATGACCAGCTTCTTTTGCAATGGCTAAAAGGGTCATCCCTTTGGCCTTCATCTGAACAACCTCCTGACGTGTGTTTCAGACACCTTGGAGTGGCCCGACGTCTTGCAGTCTCAGTGAAAATTAGATGAATGCAGCCAGTTAAATGGGGTTTGTCATATAAGGAAATTAGCTGCAAGTACCAGATTAACCCTATGCCATGCTGGTTTCATCTGGTCAGAGGACAACTGGCCCCATGACTGAGTCTATTTTTTCCCCAGTTTTTTATTTATTTATTTTTTTCCCATTTCTGTCACCTTAAGAATGAAGAACTTCTCCCCATTGGATGTTCCTGATAGGAGATTCAGAAACAGACTGAAACTAGACAAACAGTCTGGATTTCTGACCATCACAGACACCAGAACTGATCATGCAGAGTTGATCAATTAGTGATACCTTAACTGAGCATAAATAAATAAATAAATGAATAAATACATATTAAAATGCTATCATTAAAGATTATTTGTTCTGACATACTTGTTTTATTAAAGGGAATATTAAGTACAAAGTGAGCTCCAACAACAGCATTCTTTCCAATTAGCCTGTCAAATCGATTCACGAATTGCAATGATCCAATTGCAGCTGTTCTCGTGTCGACAACTCATTAACTTAAATGTTCCGTTTAGAGCGAGTCTCCAGTGAACTGAATTGAAGTAAGCTACTAATGTTGAATTTTAGGATTAATTATTTTAACTTAAATCATATTTAGTTCAGAACTGTTTGTGAATTAAATCTGCTGTAAAGGGTGATCTGTTTAAGCAGTGTCTCTATGTTTTAGGTAAAAAATTGAAAATTAAAGTAACACAAAATAGCAGTTTTATAAAAATGCTACGCATTTAACCCTGTGTGACATCTGTTTTTATATTGTTCATCAACATTATACATTTTTATTCAACTAGCGGAGTAGGCAGATATGAATGTTTATTCATAACCATACTGAAAATAAGCAAATATTGTTAGCTGATGCTAACTGGCTAGCTAACAAGCTTGTTGGTGCAAAGTTGAGGTAATTTTTAGATATAAAGTCCAAATATTTGTATTCATCCACCTAGATAGATTACATCTGAGGGTAAAAGTAGTGATGTTCACATTCAGTAATTATCAAAGTGGGAAGTGATGCCCTCTGGGGGCATTTAGCCAGGGGTAATTTTTCACCACAGACAAGGTTTGAGAGGGGAAAAAATCATTATAAATATATAAATATTTTTCCTTAAAATGTTCTTGCTAACTTCAGGCCTTATTCTCATATCATATATAACTGTGACCTTATGCAACAAGCTTTAAACAACAAGCTTTAAAACACCTTTTCTTAATGGTAAAAATTAGATGGTCAAATCTGTTTTCCCTCAGGTACATGGCAGTGTAAGCTTCATGGTGAATATTACTACTCGTCAACATAGTCCATATCAACAACAAAAATGTATTTTACTCTATATAGTGGTTATTTTTGATTTTAATTATCACAACTGTTTACAATCAATATAGGATGAATTAAGGGTGATTGGGACATAACGTAAAATGGGTATAACTATACAGAATTTATCGAGGGAAAATAAAAACTTTTTTGCTGAGTATAGGTGTAAGACAACATAAAATGGGATGCCCTTATTGGTGTGACATCTTGTAGGTGGGTGGGGCATGCATCAAACAGGAATTTGACCATGAAAAGCACATAAGGAAATGACATAAGCTTTTGCTATTTTTCATAATAAGGCCCTAAAATTGTCATAGCTACTATATTATACGAAGTATTGATGGAAACATAAATATGATGCATGAATATCACGTTTTTTTTTTTTTTGTTGTTGTTTTTTTTTAGGTTAGGTTAGTTTTTATTTTGTCCCAACCACCCAAACACAGTTTGGTTCGATGGGACAGCATACTTTTGGGTGATTGGGACAGTGCTTAAAGGCTTTGCTAATTGAGAAAATGATTGACCTTGAATTAGAGAACCATTGTATATGCTGTTTATGCCCTAAATCAATGGTTTCTGTCCTTTTTATGTGTGCAAGCCCTAATCAACCACAAACATAATCATGAACTAGCTAGATTTTTGCCTAAATAAGAATTAAGAAACATAATCGTTTTGAAAATAGAAGCATCATAGATAAACTAAAATAGATAAAATAAAAATTTTTAAATGTTTTTAAATGACTTTTGGACTTCAGGCCTTCTTTTACTTCAGTTACATGTGTTGTATTGTGTGAATTTTGAATAGATTTAAAAACTGAGAAATAAAGTTGAACAGGAATAAACATGGGCACTTGATGAACAGAAAAGGAAATATTGCATATAAAATTATATTAAAGTATAAACTTGTGTAATACAGTAAATATTTTTACAATACCCTAAGTCAATGACGAAAATATGCTGTCCCAATCACCCAAATGTTTAAAAAAAAAAAAAAAAAAAATGGGGGGGCTCAGTTTCAGAAAAGTATATGCTACACATTCTTTCATTCTAAGAACATTGTTTCCTCCTCAAATGGACAGCTAACATCTTCAGTATTACAGAAATATGTAATGTGTTGGGCTGCTGAAACCTTGCACAATCAAAAACTGTCGCAATCACCCTTAATTCACCCTAGTGCTTCCTTTTGCATTCATATGTGTTAAAGGCATAATTTTTGCTGGAGAAACAGCCTAGACAGCAGCTGACTCCATGGTGGATCTGTTTTTAAACCGGCAAATCTGCATAACAGTCACATCAGTTTCAGTGCTGTAACACGGACTCAGCCCAAGCCTGTGGACTGATGTTCTTCCTCATCTTGGGTCTTCTTCTGCAGTTTTTCCAGTCATTTTAGAAACCGCTTTTCTCCATGCAGCCTTGATCCTCTTTTCTGGATTTATTCCAATAAAGTATCTGGAAAATAAGAGGAGAAAAGCTTCAGAACATATTCTTGTGTATAATTTGATTTGGTCAGATTAAACTAACTAAAAACTAGTTGATAATCAAAAGGAGAAGTCCACTATTTAATTCACAAATAAATTTGCTCACACCTTTGTGATCCAAGATGTTCATGTCTTTCTGTCTTCAGTTGTGAAAGATTTTGAACTTCCAAAATATAGTTTAAATGCAGCTTCAAAGGGCTCCCAGCCGAGGAAAAAGGGTCTTATCTAGCCAAGCGATGAGTCATTTTTATTTTCTGAAAAAAAAAAATAAATAAAAAGTATTTTTTTATATATAATATATAATTATTAAGCACAAAATCTCATGTTGCACAGGCTCTGGGATGCACGTCCATGATGCTACGTTCTATTTAATCACGTCGAAAGGTCACACAGAACGTAGGCGGAACTACAGACCCATTGTTTACAAAGCGAATGTGCAGAGACTAAGAAAACGCAAGCAAGTCAAACACTGTTTACAAACAAAAAAGGTACAACAATGTCAGACGATTCTAAAGTTGTAGGAGAAAATACGATTTTTTTTTGCCATACTCTGCCTTTTTGAGCCGGAGTACACAGACGATGAACTTAGACGCGATTCGTAGTAGTGATGGGAAGTTTGGATCATTTTATAGACACAGACCTTTGAGTCACGTGACAGCCCCATAAGATGAACAAACGACTCGAAAAACCCGAAGACTCTAAACAGATGAGCTAATTCCAGTACAGAACCTAATAGGATGTTGTGCGACTGAACGAATCACTCCCAAAGACGACTCGTTCTTCCCGAGTCACATTAAAGATTAATTCAAAATGAACAAATCTTTCAGGAACGACCAATCACTAATTTGTAGCATCGTGGATGTACATCTCAGAGCCTGTGCTACATGAACGTTTGTGCTTAAACAGTTTAAAAAAAAAAAAAAAAAAAAAGGATTACTGACTGTTTCACTAGATAAGACCCTTCTTCCTCAGCTATCAGCTGGGATCATTTAGAGCCGTTTGAAGCTGCATTTAAACTGCATTTTGGAAGTTCGGGACATAAATCAAGTCCTTTATGAAGTAAAACCCCGAAATGCTTCTGCTCAAAAAACAATTTCTTTAAGACCTAAGACAGAAAGACATGAACATCTTGGATGACAAGGGGGTGAGTAAACATTTGTTACTCACCCCCAAAGTTGTTGCTCTGGAAGTGGACTTCTCCTTTAACTGAAGTCTCGGAATACACTGCACAAGTCATACATGCAGCATTTATAATAAATGGATTCTAGTACGAGGCAGATTAAGGTGGATCTTTTCCTGATAATAGTGTAGGGTTTTAGGTCAAATTTAAGGGATTCAATTGGGAATCGAATCCAAAGGATTCGGAATCAACTTTATTAACTGATTCAAAGTTAGCAATTTACACTTATCAACTGCTCGTCCACTTACTGTTACTGTTATTATATGAAAACAGCATTTTACTGTTAAATTTCCTTGTAAATTTACAGGAATTTTTACAGTGTACCAGTAGACACAGCAGGCCCCTTCTGGCCTACATTGAGCTGATAACCACTGATAGCGCCCATTCAATCGAGGGATATCCAAAAGGACTGTTCATTAATTTGATGTGCTTATGTTCTTAGGAATTTTCTAAAAATGCACAACCACAGTTTGTCAAATGAAGTTTGGACATTTCATACACTAGAAAATGAGAAGTAGGTGGATGGAAGTAGCTGTAGATTCTCATCTTAAAGGTAAGAAGAAAAAAAAAAAAAAAAATTGATATCATGGAGGGAAGATATGAGGAAGTTTTACATCTCCTCACAAATGATGAGCTCTCTGTGCAGTACATCAGCACATCAAACTTTGAGGCGGTATGCTGTAAAGTTCAGAGTCACAGGTTAGTGACAAAGTCAGTTTGTGCCAGAAGCACTGTGAATTGGGTATAATTTGAGCATCAAATGTGAATTTGCAATCTGATATAAATTAAGAAGGCTAATTTATGGTTGCAGATGGCATGCTATATTATGGAGGAAGGCAGGCAGTTAAAAAAAAACAAACCAACGAGGAATGCACAGCATTGTTTGGCCAACTCCACATAAGCCCCATTGGAAGCCACTGCGGGAAACTAAAAACCCAAAATGCACTGAAAAAGTTCTGAAAAGTACTGGCCAGGCATGACAGCAGAGCCTGAATAAATAAATACGCTCATTTAAGGCATCTTCAGTCTGGGAGTATGTCAGCATGGATTTGACTGGGCCCGTACTTAATTTTAACTATCCTGAATTATTTGGATTGTTAGATCATTTGAGTGACAGGTTGCTTGACATTTCACAACCCCATTATCAGAGAGAGAGAGAGAGAGAGAGAATTGATTTGCCTCCAGATAAGCAGCAGTATTGTTTAATCGCTGATCATATCTAAATGATAAATATTAGCTTTTGGAATATTCAGGGTTTGTGCTCTAAAACATTTGGACTAAAAAGTACAAACACTGATTTTTTAAACAGCATCACAAATGTTGACATCCTAATTCTAACAGAAACATGGTGTAGATCAGATGTGTCCACTCAGTGTCCTGCAAGTTACTCTGAAATCATAATACCCTCCTGGAAACTCAACTCAATACATCGTGGAAGAGATTCTGGAGGTTTAGTCATATGGATTTAAAAAAAAAAAAAAAAAAAAAAAAAAAAAAAAAAAAAAAAAATTACCTTGCTCCTTTTACATCCCCAGTACAGCAAGGTAAAAATCACATTTGGTTAAAATTGGATAAAAGCTTTGGAATTCCTCTATCAGATTCCCCATACTATGACGATGAAATATTTTACACTTTGCAAGAAGAAATTAATCAATATCAAACTCTGGGGAAAATTTTACTATGTGGAGATTTAAATGCTCGAACTGGTTCAGAATTAGACTATACTGATAATTCAGGAGACAAACATCTGTTCTCACATATACCCGAAGATTTCGTCAGTACTCTACCTAGAAGAAATAACCAAGATATTGGAGTCAATAGGCATGGGAAAGAGGTAGCCCACCTTTGTCAAACTTTAGGTCTCTATATCCTCAATGGTAGAATCAAAGGAGATTCCTGTGGACATTTTACCTATAGCTCAGACCTCGGGAACAGTGTTGTAGATTATGCCATATCAAATATAAGCCCCTCCCATTTCAGTGAATTTACAGTCAAAGCTCAGTCACCCCTGTCTGATCACAGCCAGATCAATGTTTTTATTAAAGGTGAAAACATTAAAAGAAATTCATAAAAAGCCAATTCATCTATATAAACTCAAAACATCATAGAGATGGACTCGTAATGCAGCTGAAACATATATTAAAATACTGAAGTCAAATGAAATAGTCAATTCCATAACACTGTTTAACAATTCAACATATGATAATAATTGGAAAGGAATTAATTTAGCAATTAAACATATTAATGACATTTTTGAAAATATAGCAAAAAAGGCTAATTTAAAAGAAACTACCACATATAAACACAAAAAGAGAGCTAAACAAAAATCTTCTGAAAAGTGGTTTGACCATGACTGTAAAACAATTAGACAAGAGCTACGATTAATTTCAAATCAAAAACACAAAGATTTTGCTGATTTTGTCTAAAACACCAGAAGGTCTCCAGAACAACCTGGACATTCTAACTAAATACTGCCATGATTGGACCTTAGAAGTTAACATCCAAAAAAAAAACAAAAAAAAAAACAAATCTAGAACACAAACATATATTTACTTTAAACAACACCAAACTTCAGCATGCTTTACAATACAACTATCTTGGTCTAGTTTTAACTCCCACTGGAAATTTCAATTTGGCAATAAAAACATTACTTGTAAAAGCCTGCAGGGCACTGCATGCCATACGAATGAAATTATTCAAAATAAACATCCCTATTAGAATTTGGACAAAGATTTTTGATAGTGTCATAATGCCTACTGCCCTGTATGGAAGCGAGATCTGGGGCCCAACGAGTAACTACAGCCATAAAGATTGGCACAAACACCCTTTAGAAGCTCTGCATGTAGAGTTCTGCAGAAGTATCCTTCATGTCCACAGAAATACACCTAATAACGCCTGCAGAGCGGAGCTAGGCCATCTCCCCCTAAATCTAATCATTTAAAAAAAAAAAAAAAATAAAAAAAAATAAATAAATAAATAAATAAAAAAGTTTAAGTTCTGGATCCACTTAAACTCTAATTCTGAAGATTCTCTTCATTTTAAAGCACTACAAACAAAAAATTAGTGCTAAAAAAAAAAAAAAAAAAAAAAAAAAAGTCATCTGTGTGTAATGGTGTCAGATCTAACTAACAAAGCACTCAATATCACCAAACTTGAAAAATATGGAAGAATCAAAGAAATTATGAATGAAGAGGACGAGACATACATACAACATTGGAAAGAACAAACTAAAGAACAAAGTCATCTCCAATGTTATCTGAAACTCAACAGAGAGTACTGTCTGGCTGACTATCTGGTCTCAGTCAGGAATATAACACACAGACATTTACTGACGAAATACAGACTGAGTGACCACCAGCTGGCCATAGAAAGAGGAAGACATAAAAAGACATGGTTACCTAAAGAGCGAATCTGTAATGAATGTAGATCAGGAGCAGTTGAGACGGAGGAGCACTTCCTCCTCCACTGTGACAAATACACATCCTTAAGAGACTCACTCTACAGTCAAATACAGCAGATTATTCCTGAGTTTCGGTCACTCCATGAAAAAGACAAATTAATAATATTACTTGGTGAAGGACCTACTTCCTCTTTGGTAGCACATCATATTTATAAATGCCACAAACTAAGAAGTAAAGAGTGAACAAATCTGTATTAGTAGAACCATTACTGTTTATATATATATATATATATATATATATAGGCATGTATGTGTGTGTGTGTGTGTGTGTATATATATGGATGTATTTTATATGTATTTTGTTTATTTATGGATGCATGTTATATGTATTTTTGTTTTGATTTATATTTGCTGTGTACAATGCTTTGGCAATATGTATAAGTATGTCATGCCAATAAAGCAATATGAATTGAATTGAGAGAGAGAGAGAGAGAGAGAGAGAGAGAGAGAGAGAGAGAGAGAGAGAGAGAGAGAGAGAGAGAGAGAGAGAGAGAGAGAGAGAGAGAGGGGCTTTCACTCGCGGTGCCATGCGACGGTACTGGACATCCTTTGGTGGACGGCTTTACGCTCCTCCGCCTTGTGCCGGACGGCGATGGCTTCTCTAGTTTGAGGGCAGCCGGCAGCGAGTCCCCCGTTCCCTAATCCTCCCCAACATGGCGGACGGCAGCAGGTTACAACCTCCTGGCGAACAGCGTCGACTCCCTCCTCGACCCCGGTGCGCGGCAGCGAGCCTTCCGTCCCACCTGTTGTACCATCGCTCCAACAACACCGCAGTCGTCCGCTCCTTCGTGCTGCCCGACCTCCTCAACACAGCGATCCCGTTCAGCAGCGAGGGCTCTTCTGATTGCGTGTCCCTCCTTCCTCCCGGGTTTTGGCACCAATGTAACGGAAGAAGGAGGCGGGAACCGGCGAACGTTTAAAGACCTTAACAATAAATAAACAGACACAAATCTAAAGCAGCAGCCCCTCACGGACGACTGGCGCACACAAAACACGAAATAATGAGCGCAGGTGTCGCTCATTATCATTAAACTCTACCGGCCTCGCTCTGCTCCCTCCTTACAAAGCGTTTTATTTTTTTATGTCTAGACTCTAGAGACTATATTTTTATATGAAGAAGTTTATTTAAATTATATATATATATATATATATAAATGCAATGTATATATTTATAGGTAAACGTCTCTCTTTGTGACCTGCTTGGCATTACACTGAGGGCGATTGTGGCTTACCACTCTGAAACAAATGGTTTTGATGAAAAACAAAGAAACAAACAAAAAAAAAAAAAAAAAAAAAAAAAGAAAGAAACACAATGAGGTAAAGTGTAACTACATTTTTTTTTTCCTGAATCGTGAACATTTACCCATTTAAAGCCCAGAATGTGCAGGGATTTCACTGTTTTAAAGATTTAAAGTTAATCTTCACTGATTAAAGTTTTACAAAGTTTAGGAATGAGAGCTGTGGGAGAAACACAGACTATATTTATAAATTCATAAACCTACAGTACTTGTATATTTCAGGGACTCTCTGCATGGTATTCAATAAATAATCTTGTGTCACTTTTATTTGTGATGCTTTGTACTTTTTTTTTTTAATGGATTCTTCTGAACAAACTTTTTGTTTATATTTACAATACATTTTAGGACTCTCACAAAACTTAAGAATGAACACCTGAATAAGAGGGATGTTTTTTTTTTTTTTTTTTTGATTCCCTCGCTCACCACCAGATGTTGCCCTCTCACTATATTGACTCTTGCCTTGTCTAAATACTCAGACTTGCGGTCTTTGCACTTTACCAATTGACCACTTATATGGCATATTATATTCAAGTGTTCAAGTTAGGATAAAGACCACATGTGTGTGTTGAACTTTTCATTACCTCATGGGACACACTTAGTGTTATAGAAATGCAAGTTTTTTTTGTTTTTTTTCAATACTTTGTGTTTTAAAATCAATGTCCAAATGTCTGTTCAGTGGTCCCTATAACAGATGACTCAACTTAATTGTTTCTCATTCAAAAAGATACTCCTGAACATCAGCATGACACAATCGGTCACAAGACACCCAAGAGCCAATAACATTTCACAACCAAGGCTTGCTTATTCTGGCGGCATTTTTTGAATTGGCGTGCCATTCTCAGATGCTCTGTAACAATAATCTCCTCACAATGTTTACATTTGTGTGTACACAAAAAGCATAAAATATAAACTAATACAGCCCTACTGTTTAAAATAAATAAATAAATAAAAACTCAGTGGTTTAAAGTTAAACCAGTATCATTAATGGCAATAATCTGCTCCTGCTCCATCACAGGTCACCAGACTCAAAAATAAATTCATGTTCACATTACTTAAAAATGCATGTAACGTCATGGACTTAATATATCTGGTTCTACAAAAGACTAACGTTGTCAGCTTTACTTAACAAGTGTTTGTTCGGTCAGCTTAATATAACTGTGGTTTATACAGAAAGCTAACATTGTCAGCTTTACTTAACAAGTGTTTGTTCAGTCAACTTAACAACACTAAGTGAAACACACAATACACACAATGTAGGATGGACCTTTAGTGTTAATATTTAGTTGTTCAAGCCCATGAGGAGGTAGTCTAATTGCTGTTTTGTCTTCAGATTTCATTGAATAACCCTGAATGTAAATTTAAAAATGTTGTGTTATGTCTTTTAAATCTCTAGATTGCTGCTGAGTTTACTTGAATTAGCACCACTCAGCTGGTTTAGACAAACACTGGATTGATACAGAGTATACTGCAGCATCTACCAATAAAGGAGTTGCAGGATGGGATTTGTGTAAACTAGTGGCTGTCATTGAGAGAGTTTGTGATATCTGTTTACGATATGATGCTTGTTTTCACTTTGGCATGGTGAATTGTAATTTTGTCTGTTCTTAATTTTTTTTTCCACAGTACAATACCGACTCCATTTGGATCTTTGTATCTTAATGGGATAGTTCACCCAAACATTTTGTCATCATTTACTCACCCTTATGTCATTCCAATCCTATATGATTTTCTTTCTTCTGTTGAATACAAAAGAAGATATTTTGAAGAATGTTGGTAACCAGACAGCAACTGACTTGAGGGTGAGTAAATGAGGACAAAAATTAAATTTTTGGGTGAATTGTACCTTTAATGAAGACTATAAAATCCTGATGAAGGAGTATAAAGTAAGTGTTCTCTGGTATTCTTTTGAACGGTTATGACAGATAATACCCCAAATAAAATCACTAGACAATACATTACAATACAGTAAGCACATATGGACTATATTCATACACACAGTATAAGTAACTCAACAATGGAAAAAAAAAAAAAAAGAAAAGAAAAGAAAAAAACAAAAACAAGAAACAAACAAACATACACACACGTTTGTTTTTGTGAATTGTGGGGACTTTCCATAGACTTCTATAGTTTTTTTAATACTGACTAAACGATATTGTCTATCCCCTAACTCAACCCTAACCCTAAACCTACCCCTTACAGAAAACATGTTTGCATCATTACACTTTCAGATAAACATAATTTACTATTTTTAATCATTTTTTTTTTTTTTACATTGTGGTCCCCACCATGTCAAAAATTTCACGTTTTACTATCCTTGTGGGGACATTTGGTCCCCACAATGTAGCAAAAACAAGTACACACACACACACACAGCAAGTCTTAACACTAGAACCGCCACGGGGTAAATTTTACCCGTACCTGTTATTAAATTGTACATAACAGATTTTCAATAAAACACTCAAGTCTCCCAGTCATTGACTTTTACTAAAATTGTGTAATTTAAAATCCCCTGGTGTTAAAAAGTATTTAATTCAAATTTACCCACTATATAATGCCTGTATTTTCGCGCTGTCATAATCTTGCCGGTTATGTTTTTACATTGTACATTTCTAGGCAGCGCCTTTTACTCACTGAATTAGTGGTTATCAGTTTCATAAATAAAGTCAATATGAGTAAAAGAAGGTAGTTGATTTTTGACGAAGAGGTATTAGAAGCACTAAATACCATGATTATTGGAGAGTCTGTTATGCGTCCTGGGTCGCTCAGCATCTGGCGGCTCATCTGACAGCGATCTCATATTTAGATGTTTTAGCCTAACGTTACACATATTGTTAAAACTTTGGATTATTTATTTCAGTTTTATTTAGCAATTTCTATTGTTTATTGTTCGCTACTGTGTTGGTATTTATTCTAGTCTGGCCGTTTCCTGAAAAAAAAAAAAAAAATCCGATCTATGTAATGAATACAACCCTTTTCTTTTCTTTTCTTTTCTTTTCTTTTCTTTTCTTTTCTTTTCTTTTTTTTCTTTTTTTCTTTTTTTTTTTTTTTTTTGGATTATCCTAAGTATATTTGTGTTGTTCTCTTATTAAAATTATAAATGATATAAATAAACAAATTAATCATTCATTAGGTGAAGCTCTGCACTTGAATTTGACATCGCATCATCCTATGCAGTGTGCGCGAGTTATTATTACACATTGTTGTCTATGGGCTATGTTAGTAATTTAAATAATATGAATTGTCTTAATTTACTGAATAATGACAATGAATTCTAATATTACACCACACAATTATGTAGTTACTTCCTTTTAATTCTCTTTGTCAGCGCAGTCTTGTTTATGTTAAATTGACTGTTATGAAAACGGACTCTAGCCTGCACAAAAATCTATAAACATAAAACAACAGGGCAAAAATATAAGTTGATCACTAGACAGTCATTTTCTATGACACTAGACACTTCTTTATCAAGACAGTGGCAAAATACAGTGACATAAAATCTTTAGCCATATCAAAACACTTGTTTGCGCGTTGGTAAAATTTACCCGCATGGCGGTTTTAGGTATACAGCGACCTCTGGCGCTTCTATTGTTAAATTCATGATCATGGCATTAATTTTCGTGAGGGATTGTTTCCTTGTGTTTCATTTTAAAGTGAAGCGAAAGCGCTTTAATAATCATTAAATCGCTTAATATTCATTAAACAATGCGCGGTAGATGGCGGTATGTGCTGCTTCATCTGTCAGTCACCCAGAGAAGAACTTGTCGTTTTGATTTTTTTTTTTCTTTTTTATATAGTAAAAATCATTTAGTTTAGTAAGAGAACAGAGAATACAATTAAAACTGAACGCGGCTGCAAAATGCAGTGTGCCGAACAACAGTCGAATCACAGAAAAAAATTTGAATTTTGAAAAGCCTGTTGACTTCTGCCATTTATTAAGGTGATAGTGGAAGTTTCATATTGATTTGGTTCCACAGTGTTTGCTGATTTTTATTTATTTAAACTGTTTATTATTATTATTATTATTATTATTATTATTATTATTATTATTATTATATTAAGCGTGCAAGGTGTATGTCGTGCTTCCAAGCTTTCTTACGTTTCTACGTTCTACGTTTCTTATTTATTTAGTTACACAGTGTTTTTCAGTTTTGTATAGCTATTTAAAATTTGTGTAAGTTATTATTTTATATTAGGCATATAACGTGGTGTATTATTCTTTGTTTTATTAATAAAAGTTCGTTACGCTACGTTAATGCCGCTAATTTAAAAATGAAAGCAAAATGCGCAGAACACTTTTACAAGCAGTACCGGCGCAGAGTACGCGGTCTGTGTATGGGTACCAACTCCCAGTTGCTCCAAAAAAAAAAATAAAAATAAAAATAAATAAATAAATAAATAAATAAATAAATAAATAAATAAATAAATAAATAAATAAATAAATAAATAAATTAATTAATTAATAAATTAATAAAATAATAATAATAATAATAATAATAATAATAATAATAATAATAATAATTCTATAAATTTGCTTTCTTTTTGTTAGAGAGTAATGTACTGAAGCTGAAGGGGCATCACAAATTAATTTATGTAGAAAATGAGACGCTGGAGGAACATTTATTGGGCAAAGGGTCACTGTTGCAGTACCAGGTCAGAGGAGCACCAATATTACCATGTGTGCTGCCATCTCCAATGATGGTGTCCTTTGCCACATACAAACTATCGGATCAATATAGAATGCCTCATTACACTTTTTGATGAACTAAATGAAAGACAAATAGACAAATGTGTTTAAGTAATTGGAAAAAACAAAACAAAAAAAAAAAACAAACAAAAAAAAAAAAAAAAAAACTGTAAATCGTATAGATGTAGGAGGCTTGATGGAGGTATAAAGTCACACAAACTCTCAAAGTTAAGTTGGATGTCCACCAACCATTACTATAATTATTACTACTAAACATTTGTAAATAAGTATGTTTATGTTCAGTAAAGTACTCGGAAGAAATTGAAATCAACTACAAGCCTGGACATTGGGTTCTGTGTGTGTAAAGTGTGCATTGCATATCCAAGCCATAAGCAGTAAGGTGCTGTAACACATGTTCACTTATTTGTTTTAAATGTCATTTTACAAAGGTAAATCGCTTAGGTATTTTTTAAAAAATTATTATTATTATTATTATTATTATTATTATTATAAATTAAGAGTTTAAACTAAACTGACCTGAACAAAGAATTGCTCTTGCATTGACCAATGCAACATAGATCAATACCTGTACATATGTTTAAACTACAAGCAGTATGCATACCATATAAAGACTGCAGTCTAGTGTAGCTACTAACTAGAAGTTAATCTTTCCAAGATTATTACAAATGATTCAAGTGGAAACTATGAAGTAAAAAAAAAAAAAAAAAAAAAAGTCAGTGATATCAGACAGAACAATTAAATATCATCAACAAAACATCTTTAGACTTTTAGATCAGAATTAACATTTAATTCAGTATAAAAAACAAAGCACCTGCCTTTATAAAAACATATTAATAAAACTAAGCAAATTACTCAAAAAAACACTCAAATAGTGTAAGTTCTGCAATAAAAGTTTCAAGTTCTCGCAAAGAGTCCAAGAATGTTGGCTATGTTGTTTGACATAGTCAAACAATTTTTAACTGTTTCTCAAACACAAAGTAATGGGATTCTAGAATATTCTAGAAATAATTTTAGAGCCTTCAACAAGTAGAAATATTAAAGTAGTTTCATACTGAAGCAACTGAAAGTCTATTCATCCAAGGCACAATGGTTTCTTCTGACTTAATTCTGTTTGCATTGGAGCCTACAGGAAAACACAGAAAACAAGCAGAAATTAAAATTAAAAAGAGAAAATGAGCACATCTTTTGCATGCACAGTAATGAATACACTGAAGTCTATGCAGATACAGTCAAATATGAGGCTTGTGTAAAATTTGTTTTATTAATTTTATAGTCCTTGTTCTGGGTGCTTTTAGGCAGGGTGTGGCAAACTAGGTAAATTAGAAGCAATTAAATGTTCTCCTTTTGTATTATACATACATGGGGATTAAATTTAATTAAATATAAAACTGACCAGAGATCAGTTAAAACCATTCAACACTCGTTCATAAGTTTACCTCATCAGTGGCATCTAGTGGCCAACCGCAACCAAAATTAAGCCTGGTTTGCTGAAAATGGCAATTTGAAACAAGCTCCTAAATACCGATTTTCTCTGCTAAACGTTTCCCAAACATCCAAAATCGTAGGTAAACAGAATAAATGACACAGTGCTGATCTAAAATAAGATCACTATTACACTGAAAGATTTGAGTTACTTACAAGAGACAGAAACACTGAATAACTTCAGTGAGGTTTCTTTATTTTTGATGATCTTCAGTTGATAAACTCCAGAATCTGTGATTCTACTGTTCTTGATTGTCAGAGATCCAGTCTGATGATCCAGCTGCAGTCTGTATTTGAATTTCCCATTAAGAGCATCATTGTAATATGTGACTTTATTGTCCAAATTGTTGATTTCAGCTATACATGTGTTTTCAGTTCTAGGCATCCACAGTATCTGCTCAGCTTTCTCTATTTCAGTTAGGTCAACATGTAGAGTGATAGAGTCTCCCTCCATCACTGACAATGACTTCACTGCATGTCAGGAAAAGAAAACCAACAATTGTAAAAACTGTTTTTAATTTTATTATTATTATTATTAGTAGTAGTAGTAGTAGTAGTAGTATTTTCTTATTTGAAATTGTTGCTTTGTACTTTTTTCATTTGAATTATATGCAGTAATAATGCAAATGCTTTTCGTGATATCAAATATCAAATATGATAAAAAACACAATTTGTTGAGTCATCTTAAAATAATTTGTTACCCTGCTGCCTTAATATTTTAAGTTCAGGTAACTAAAACAAGTTTAGTCAACTTGAAATATTAAGTTGTGTAACAGCTTAGATATTTGTGTTTGCTAAACTTAACAGATGGGTAAGTAAACCAGCTGCCTTCAAATTTTAAGTTGATTCAACTCAAATATCTAAGTTGTATAATTTAACATGTCAAGTTGAATAAACTTTTTTGAGTTGACTGAACTCAAAATTTTAAGGCAGCCAGGTTACAAATTATTTTAAGTTGACTTAACAAATAGTTTTTTACAGTGTACCCTTTAACTCCATATCAAAATTCCAGCTAGCAAGACAAATAAAATAGAAATACAAATAGAAATATAAAAATTATTTGTATTTGGGACGCTGTGAGCAAATCGACTGTAGCATACATCGTAAGTGTGAAAATGTTTAGCTTAAATGTTCCATATGAATAAACAGTGCTCATAATCAGCTGTTGAGATAGTATTCTCAAGTAAAATAAGTTGAGGCTTGGACCCGGAAACAACATTCGTTGGACGCATTATGTCACCAGTTAACAAGTGGATTAGGTAACACTTTATTTTAAGGTGTCCTTGTTACAGTACACGTAACATGTACTTGCTATTATAATAACAATTATTAATTATGCACAATTACATGCAGGTAACCCTATATATAGTAAGTACATGAAGTTAAATGTACTTAAATGTATAATTACGCTGTAACAAGGACATCTAAAAAAAAGTGTAACCTAATGTAAATATATTTGTCATGCCAGTTAAAACTGAAGCACATAAAGTATGCGCATGGAAACACGTCATCTCCACTTAGAACTACTTCAGATCGTGAAAATGTATTGTATGATTATGATTAATCCACACACAGCGTTGAACAAAAATATGTTTGGAGTAGCTCACCATAGACTGAAACACTGGACAACTTAAATGAGGTTTTTCCATTTCTGTTGACCTGTAGTTTATAAACTCCAGCATCTGTGGTTCTGGTGTTTGCGATGATCAAAGATCCAGTCTTCTTGTCCAGCTTCAGTCTGTCTCTGAATTTCTCATCAACATTATCATATACAGAAGTCTTATAACCTCCTTTGATTTTAGCTATGGGAGTGTTGTCATCTCCAGATGTCCACAGAATCTGATCTTTTCTCTGTATTTCAATATTAGTCATAAGAGTGACAGATTCTCCCTCTGTTATTGACACTGAGTCCACACCATCTGTCACAACAGTGTGCAGAATTAAAAAAAAAATCAACACTGATTATTCGCTCCAAATATGCACCTGCTCTCTGATCGATCATTGAACCCTCTAAACACTGATCCCCATTCACACTCAAACCCCACAAGAACGAACAAACACATTATCCAATGCTTCATCAGATTAAGGTGCCGTTAAGGCGCCAGTCTGATCTGGATTTCTTTGTGTTGTGTCGTGTCATTGTTTGTCTGGAGCACATGGCTGTCAGTTGGTATTTGTGTTTGCCATGTGCTCTATTGTCTATTGTTACCCCGCCCCTCTTGTTACCTGATTATCTTGTTAGGGTTTACAACTGTTGTAGAGCATTATTCACTCTTAATATTTCCGTCTTGCTTTCTACTCATGTCTTGTTTAGTTTCCTTTCTGTTTGTTTGATACATTTTGATATTAGGGTTTTTTCTTTATTGATTAGTTTAGTGCTATCTAGTTCCTTTTTTTTGAGTTCATGCCTTTTAGTTTATTTTTATTTTTTTTTCCTTCCCCCTTTTGCTTTCCAGCTTCCCCATCAGCTCTGGCTGCTGGATTCCCTATTCCCTGCCACCTTCTCCCCATCCCTTGCTGTCCAGCTCTGCCTACTTCCCTGCCCTTCCTGTTCCATCCATCCAGCTGCTCTGCTAATATCTGTGATGCCCACCAGCCTCAGAAGATTGCAGTCAAGTCAGCCAGGCTTCTGCCTTCACCCTCCTGTAAACACAATCTCTCTCTCTCTCGTCTGCCATCACCATTCCCTGCTCCCTGGTGCTCATTGGAGGGCTTGCCTGTCTCATTGCTCTTGGACTGTTGCTAAATGTGCTGTCAGAGACAGTCAGGGTTTGTTTAGCGGTTTTACTGAAACACGGCACTGGAACAACGGGAGTAACCAAATAAAAGGTTTTTATTTCAGAACTACGACCGTCATATCGACATCAAAGCTGACAGGAAAAAGACTGATATTGCATCAGCTCTCTAACCCCTGCAGGCAATTACAGGCCACACCCCATTGCTTTTGTAACCAATAACAGACTTTCAACATTAACAGCCAATTACCATTCACTATCCACTGAACTTGAAAATTCCCTAAAACTTAAAGTATTCTTGTAATCTAAACCAACCAAAACTCTTGCTCTGGGTGACCAAACACCACAATAAATTAAATGATCTTGTGTGTAGAACCATGCACTGTCTTTCCCCTAGTAAAAGGCTACATTACATTTTTTCAGTAGTGTAGTGGTGCTTTTTCAAGTTGAACATCATTACTGACACTGATCCCACTCTTTTTCCAAAGAATGCATGACAAATGCCAAAAAAAAAAAAAAAAACCTTCTTTATTAGCTCTAGGATTTCTAAATGAGGTGCATAAGAGATTTCTACTTACACTTTTGCCTTTTTTCTTTATATTTCCTGCATAGACTGTAAATCACACCAACAGCTGAAGCCACGACTAGAAGTGGTATGATTACATTTAACAATATTTTATATATGCCTGGAAGTAGATCCAGTGCTGGAGTTTCTACATGTGAATCTGCAGTGAACAGAGGCAGACAGTTATTAATCTGATCTGAAACCAATCGAAATCAAAGACAAGGCAAGACAAGTTAATTAGCCATAGTACATTTCATACATAGTGTTAATAGGTGTAAATAGTGCATAAGGAATAAATAAAAATAACAAATTTATAATGCAGTAAAAATAAATACACATAAAATTAAACAAAAAATAAAGTGATAATGCGCAATTGCTAATATGCAGCACAGTGCTTAGTCAGAAAATGTACAGCTCTACATAAATCAACTCTATCAAGAAAACACTCATCATAATCATATGACTGTTCAGAGATTCAAGATTCTCATGACCAAATTATTTGAGTATTTCCATGACAACTACATACCATTTTTTTCTACTTAAAGGAGAAGTCCACATCCAAAACAAATATTCACATATAATGTACTCACCTCCTTGTCTTTCTTTCTTCGGTCGTAAAGAAAATATGTTTATTGAGGTAGAGATTTCTGAATTTTTCTCCATATAATGGACTGATATGGTGCTCCAATTTTGAACTTCTAAAAGACAGTTTAATCCTCTGGTTGTGTTCAGGTCAAACTGACCCGGAAAAGATTTTTTTTTTTTTTTCCTGAAAATAATAGTTAATGTTATCACATTGGACTCAAACTTACTGACTTTGTTCACACTGGGTATAAGTACTTCTCTGAAATGTATTTCTAATTTTCGTAATTTTTTGTGGGTTTTATTTCACCTAGTCACACTTGTGGTTGTTTTCTTTCATTTAGGACTGGTTTTGTGTTTCTATTTGCATCTGATTAATCGTAGGCTGCATTTATCTGAAAGTAGGCAAAACTGTACAGAATTGCACAAAGTCAAACTTGTTGTGTTCCCGGTCAAAAATGACCGGACTCCAAACAAGATTCCTACTCTCAGATAAATGAAGCCTATGATTAATCAGATGCAAATAGAAACACAAAACCAGTCCTAAATGAAAGAAAATAAGTTGACAAAAAAGAATGAATCCAATATTTGGCAAAAAAAAAAAAAAAAAAAAAAAATAGCATAGTGAGAGATTTATAAGCAATTGTTTGGAGTCCGGTCATTTTTGACTGGGAACACCACAAGTGTGACAGGAATCCGAACACAACCAGAGGGTTAAATGTGGCTTCAAATGATCCCAGCCGAGGAAGAAGGGTCTTATCTAGCTGAACAATCGGTTATTTTCATTAAAAAAATACAATTTAAATGCTTTTTAATCTCAAACGCTCATCGTGTCTTGCTCTTGTTGAACTGGCTATTCAACGAATATTGTGTATTCTGGCTCAAGACAGTTAGGGTATGTTGAAAAACTCCAACCCTATTTTCTCCCTCAACTTCAAAATCATTTCAAAATCATCCTACATCACTGCAGAAGTACCGACCCAGTCTTTGCAAAGTGAACATACAAAGAAGATCAAACACCCTTAACAAAAAAGGTAAAACAGCGATACAGGACGATTTCAAAGTTGAGGGAGAACATGAGATGGGAGTTTTTCGACATACCCTAACTGTCAGGAACCGGAACAAAAACAGTCCAGGCAGAGTAAAACAAGACGAGCGTTCGGCATTAACAAGTATATAAATTGTATTATTTTTATTAAAATAACCCATTGTTACGCCTTCTGTCTCGGCTGGAATCATTTACAACTGCATTTGGGATCGTTTGAGGCCACATTTAATTTTGGAAGATCAAACTCAGGGCACCATATCAGTCCATTATATGGAGAAAAATGCTGAAATGTTTTCCTCAAAAAACATAATTTCTTTACGACTGAAGAAAGAAAGACATGAGCATCTTGAATGACAAGGGGGTGAGTAAATTATTTGTAAATTGTTGTTCTGATAGTGGACTTCTCCTTTAATAAGGACTGAGCATATAACTATATACATTAATATTTACTACATAACTTTATGTTTTATTATTTAATTCCCACAGTTAAAACTTAAATATTTGAGCCTAAGATATAAGCCATCATTGAGGCATTGATAACTAAATTATACTCACCAATAAGAGCAACAACAAAGCTCTTTATGATGCTGAATCTGCTGCTGCTGATATTTACTGTATAGAGTCCAGAGTCTGTGGTTCTGATGTTCATGATGGTCAGAGATCCAGTCTGATGATCCAGCTTCAGTCTGTCTCTGAACCTGTTTTTGCACTGATCATTTGTACAGATCTTACACTGATCTCCAGTGATTTCAGAAATACAAGTTTCATTAAAGTACCACGCCATCACATAATTTGGTTTTTTCATTACATCAGGATCTAAAGTGACAGATTCTCCCTCCTTCTTTGACTTTATCTTCATTTCATCTCGTTCGGCAGCAGAAACACCTGAAACACAAACCAACAGCTGTTTTTTTTTCATGGATTTTCAGAAATTCACTTGAAAGTTAGAGATTTCAGTTCTGCTGTATTCATAACGTAGCCACAAACGTTGTTTAATATGCATTATAATGCATTACTGTGTAAGAAAATACTACTGGATTATAAGCTAATATTGCTACTGAAGGATCACTATAAGTGGAATGTCTTGGGTTACACATGAAGAGTTCAGATGCAAAACCAGCTAAATCCATCTGACGTCTTTCTTTAAAAAATGCATTTTTATCAGGCTCAGATGTATAGGTTTCTATGTAAGTGCTGGTACTTCTGATTGGGCTGAGGCTGGTATTTTAGCGAGTTTGAAGAAAAAGTATTTGATGGACATATAATATGTGTCGAGAGCATTCACTCAGTATCATTATCTCATTTTTGACCGAGATGGCTTTTAGCTGGTTTTGCATCTGAACTCTTCACATATAACCATGCTTCAGAAAAAGAAAAAAATGCTGCATCCACTCGACATGCCTAGTGCTCACCAGTTTTCATGTCTCCTATAGACAACCAAGTTATGAGCAGGCACCCTCTTATACTTCAGGTTCTTCAAGCGATGCCATATAAGAACCATTTTTGGTTCTACAAAGAACCATTCAGTCTAAGGTTTTTTAAAGAACCATCTCCTTCTTACCTTTTTATAATCTGAAGAACCTTATTTGCCACAAAGAACCATTTGTGAAACAGAAAGGTTCTTCAGATGTTAAAGGTTCTTTATGGAACCATTTAGACAAAAAGGTTCTTCTATGACATCATGAAGCACCTTTATTTTTAAGACTGTACCCGCCAGTGAGATTGGATTTGTTTCACGTGCTTCAAATCTGTATGCGTGTGAAAATATTCAGATGCAACCCCCTTTTCTAATCTGTAACATTTTCTTAATTAACTGTAATTGTATTACACTTTTTTTTTTTTCTTCTTCTCAGTAATAGTAACTGATTACAGTTACATGTATTGTGCAATTACATTTTGTAATACCAGTACATGTAATTAGTTACTCCCCAACACTGGACATCTGCACCGTTGCACTTGCGTATCACACAAGAGAGACACATGTTTAAAAAGCCATATAAAATGAATGGAAGTTCAACTTAGTTGAAAAATTAAAAAAAAAAAAAAAAAAAAGTGTTGAGACTTTATGGCAGCTTTATGGCAGCTTTTTCCCCCATCCCACTGCATCTCATGGTTTTAAATGAAAAAAAAAAAAAAGTAATTGGCTTTGTGCCCTTTGTGTTAGACTATGCATGTGCTACATACATGATGCTGTTTTGTTTATAATTGTTTATGCAGCTTAATTTATATTTGGCTTATAAACATTATTTTAAACATTATGTTTTTTTTTTTTTTTTTTTTTTTTTTTTAACTATCAGTATGGACTGGTTCAAAATGCACTGGTAATGGACAGGTTTATTGAGGTCTTACCCCACTGAGTTAAATACACTGGGTATTATATTTTGTTTTATTATTTTATTTCTTTTTATGCATAATATTCTGTGAATTCACGCATGTATTTATTTTCTGTAAAGCACTTTGTAAACATTGTTTTAAAAGGTACTATATATAAAAAAAGTTTTACTTATTCAAACACATACAGTATAACATGATTTTATGCATTCAGTAATTACTCACCATGGACAGAAACACTGAAGGTTCTATCACTGCTGCTGCTGCTAAAGATTTGTAGTTGATAAACTCCAGTGTGTTCAGTTCTGATGTTCATGATGGTCAGAGATCCAGTCTGATGATCCAGCTTCAGTCTGTCTCTAAATCTTTCATTACCATTATTACACTGAACATCTGTACAAATCTTACTCTGATTTCTATTGATTTGAGCTATTCGAATGCCATTAAAATACCATTTAATTCTGTCTTGTCGGTTTGTTTCAACATTAGTGTGTAAATTGATTGAATCTCCCTCCATCACTGATGCTGACACTCCATCTGTATCAACACTGAACACAACTGAAGAAGAAATGAGCAGTTAATTGTAAATCATATCTAGGACTGTGAAATAAAAATATACAACAGGAAAGTGCTGTACATTTTTTTCTACATTTTGTAAAGATAGCATAGATAGGAAATTAATAGAAAACGATTCACACAAATTCATGAACTTAATGAACATCATACAACACACATCATGATTTATATACCAGATGCCTCACACAAACAGACAACCTGGTATTCATACTACCAAGTAATAATCATAACATATTATCATAGACCCCTGTGGAATATTACTAAATACCTCAAAAATTATTTTCAGTTTTACAATTTCAATATCCTGTGAATAATGTTTACATACTACACCAGAGCATTTAGTAGGAAGCTGGTTTCAATATATTTTTCCATAATATATTAGAGGTGTGACGAGACACTTATCCCACCAGACAAGATTTTTTTTTTTTTTTTTTTGTTTCTTAATTTACATCTTTACATTACAAATTAATACATTAATTTACAATTTACGTCTTCTCAGAAAACCATAACATAACTGTTCTCAAACACATAATTTCAATTCCTCATTGGCATTAAACAGAAATAAATAAGAAATTAAAAAAAAAAAAAAAAAAAAAAAAGTTTGAGTTGGTTAAGCTTTTTTTTTCAATAGGTGGAGAGACAAATACAAAATACAAATAATAAATTAGTTTATGTTGAGTTAAATTAATAATAAAACTAAATGAATAATAATAAATTCATAACACAAATTCCGCTTTTTTATCGTTGACCAGAAAATAAATTATAAATGTCTTACCATGGCCAAGCACCATACATGCTGAGATCAAAGTAAAAATAAACTTCATTTTCTCCACGTGTTCTCTTGAAAACATTTGATGAAACAAACATGCTTCTTCCTCTGCTGTGATGAAAACATAATAGTGTGAAAATGAAAGAACTTACTCAACTTAACTTGTCTACTCAACAGACAGGTAAAACCACATTCCTGAAATTATAGTTACAGTAAAGCTGAAAATAGACGGAAGCAACACTGAGCATTTTCCCAACAAATTTCTATCTTTAGATCAGTCCAGTGACCAGGCTCTTTGTCTCAACTGGCCAGGTTTATTACAGAAAACAACTTACCATCACAGATACCTGAAGTCTTTGTTGATTAACTCATTTGTGCCCACACTTTTCTGAAAGGTTTTATGCATATATTCATGTTAATAGTGTCCTATGTAAACATGCATTTATTTTCCCCAGGTTTTTTTTTATTTATTTATTTATTTATTTATTTATTTATACAGTATCTCACAAAAGTGAGTACACCCCTCACATTTCAGCAATATTTTTAATATTCTTAAGGAACAATACTATAGAAATGAAACTTGAAAATAACTCAACATACAGCAATTATTGTCAAAATAGCTGTCAACAAAAGTGAGTACACCCTAAGTGATAACATTGTCATTTAACCATGCAAAGCCACAAGTACTATTCATCATGTTCATGTTTTTGTCTGATTGACAGGAGCATACAAAGTTGTATATCTTGTATTAGAGCAGTTAAAATTTGGTGCTTTGAGTACAATTCTCTCATACTGACCACTGGATGTTCAACAAGACACCTCATGGCAAAAAAACTCTCTGAAGATTTGAGAATTAGAATAGTTGCTCTCCACAAAGATGGCCTAGTCTATAAGAGGTTCAGTAACAACCTGAAACTGAGTTACAGTACTGTGGCCAGGGTTATACAGAGGTTTTCCAAGACGGGTTCCATGTGGAACCCGTCTGTGCGTCAGGTGCAGAACCTGGCTTCAAAAAACAGATGCATGAGTGCTGCCAGCATTGCTTTAGAGCAGAGGTCTCAAACTCAATTCCTGGAGGGCCACAGCTCTGCACAGTTTAGCTCCAACCTGCTCCAACTCACACCTGTTTGGAAGTTTCTAGTAATCCTGAAGAGCTTGATTAGCTGGATCAGGTGTGTTTGATTAGGGTTGGAGCAAAACTGTGCAGAGCTGTGGCCCTCCAGGAATTGAGTTTGAAACCACTGCTTTAGAGTTTGCAGAAGTAGAAGTTCAGCTTGCCGGTTTGCATTGGCGTCATCCTAGAACATCTTCTGAAGCTGGCTTACAAGAAAGCCCACAAACAGTTTACTGAAGGCAACCTGACCTGTCCAAAAGCATGAATTACTGGAACCATGTCCTTTGGTCTGATGAGACTAAGATAAACTTGTTTGGCTCAGATGGTGTCCAGGATTTGTGGTAATGCCCTGGTGAGGAGTCCTAAGAAAATTGTGTCTCTCCTACAGTCAAGCATGGTGGTGGTAGTATCATGGTCTGGGGCTGCATGAGTGCTGCTGGTACTGGGGAGCTGCCTTTCATTGTTTCATTTTCTATGTACTGTACATTTCTGAAGCAGAACATGATGCCTTCCCTTCCGAAACTGGACCAAACCACAGTTTTCCAACATGATAATGACCCCAAAATCAGCGACCAAGATGACAATTGTCTTGCTGAGGAAGGTGCAGGTGAAGGTGATCTGACCCGAACCCTATTGAGCACCTATGGAGCATCCTCAAGCAGAAGGTGGAGAAACACCATGTGTCCAACATGCAGCAGCTACATGATGTCATTATAGAGGATTTGAAGAGGATCCCAGCAACAACCTGTGCAGCTCTGATGAATTCCATGCGCAGAATGATTAAGGCAGTGCTAGATAACAATGGTTTGACACAAAATATTGACACTTTGGACACAGTTTTGACAAGTTCACTTAGGGTGTACTCACTTTTGTTGCCAGCTGTTTTGACAATAATGGCTGTATGTTGAGTTATTTTTAGGGGACAGTAAATTTACAGGGCTATACAAGCTGCACATTGACTACTCTAAAATATATCCAAGTTTAATTTCTATAGTATTGTCCCTTGAGAAGATATACTGAAATGATTGCTGAAATGTGAGGGGTACACTCACTTTTGTGAAGTCCTTCCCCTCAAATTTTTGTCAAACAACACAACTGGTGGTTTGTTGTGTGTAGAAGGCATCAGGTTCATAAAAGCAGAACAGGAAGACACTTTTTGTCTACAAATTAAATGCACATACACTGAATATCCCCTCTCACGCACATGACGTTTGTCCAGCCAACAGATCAAACCCCATTTCTGAAGAAAGCAAACCACAGTTTCAGTTTGACTCAGAAGATGAACTACTAACGCACTAGTGTCAGTAAAACTGGTAATGTGAAATGGTAGACTGTTTTAACATTTTTTGTTTGTTTGTTTTGCCATACCCAACTATTAAATTATTTTTATTTATTTTTTAATTTATTTTTTTTTACTCATAAGCTGTATTTTACAATGAAATTTTGGAAGATTTACACAATATTCCATTCTCCCATAATGAGGACAATCAGGCAAATATACAATTAAACATCAGATCTATCAGAATGTTTTCAACATTAAGAACATTTAAAGTTTTAACAAGAGCCAGAAATATATCTGTTTTTTTTTTGTTTTTTTTTTTATATATATGTATATCTACACAACACATGTCTTCAGAGTGTGTGCGCACATGCACTAGGAGGGTCTTCAAACTCTGGGGGAGGATTCACACCAGATTAACAGTTCTGCTGTTTGTTTCAAATCAGTTTAAATGATTTTTTGGATAGTGTTATTAGATCTGACCTTTTACTGAACTGTTGAAGAAAATGTTTCACATGCTTCTTCTTTTTTTCGGTTTGTGTTGTGGTAAGTTATAAAACATTTATATTGCTTATTGTAGTTTAGAATTAGGTCTTTGTGTGTGATCTCTGAGTGGTCTCTGCAGTTACAGAAAACTTGTAATTATCAGGTAGTTTATAAATTGTGAAATTTAAATGCCTTGAAGAGTGCATGCAATGTATGTTGGGGGTGGGGGGAGTCATGGAAAACAATGAACATTGGTGAATATAATCTCAACTAATCAAAGTTCAGAAAGTGAATCCATCATTAAACCTTTTTTTTTTTTTTTTTTTAAATTAAAATGTATTGAATTTATTTAACATCAAATACCTTAAAACATACCTTAACATCACATATTTTATTTGCTCTACAAGTAGACAACTTTAAAATGCTTTAAAGATGTTATTATTAGTTTACACACAGTAAACCAACAAGAGGCTTAATCTGTGTCAAAACCTTGTCTTGTTCTCCAGGTTTGTTTGGTGAGTCAATATCAGTGTCAGTGGCTGAGGGAGATTCTGTCACTTTAAACACTGATTTGTGTCAAGACGATGACATACTGTGGAAGTTTGGAGCTGAAAAGTTCATTGTAGCTCAAATCAGTATGGAGAAGCAATCCTTCGCCATATATGATGGTCCTGATGGGAGATTCAGGGACAGACTGAAGCTGGATCATCAAACTGGATCTCTGACCATCACAAACATCACAACTCAACATTCTGGACTCTATGAAGCAATTTTAAGCGGAGAAAAAATTACAACAAAAACATTCAGTCTTACAGTCTATGGTAAGTAGTGATTATTTGCCCTGTCCTTCATAATCTTATTTTATTATTTACATACTAAAACATGTGTTTCATAGGTTGAGATGACAGACTGATTCACTTTTATTACACTACACACTCATACAACACATTATTCTGAAAATATGTTTGTGGACTAGATTTAACCATATTTCTGTTTATTCCCTCATGTTTTCAGCTCGTATGCCTGTTCCTAACATTACCAGAGACTGTACTTCATCATCACCATCAAAGCAGAATTGCTCATTAGTGTGTTCAGTAGTGAATGTGAGTGATGTGACTCTCTCCTGGTACAAAGAAAACAGTTTATTGTCCAGCATCAGTGTGTCTGATCTCAGCATCAGTCTCTCTCTACCTCTGGAGGTGGAATATCAGAATAAAAACACCTACAGCTGTGTGATCAACAATCCCTTCAGCAACCAGACTCAACATCTGGACATCAGTGAACTCTGTCACACATGTGCAGGTACAGCAGCACTGATGTATGTGCTTAAGTACAAATTCGCTCACACTAATGAAACTCTCCTTCACACACTCCAGACTCCAGACTGATAGTATTGATTTCTGCTACTGCTGCTGGATCTCTGTTGATTGTGGTTGCAGTCGGGATCTTCTGCATCTGCAGGAGAAAGAGAAAAACTGACCAAAAAGGCAAGTGATACTTAATTTCCTTTAAACAAGGGTTAAGTATACTCTAAATGTTTTAATCAACTGATATCACTAATTATCATAGCGTTAACACCCACTAGTTCCACAGTAAGGCATCTACTTGTTTGGCACTTATCTATTAATGACATTGTAGAGCACTCTTTACTCATCTCACTCACACAAAGTCAGTTTTCACATTTCTCAAATTACATCAAAACACACTGAAAATACAAACATAGAAATGCCATCTTAGTTAATTCAGTAATAAACAGCTTTCATCACTTTATGAACACAATCTTACCTGTGTAAAGAATGCAGCACTCATCAACGCTTTACCTTTGGCAGCACCAAAAACAACACATTGTAAAGAACCAGATCTAAGGCATCTGAATTAAGTTTGAGGTTTGTTATTATAATCTATTATTGTTGTTGTTGAAACAGAGACTCATGAAGAAGAGATCACTTATGCTGTGCCGACGTTCTACAAAAGAAAATCACAGAAATCGGTAAGATGTTGTCAGTACTAACATTAGCATGGCATGTAACATACGTAGCAATACACATGCAATAATGATTATTGTTGTTTAATGTTGACTATTGCATTATAAGGTAGGACACCTTATAATGCAATAGCCAACATTAAACAACAATAATCATTATGTGTCATGTAAGGCGCCTATAAATAAACTGTAAATGAAAATGAAAAACATCACATGCATCCGTCCACAAACTAAGCTCTACTCTTTAGCACAAAAATAACCACACAAACACTAAGGCATAACAGAGACTTGCAGTTCTTTCGTTACTCAGAAACACATAAATAACATTTACTTTTATTATCATTTACTCTTCTGAGATCCAACTGGAGCATCTTCAACAGCTTAATCACTGATGCCACATCTAACTGACCACATAACTTGCACAAACAGGTTAGATGCTATTTTTTTTGTGTGAATCATCAAGTTCAGGAAGTTGCATGCTGTGACAAATAAAGAAATGGGTCACAAGTCTGTGAGTCTGTTTCCATAAAGGTGTGCATTAAAAAAAAAAAAAGAAGAAGAAAAAAAAAAAAGCCATTACTATTGATAGACACCATACAAGAACTGTTGTTGTTGATGTGTGAGTAATCAAACTTAGGGAGTTTGCATCTATAAAATTGTCAACATTTAGTTATATTCATAATGTAACCTATAGCTATACCTGTGCAGTCCATGCAAATATTGCTTAACAATTTTGCTACTATGTTACATCATTGTTTGATGTACATTCTAAAATGTGGATTTCTTTTAGATTTTTATATATTTTATTGCATCTTTTATTTATTGTTTTTTACACTACAGGAAGGTAAAGACCAGGATCATGTGGATTATGCACCTATTACAATGAGAGGATGATCAAACTTCAGTCATTTTCTTAATACTAGTACCAGATACTTTACCTACAAAAACCTGTATGGATGAGTCTATGGTTAAATTTTGGGATTGTTGAAAAATCACAAGACGTATCAATGATACTGACACAAATAAGTAAATAAATAAAAGTATATAAAACTAGTAGTAGCAGTAGTAGTAATTACAGTACATGCCATAAAAGTGTAAGATTTGTATTTGTAGTTACATACATGTTTAGTGTACAATTCCAAGTATAAAACAGCTATCTATGTATGTTATTTATTTGTTATTTGTGACCCAGGACCACAAAACCAGTCATAAGGGTCAATTTTTTCTAAATTGAGCATTATACATCATGTGAAAGCTGAATAAACAAGCTTTCCATTGATGTATGGTTTGTTAGGATAGGACAATATTTGGCTGAGATACAACTATTTGAATATATATAATCTGAGGGTGCAAAAAAATCAAAATATTGAGAAAATCACCTTTGTCCAAATGAAGGTCTTACTAACGCATACTACTAATCAAAAATTAAGTTTTGATATATTTACAGTAGGAATTTTACTAAATATCTTCATGGAACATGATCTTTACTTAATTTCCTAATGATTTTTGGCATAAAAGAAAAATCAATAATTTTGACCCATACAATGTATTTTTGCCTATTGCTACAAATATACCCCAGCGACTTAAGACTGGTTTTGTGGTCCAGGGTCACATTTGTTCTAACATTACAAACAAGTTCTTCATGAGCACGTGGCATTACTGGAAATTTGTGGTGGATGTTTGTGGGTGTGGTTAAAGTTTTTTTTTTTTTTCCATTCCTGTGCAAAGCTCACGTGGACTTCTGTTTCACACAGAAGACCAGTACAATGAAATAAAGTACAAAATCCATCAATGCTGATCTTTGACAAAACAGCGTGCAGACCAAATACACATTTTTAAATGTAGTTATTTAAGACTGTAATCTGTTCTGAGACTGTTCTGTTGAGTTTGACTCATATGTGGCCAAATTTTCAACTTGAGGCATGTTTTAATATCTAGATGATACAGTGTTTCGTCTTGTCAGCATGACACTGAGCTATAAAAACCGATGACTCCATATTAAAAGTTATTCAGCAAACAAGGAAAGAGACTATTTTTAAGATCCTTCTATCACCGGTGAAGTATCTAGGCCACTATAATACTTTCAGTGAATTCCTGTCAGCCTCAGTTGTTTTCCTCTTTGATATGCATTACAGCTTTGTTGCAGAAATGACAACTCATGATTGGATAATGATCATGATTAATTTCCTTCTACATTCTACTACATGCCTACATATCTCACTTACAAGAAAACTGTTCACTTCAAGTGCCTCAGGCAGGGGAGTTATTTCAGGCATCCAGACCAACACTTATCTACTTAAATGGGGAAACTCTGAAATGCAGATAAACTGCTTACCTTCCTTATAAGAAACAAACCTGTAAAACATTCATTAATTTTACAGACATTTCTGTTAAACCTAAAACACAATGGAATGAAGTGCAACATTTAAAATACAGAAAAACACCTTTAAAAGAATGTGTAAAATTCCTTCAAATTAAAGGGATAGTTCATCTAAAAATTAACATTTGATGTTTATCTGCTTACCCCCAGGGCATCCAAGATGTAGGTGACTTTGTTTCTTCAGAAGAACACAAACGAAGATTTTAAACTCAAAACGTTGCAGTGGTTAGTCATATAATGGCAGTCAATGGGATCCACAGCTTTGAGAGTCAAAAAAACATACACAGGCAAAACCGAATTAAACCCTGCGGCTTGCCACGATACATTGAGGTGTTAAGCATGAAACAGTCGGTCTGTGCAAGAAACCGAACAGTCTTTATATTATTTCTTTCCTCTGATCCACAGCAATGTTCAATCCTGACCGCGTTCACAACATGTCAACATGCTCTTTCATTGTACTTCATGCATCATTTTCCCTTATCTTGAGGACCACATAGGTAAAAAAAAAAAAAAGGCCAATCTTACCCCACTCTCCCCTATAAATATTAGACATTTAATTTAATATTATACAGCAGAAATCTATATTATATACTAATAAACAACTCATTTAGAACATATGTGTTTAGTATAATGTTTATTGTAGTATATGTGTATTTATGTATAAATAAGGAAATTGTTTAGTCTTTTCAAAAAATGAATACAACAATATTTCATAAAAAGGGCAATAGGAAGAGTGCAGAGTTGCCTCTTCCATGTGATGACAGTGAGGATGAGTTAGCCTTCAGTGACTGTAACAATGAGTGTGTTTATGTGTCTGTATGTGTGTGTGTGTGGTAGATTTTGATGGATATTAAGATCATCAATTTCTACAAGAAATGTGCATTTGAATTGAAAAGAAAATCATAATTTAATGGAAAAAGTAATTTTTGGGCCATTTTCCATTGTGGTACACTGTTGCCGTATGGCAATGTTTTCCTAAATACCCCTAAAATTCCTATATATATATGTAACAAAGGAGGCCAGCGGGTAGGTGCTGTGCAGGTAAACCTCACTCCCCTGATCTCAAGAGGCGTATTAGCGACTGATGCTAATTAGCCTGCTTGTTAGTGCACCCGCCTCCAATGCCGGAGCCCGCTCGAAAACTGCTCGGAGCGGTGTGCGAGTAGGACCCGGGGAGAGGGATTACAGATTTATCAGAGGTTGCGTTAGACTTTAACATTGTCCGTCATTTTGACATTCTCAATGGTAGTGTAAAACAACACCCTTTTTACCTTGCCAAAATCAGCCCATTCTGGTTGAGGCTGCTTTAAATGTTAATGAGCTCTGCTTGCCCCGCCCCTCTCTTCTCTCTGTGGAGCGGGAGCCTGTTTACTTTAGCCACATTTAGCTCGCCACCAACTGGACAGGAGTGGGAATTACAGCTATAATTTACAATAGATCACCCTCAGTGTAATCTGTCAAAGTGACGGACGGCCTTCAGATTTTTCCATCACTGATAAAAAAAAAAAAATTGTCAGTGACAGACAATTTTTAGTTAACGCAACCTCTGATTAATGCAACATCAGACATTTTTCTTTAAAATAAACATTTTTATCAGGCTCCTATAAATTTCTACCTAAGTACCGGTGTTAGGTTGAATTTTGACCCCCGCCAGATTACTACCCCCTAGTATTGGTAGGTTTAGGGTTAGGTATGGGGTAGGGGTTAGGATTAGGGGTGGGGATAGGATTAGGCAATCAGGTAGCGATTTCAACAAGAGGAGGTAATAATTTGGCAGGGGTCGAAAATAGGCACAACACTGGTACTTCTGATTGGGCTGACGCTGGGATTTAGCGAGTTTGATGTAAAAGTATTTGATGGACGTATACTATGTATCGAGAGCATTCACTCAGTATCATTATCATTTTTGACTGAGGTGGCTATATTACTATTTATAGGTCAAGTATTAATAGGGTCTTAATAAAATATTATAAATATGATGTGTTATAAATTGTTAGTATCAAGTGATTATAATGGGAAATATACTTAATTACAATAATTAAAGTGCAAAAAAAGCTGCTGAATATGCAATGATTTATTTTAAAAGCTTACGTTCAGCAGCTGCCTTAAAATTTTAAGTTAAATCAACTTAAAACTACAGGTCATTTTAATTCGCTTCAATAAAGTGAGTTGAAATGACTAACTTTTTAGTTGATTTAACTTAAAATTTTAAGGCAGCTGCTGAAACTGAAACTGGCCTTCAGCAGCCTCCCTTTTGCTTTTTCTTTCTGTGTCTCTGTCTCTGTTTCTTTTGGCTTTCTTTTTTTTGTTGTTGTTGTTGTTTTTTTTTTTTTTTTACAAAGTGTGCCAACAACAGCACATTTTATTTATATTTAGCACATCTAATTTATATTAGATCTGATTGGGTACAATAATTTGATTAGACATTTTAAGGTGGATATTTTGTTGTTAGCACTTCTAGAAGACTGAGAGCAAATCATTACTGATAGAAATACAAAAACAAACTTCCACATTACTAATTCAGGGAATCATCCACTGACCGTAATGTGGATTGTAATGCATATCTGTTATGCAACAACTTTCGGAACCATCTCCACTCTCAAGAGAGCGGCCGCACAGATTGTGAGTGATGCTGCAGAGTGGGAGGGAAAACAAGTAGCGGATTAGAGGAATCAGTGGATCTTTAACGGAGTAATGGGAGGATTGGTGAGATGGGCACCTCAGCCGATGAGCGCAGAGGGGCAGTGGCTCTAGCCACCGGGCCACCCCCCTGTGCACGGCCCTGATACACAGATATTTTTTATGAAATCCAAAAGCTCTCTGACCCTGCATAGACAGCAACACAGCTGAACACATAGGAGCCTGATAAAAATACTTATTTTAAAGAAAAATGTCAGATGGACTTAGAGGCTTTTGCATCTGAACTCTTCATATTTAAATTTATTTAAATACATAGTTTAATGTTAATTGTCAGTATTAAAACAGTTGAAACAGAGCTCTGATATTACTCTAATCTCGCATTCTTATCAGCTAATCAGATTCGAGGACCAGAAAGAATTGTTGTATAAATGCATTTATATATAGGGCAGCCATCTAGTGGTTACACCGTGATTTTGCAGATGATGACCTATCTGCCAACAATTGGCATCATTTCGACACAGTTAAAATTAAGACTGTAAAATATATTATGTATGTTATGTATATAATATGTATTGTGTAACCTCATCTCAGCTATTTGTTTGGTTCAATGGTTCAAACTGCATTCCCTCACACAAAAATGCATTGCTACATTTCTAATAATAATAATAATAATAATAATAAAGATGAAATTATATTAGCAAATTATATTTAACATTTAAAATAAAATAATAAATAGCTTCAAATTATTTCTACGGCTCCTCTTAAATATAAATAGAGATTCATAATAACTTATTGGGATGCAATGTTAAAATCCCTAGTTTGTCACAACAACCCTGACAAATGTAAAATTATAATCATTTCATACTACACCTATATATATATATACCCTGTGTTCTTAAGTCCTGAGTTCTCCCCAATTCATTTGCCAGTTATTGTCCATGTTACATGTTGGTTATATATGATTCCTGAGTTTTTCTGGCTGACTATTCTTTTGTATTCCCTGCTCTCCGTGACTTTGATCTGCCAGATACACATAACACTAATATAATCTACCCATTATATTTCTCATATGTTATCTACTATTTGCAGCCTTAAATAACACACTGTGTAAGACATGAGTGTGAAACAGTAAATATAACTAGCATGCAATATATGCAAGGACTAAAAGATATGGAAGTTATTAAAAGACAGCGTGATTGTTTTCTCAAAATAATCCATTGCTTGCTGCTTGAAGAAGTAACAAACCCAAGGTAACTACAGAATTAGTGTTGTAGTAAACTTTTTCTTAGATACCAGGAGACATTTTGGATATCTTGAAGCAGAAGTTTCTCTTTATTCAGATACTCGCTGCGTGGCGCCGCAGTCATCAAAAGTCATCTGACAAAAGCTCATCACAGAAGAGTATATAGGTTTCAAGGGGGAGGAGTACATAGAGGTGGAATCAATCTAAACAAAGTATACAAATGCAGTATAGGAAATCAACCCAGTAAAAGATTTTTCCCAGGCTTGATCTATTTAGCATACAAGTGTCATTCAAATGCATAGGTGCTAAACAAAAGGCATAGTTGGTTACTGTCTCAGGGTTACTGTCTCAGGGCCTGGGCTGCTTGCTCTTAGAGTGTCACAATATACATAACTTTTTCAGTTCATGCTGTTATATTGGAACCTATGTTTAACATTTTATAAATTTGTAATACAACAGTGTGACAAAAAAAAAAAAAAAAAAAGACTGCGAAAAAACTGTTGCTGACAAACCAGACATAAAGATGCAGAAAACAAAAATAAAGCATTCTAAGATGGCATATTTGTATTATCTCCTCACAATGTTGATATTTGTATGTACACAAAAACATGAAATATAAACATATAGTCCTCCTGATTTAAAATAAAGTATACTGTGTGTGGTGTGTCAAACCATGATGGCCATTTTCTGTTGCTTAAGCTGATTTGCTCTAATCCACTGGGCGCTTGGTTTCGAGCTGAAATTTAGTAATTCTATTTAAAAATGGATGAAAACACCAGTTGGAGTTTGAAAATGTGCACTTATTGGTAAACATCTATTTTGGTTCAACGTGCACTTCTCAGTAGTCTAACTGATGCTTCCTTAATAGAAAGAAAACACAGGTGCATCTTATACAAGTCTTATACAAGTCTTGTTTGTTGAACAACCTGTAGGTTTCAAAAAATGGTGCATCAAATTATTTCTCTGTTTGTTTGTTTTGCATGCTTGCTTTGCATTTGATTTGTTACTGAATCTAATAAGGTACATGTTATATCCTCACTATCACAACATTTAGAATACACTCTTGAATGCACTACGATAAATAACACAGCCACAACGGGGGTACTTAACTCCTTCACTTGATTTATTTCAAGGAACACAACTACTAATAATTAATAAGGTGGTGGTGCCACCTACAGGCACTGATGGTAATGGCAATATCACATACATAACAGTATAGCCATTTTAAAAGTTGTTTGAAGTGTTTGAATAACCCATCCATTTTTCTAAATTCTTAAAAAAGTGCATATGTTTAATAATAGTTATTAGGAATTTTCTGATTAAAGTTCCAACTAGATTGAACAAATTTCTTAAAGTGCATGGACATGAACATGAGCATGAATACAGTCATACTTTACACATAACCCATGAGTTGCATCTATTACTCAAAGCTTTCAGAATGGCTTTCTTTTGTTCTTTCCTTTAGTGAGTGATGAAGGCACATGAGTATGGACAAATAAAAAAACGAGAAGCACCTTCGTGTTAATGGTGACATTGATTATACTTTGAGTCGACAGGATCATCACCTGACCTGAAACGTGACGCTATTCTGTGTCTTATGCCCTGATTACCGCTTCATATTCCTGAATTTGTATTAAATTTGATGAATGCAGCTGATCGCTATTCAGTTTAGCCTGTTCCCACTGAAACACAATAATACTACACCTTGTGTTTATAACCCTCTACGGTACGCAATATGATATCAATGAGGAAAAAATTATTTGTGATGTTTTTTCTGCTTAAAATTGGACACTATAACAAGATCAATAAACATTTTTATAATTGTTTTATTTATTTATTTTTTAAAAGTTTGTTGCCTCAAGGCAACATTGTACCACAATGGACAAAATGAAACATTTGATATTTTAATGCAGAAAATAATAATAATAATAATAATAATAATAATAATAATAATAATAATAATAATAAATTTATTTAAAACATCAATTTCTTTAATCAAACATTTAAACAATCAGATTTATCACACTTTTGATGTTTTGCACATCTCATATTTAACAAAAAGTCGTGGATCACAAGTATAACCAAACTATTATGTCTGCTATCAAACCAAAACATTATAATTAGTGTTGTTTCAAAGTAAAAAAAAATATATATATATAATAACCTTATGCTAATATATAACTTATCCTTACAAGCATGCACATACACACAAGCACATGCATGTAAATTCTCCTTCCTCACTAATGACTCCTCACTGCTTGTGAAAGCTGAGGAAGCACTTCCTCTCAACAGAATATGTGCAGATATTGTATATGAATTACAATTCTTATAAATGCATTACAATATCATGCAAAAACACAAATTTAGATAATTCAAGCTTTTTTCTTACAAATATCATATACATGTATGCTATGCTATATGCCTGGTATGGCCATATGTGATTCCATTACAGTACAATGTTGCCTTGAGTTTTTTGTAATTTCCTATAATATATTTGATGATATATTATGAAAACTTTTTGAAAATACTTCTTTACTAACCAGTGAAGATGATTCAGATTTTTTGTTGGCAATTATGTGAATGAAAATTTATGAAAAATGCACCTATCTCTGGACAAAAAAAAAAGGAGTCATGTGACATGTGCACATGTCCTGAAAGAGGAAACAAAATAGACCCCTATGGGTCATGTGACCACTTTTTTTGACTTCTTCTTTACTAAGATACCATTGATTTATTAAATGGGTGGTTCATATATATATATATATATATATATATATATATATATATATATATATATATATATATAAAATGTGAGCAATGTGAAGTTTTATAAACATCCATTTGGTCGCTAACTTTTAAATGCATCATTATGGGAGCAAAATTTCTCGGCATGAAAGACAGGCGACTGGCAGATCAGCGTGCTACTTCTTTTCAGTAGGCAGTTAAATTAAATTAAATTAAATGTGGAGGATGTTAACTGTGACAAGATGATTGACAGGCCAGTTTACTGTGACAGGGTAAAGACGCAGTTGTGTGACGCGATAGTATGTCCCAAAGCTTACCTACTCTTTTACAACACACTCAAAAGTGTGTACTTTTTTTTCTCCAAAAGAGTACATACTTTAAGCGCGTAGTATAAGTAGGCACGTTGGGATGCAGCACAAGTTTTCATTGATCCTAATGATCTTGATTAGTTGTTTCAGGTGTGTTTAATTAGGGCCGGAAAATACTTCGGTGGAATGATTGGACGCCTTGCCATAGTGTTTCCATGATATTAAAGCGTTCATTGATTTTAGATAAATAGATTAAAATGTATGTTATTTTACAGTATTATAAAAAAAGTTAGATCATTTTGTGTTAAGCAATTAAAAAAAAAAAAAAAAGAAAAAAAAAAAAGGTGAATCATAGCATATTAACATTCTTGAATATGACTTGCGCTTAAGTAACATCATGCTTTCTATTTTTCAGATTTAAGAGAACCCAAAGGAGAAGAGGCAGTACACTTTCTAAACTTGAACCGCTGGACCACTCATTACAATTACATACATTCAGACATTCAGACTTTTTATATTCAAATTTTTATGTATGTATGTATGTATGTATGTGTGTGTGTATTTATTTATTTATTTATTTATTTATTTATTTTTCTATGTATGTGTGTATTTATTTATTTATTTATTTATTTATTTTCTTTCTGTCACTGATTGTATTAACTGTCAAATATATATATATATATATATATATCTCAATATTAACATAGCACATCAGATGATAGTAGTATTTGATGTTGACAATTTGGTTGTTTATTTATTTATTTATTTATTGTTTTAAAAAAAAAATGTCTCAATATTAGCGTAGCACATCAGATGATAGTAGTATTTGATGTTGACAATTTGGTTGTTTGTTTGTTTGTTTATTTATTTATTTATTTATTGTTGCAAAAGTGAAAAAACGCAACATCACATTAACATTGATCAAATGATATTACCAATGATCTTTTTCTTTTGTTAAGTTCAATATCGATTCAACTGCAATGATGTAGAATTAACGTCCCAGTGTAACGTTGATTCACTGACATTACCATTGATTATTTTTGTTAATTTGAACAGTGCTTCAACATTGGTGACGTGGAATCAATCACAGTATAACACAGATTCAACAATATTACCATCACATATTTTTGTTAATTTCAGTGTATTAAATTTTAATTAATATTTATTTTTAATTTTGTTTGAAATCTCACAGTTGGTTCAACATTAATTGCAGGTGCAAAGTGATAATAAACCAATATCTCTTCATGACGTTGATTCAATGACATTTTCAAATATATATATATATATATATATATATATAGAGAGAGAGAGAGAGAGAGAGAGAGAGAGAGAGAGAGAGAGAGAGAGAGAATGCTGAATCAATAATATTACAATTGATTTGTGATTGAAATCTCAGCAATGTTTCAAAATTAACTGAGGGTGCAAAAGTGATACTAAAGCAACAACATTTTGTACTGTTAATTCAATGCAATTAAGGTTGAGCCATCAACATTGACTTAACCCTTTAACTGTCACAGTCCACTATGTGGGACGCCTAAGTTCACTTTACCATATTACTGTAACGCCACGCCAGCTGCTCCCTCTGCTGCTTCTCTGGTAACTTCCTGTTTGGTGGCCATTTAAGGAGGCCTAAACCAAACAGGCCCCGCGAAGTATTGTTTTGCCTGTGCGGACTCTACCTAGTGTTTTTCCTGTTTCATTGCCTTGTTTTGTTGTTTCCACGGTTTTGGTTCATTGTCATAGTTTTTGTCTTGTTTTTTGCCATAGTTTTGTCTAGTTCATTGCCATAGTTTTTGCCTAGTTTCATAGCCTTGTTTATTTGTTACTTTTGGACTGCTCTCTCTGGTATTTTGACCCATTGCCTGTTTTATTGGATTTACGCTCTCGCCTTGCCCAGGATATTATTGTTTGTTTGGTTATCGACCCTGCCTGTCTTGACTACACTGTGTTATAATAAATCCCGCATCTGGATCTTACACGCTTCCCACGAGTCCCGTTACAATTACAAATAAATCCTAATCTAATCATGACAAACTATACATCGTTGGAAAAGTCTAAGACTCCTAAATAGATATTTTACCATATATATATATATATATATATATATATATATATATATATATATATATATATATATATTTTTTTTTTTTTTACAAATTATGTAGAATAGATTAATATATGTCAAGAGTGCAACTTAAAAAATCTACATTATAACATGAGTTCTGACCTTTGTCACAAAAGACTTTCTTCATTGCCTTTTTCCCTATCACACTTTAGAATTCATAGGAAATTATATATCCATTCAAAACTTAAAATCTCAAAATTCATCCTTTGAAAGGCATTTTAAAATCAGACATTGCATTACCACAGAAAATGTACGTCAAAATCATATTACAAAATGTTTTCATTCATGAATTATAAAAAAAAAAAAATAAGTCTGGATAGTGCATTTTTATGTCTGTGTTCAAAAATGGGAGTGACAGTTAAAGGGTTAAATATTGTTTCAGTGGATGCTTGCTGTCTGGGTCATTTGACCATAGATTTACAAAATACAGATTTTGTGAAAATAAAAGTGTTTGTTGTTTAAATGCACAAGTAAAATTACGTTCTTCTGTACTGAATGCAAACTAAAAGGAATTTGTCAGTATTTGTTGCTGTATGTGTTTCACTGACGTGTCCAGGTAAGATCCCTGTGATCTTGTTTAACCTGTTTTACCGAGGCCACGCCTGCAGATTCAGGTGGAACCTGCAGAAAAGTCTTTTAAAGCCTTATTAAGAGTCAGAAGAACATATGTTTATATTGTGTTGCAATAGTTAGCTAAATATTGACACAAATAAAGAAAATCAATGTTGTCGATACATGAACCAAAATCTAGAGTCTCTAGTAAAGGCGCAAAAGAGAAAGAAACAACATCAGTCATCCAAGATCAAACTACAGACCTAATCAGCTTTCTTTGTTGAAAAAAAAGAAAGGAAAAATAAAAAAAGAAAGAAAAAGAAACATAAACATAGTTACAGTACTACAGTCTAAGGCTAGAGTAATTAAACCAGACTATAGTTTACCACAGTTTATTCTGTAACTTTCTCCTTTAAACGTAACATTTGTGTGTATGATTAAAAGAAAATGACACTTTAATTCAGATAATTAAATCTGACATTAAATGACATGCACCTGCTGTGATTTGCCTTTTTTTCCATCCAATGTAAAATACCACGATGCCATATAGTTTCTGTTGGAATTTCATATGTTTCTGTTGTGTTCAAATATTTTTGATTTAGTCGTACTGTTCAGATGATTAAAAATAATCCAATAAAACACCAAAGCATTAAAACACAAATTATTCAAAGTGAAGTGGGGGAAAAAAAAAAATGTAAAAAAAAAAAAAATAATAAAATAATCAGCCAGAACTGAGAGTTCATAATCAATAATGTGTCTTTACATTTTTTAGAGGTAGATTTATTTAGAAAGCATGCAATATCACATTTCATAAGCATGCAAGTGCAATAATTTAATACAGCAGAAAAAAAAAAAAAAAAAAAAAAAAAAACAAGGCAACAGGATTAAAATACAAACAAAAAAGCAAAATAATACACTTAAATAATGTAAAATTGTAGACAATTTCCACAATAATTCACATCAATTACATTTTTGAAATTTGAATGGTCAAATATGTTTTTGTTAATGTGGGTCTTTAAAACACAAAGTCATGTGTTTCTTTAATGCTCTAGAAAGTGATTAGTATTAAAGTGTGTTTCACATCTCTATTATTTAATTTGTCTTGTATTTTAGTGCTGTCAAATGATTCATTGTGATTAATCACAATCAAAAATAAGTTCTTGTTTCCATAATATGTTTCTACTGTGTATACTTATTATATTTATTATTATGTATATATATACACACATATACTGTCAGGTTTGTGTGTAGCAGGCAGAAAGATGACGATCGGAGACAGTAGTTTTAAACAAAATGATTTTAATAATAACAGAAAAACAGCCAGACAGAAATTGCACACAACTAATATAGACTGAGAACAGACAAAGAAATACTGAACAGAATGGGGTATAAATACATGGGCAAACGAGAGCAAATAAATAACAGGTGTGGGGTAATTAATCAAAAACCATAGCAACACATGAGGAACAGAAACAGAAGGCAGGAGAACAGGGAAAACAACCAAAGCACAAAGAACACGTGACACATACAGTATGCATTTTTAAAATATTTACATGTATATTTATATTAATTTAATTCATATTACATATAAATATTTTAATATATAAACATAACATTTTTTCTTAAATATATACATTAATGCACACAGTACACACACACACACACACACACACACACACACTGGATGCAATTAATCATGTTTAATCGCACTTTCAATTCCACGAATGAGGTGAGACCCTTGACTGCTCCCCGGGCTGCCCACTGCTCTGGGTGTGTGTGTGTTTGTTCACCTTTCACAGTTTTGGGACATCATACTGAAGTTATAGTTTCATACTGAAGCTGCTGAAAACCTTACAGTAAAGTCGTTCCTGATTCATTAGAGTCATTTCTTCTGTTTTCAGTGGAACCTAAAGTAACACAGGAAAAGATATAAAAGAGTCTAAATTAATTTGTGAGAGTAAAATGAGCAGCGGCTGTATAGTAATGACCAATCACCAAAGCATAACAGTGAAGAAGATAAATATAATATAATTAATATCAAATCTAAACCAGTTGAGGTCAATGTTGTTATTTATTTATTTATTTTTACTATACCTGCCATAAAACACTATTTAATTTGAACAGTTGATTTAAAATAGACTAAATATCTTAAAATGAAAGATACTCTGGAATGAGGACATCTGTTGAACCGTCTTAAACAGATGTTGTCATAAAGTGAAGCCCTATTATGCTATAAAGCAACAAACATATCTGTATCTGATTATCTCTCCATAATTCAGTAACATCTGTTTTTAGCGTGACTGTTTGTCCCTCTATCACTGATACTGACTTCATTTCAGTGTTCACAGCAGCACAAAAATACAGAACAGAAATTAAAGCAAGAAAACTAAAAATAACAATAACAATAATAACACTAATAATGCAGAAATCCAAATCCATTAGACTTTCCTATGACAGAATAGGAGATTACAGAAGGAACTTACTCTAGAATCTAAAAGAAATCGCCTGGAATTTACATAATGGAGTTTACTAGGGGAATGTACAGACTGTAGTATGTGTCCCCAGCATATTTGTATTGCGCTTTCCATTTTGTGTGGTGGCCAGAAAGAGGTACGGTGCTCCCCAGAGTAGCACAGACACCTTTCTTTTAATGTCATCTACTTGTTTTGCACTATTCATTTTAACTGTATGCAGCAACACTGCAAATGCTTGCATAAAACTGAAACTGAACTTTACAAAGAAAGAATCTGAAATCACACAATTAACTACTACTGTCTCTCCTTCAATTTTATTTTATGTAAGCTGAATTGCTTTGGAGATTTGTAGTCACAGAACCAAACAGAAACTAACAGCATTTTGACACAATACTAATACTTACACTTCTGCTTTGTTTCGTGCAACTTGCAGAGACAGCAAGTCACACCAACAGCAACAGCTATGGTCAACGTCGACAGGACTGCACTCACAAATACTGCTTTCATATCATATGCTGGAGTTTCTACATGCGAATCTGTAGTAAATAGAGGGAAACAGTCATTACTCTGATTTATAATAAACACTGTAAATCATCAGCAAATCTAATATAGAGTAAAAGTGAATGCTGATGAATAGAAAATCACTTCTTCATACATAGTCACCACGAAGTACTTTTGTTCTGCGAGTTTTCTATCAGTATCAGTATCAAAATCACTTCATAGAAATTACAGTCACAGTTGAATAACTAATTTCTTTTAGTTAGAAATGGATTGGACATAGTAAGAAAATGCATATTTACTACAAAACTTTCAATCCTAAGATTTTAACCTTGCTAGATCAGACCAGTTCTGCACTGTAACTGCATCTCGCATCCACTGATCAAAAACAGAATGAAATGAGAATGAAAAGAGCAGTATAAATTGAATGACTAATTCTCACCAAAGACAGCAACATTGAAGGTCCTAATAATACTGCTGCTGCTGCTATTGATCTGCAGTTTATAGAGTCCAGAGTCTGTTGTTCTGGTGTTTGTGATGGTCAAAGATCCAGTCTGATTGTGCAGCTGTAGTCTGTCTCTGAATCTCTCTTTACACTGAACATCTGTATGGGTCTCATTAGGATGCCCATTGATTTCCGTGATGAGAATGTCATTAAAATACCATGTCATCAAATCATCTGGATTTACTACACCAGTATATAAAGTGACTGATTTTCTCTCCTTCACTGGTACTGTCTTCTGTTGATCTATAGCAAAAACACAAGAAGCAAAAATCAACACTTAACTGAAGGATCCTTTTAAGAAAAAAACTCAACAATAACAAATTGTTGTGATGACAAATACACATACTAATTTTTTAAGTCTTGAGAAATTCAGTAGAATCAAAAATAACTGCAAAATGAATTATTTTAGTTTTTTTTTTTTTTTTTTTTTTTTTCTGAGCTCCTCTCTGTTACATCTTCTGTCTCGTTTAGGCTGTTTTGTGTTTAAGGATATATGTTGAAGACTGTTCTCCTTGTGTTCTGCTAATTCACTGTTGCATGTTTTGTAGTTCAGCCTTGCTGTGGATTTCTGCCATGTTTGAATTATATTTGTAAATAAACTGCTGCACATAGATCCTCCTTCACCTTGTTCTTGCCAGACCAAAATGTTGTCCATCTGTGCTAGATTTTGTGATCTTTTTAAAATTGTGCCATCAGTCCTCCCACAGCCTGTATACAGGGATATATACCCTATTTTGCTGAGCCCACAAAACGGCATCAAAAAGTCTTCAACTACTGTACCCTACTTGTAGAGGTGGTCCAGTTTTGAAGTCACGAATGATTACAGTTCTTAAAATGCTTAACATTAAAGCAGGTGTTAATAAAATGTAAATGATGCATCCTACTGAAATATCTAGAAAAAAAAAAAAACCCCAAAAAAAAAAACAATGATTTATGTTACTTTTTAAAAAATCCATAATGTTTAGTACATATTATGGATTATGTCTAGTGCCATTATCTCGATGATCTGAAATGGTTGCACTCAGTGGTAAGATGCCACATTGTGTGGCTTTTGGTTGTAAATTTCAGTCGAAGGGCAACGAGATAAGCAATGTAAGTTTCACTGTTTTCCTAGCAATAGGAAGAGGAGAAAGACTGGTAAGATGTAAGATGTAAACATGCCGATGCTTGTCATGACACCACAGCCTAGTTTCTCAGTGTGGCTTTCACTTTACATACAGGGATGTTTAGACTTGCGCGGAAAAATTGATGGTACAGCATTTGGTTTAAGTGTATGCTTATATCCTTCGACACCTGTAAGCTCTTTCAGTAGCCTTTTTCAGTAGCTTGTTTACCTTTTCTCCAGCTATACATCAGAAGTGACGTGCATTTAGTCCAGTTAAAATATTCTGGGATCCTTGACTGAAGTAGTCACTTTGCTTTTCTGTAAAACTGGTGTGTATGTGTATTTCAGAGGTCGCCTTAACAAAAAATTGTCCATCATTGATGGAACTTTTTTATCAGTGACGGAAAAATCTGACGGCCGTCCGTCACTCTGATAGATTACAGTAAGGGTGATCTATTGTAAATTGTAGCTGTAATTCCCATCCCTGTCCAACTGGTGGCGAGTGCGCAGAACAAAAACGAAACTGTCACGAATATTTTCATATGCGTTTGATTACGCACAGGCCAGTACACAGAAGCTACAACGATCTATCACGCCACATTAAAGAGCGCCGAAACTACCTATTTATTGCCTGAATTTCCTAATGAAATGGACAGAATTTGAAATCGGAGACTTCGTTTCATATCAAAAGTAACACAAAGCCTAGCCTATTGCTATTTATTAGAAGGAAGGCGCACTGAAAACAGCATAGACCAAAAGATCTAATGGGATTAAAAAAAATCGATATTTGTTCATTAAAATGAGAATCTATTAAAATTGAGAAATCGATTTTTTTGTTTTGTTTTGTTTTGTTTTTTGTTTACCTAGCCCTAGCATATTTTGTTGTTTTTAAACACTGCGATGTGAACAAAAAATAAATAAATCAAATGTGTTAATTGTAATTAAATTACTAAAATTAAAATGATGGTAATAATAGACTATGATGGAATTTTATGACCCTGTCCATCAAAATGACGTACAATGTTAAAGTATAGCGCAACCTCTAGTGTATTCACAACAGAATGACAGTGGACAGTCACGCCCTAACGGTTAGAGAGAATGACTTGTAACTGTAAAATTCTCAGTTCGTAGGTGGGGGGAGTGAATGAACTATGCTCCTTATACCTTGAGTACCCATGACTGAGACGATGAAACCCCAATTGCTCACCAATTGCTACAGCAAAAATTGCTTCTCATTGTTCTGGGTGCGTGTGTGTTCACTACTTATTTGAGTGTGTGTGCACGTGTTTGCGCGCTTGGATGGGTTAAATGCAGAACACAAATTCTGAGTATGGAACACCACCGCACATCATGTCACTTTGTATCATTTATATAGTATTTGGTGTGTTTTTAGGTAGGGAGGGTTAATTCTGTTAGTTCTGTTGTGATCATAAAATGCTGTAATAAACATGCTAATGATGTGATTTAAACACACATTATTTTAAATATTCTTTAAATGCCTCACCATGAACAGTAACATTGAAGATCTTTTCACTGCTGGGGCTGCCTAAAATCTTCAGTTTATAAAGTCCAGCATCTGAGGTCATTATGCTTGTGATGGTCAGAGATCCAGTCTGATTGTCCAGCTCCAATCTGTCTCTGAATATCTTATCACACTGAACATCTGTACAGGTCTTGCAGAGATTTCCAGTGATTTGTGCTAAGCGAATGTCATTAAAATACCATCTAATTCTGTCTTGTTGGTTTGTTTTAACACCAGTGTGTAGAGTGACAAAATCTCCCTGCACCACAAACAATGTAATTTCTTCAACACCAAACACACCTGAAAAAGAAACAAACAGTTAATTATAAATCACTTCTAGAATATTGGCGCCGATGTTAGGAAAAGTCACTTTTAAAAGTGATTAATTGTGTTACTTAGTTACTGTTTATGGAAAGTAATGCATTACTTTTGTGTTACTTTTCAATCTGGGCAGGGCTCGCTTGTTTGTTTTTAATATAAAAAGTGATATTTTTGTCAAATGTAACACCCCTTTCACACCAAAAGTGTCAGACTGAAGGAAAAGTAAATTCACATCAACAAACAACAAATCTTAGGTGTTTTATTTTTTTTGAGTAATTGTTGCTCATTAGTATGGTTGAATTGGATCATCGAAGGTTAGCAGCAAAGACACCGGTTAATAAGATATTTGTATTATTTAATATATTTAATTATTCCAGGTTTTTGTCAGATTCTGACAAACCATCTCAGTCAGAAATGAGATACAGATACTGAGATACTGAGTGAATGCTCCTGACACATAGGATACGTCCATCAAATACTTATACTTCAAACTCGTTAAATTCCACCCTCAGCCCAATCAGAAGTGCCAGTACTTCAGAACCTAAATATTTTTATTCCTTTAAATCATAAGATCGTAGCTAAATAAATACACTTTGATTCATACACATTCAAAACAATACATATATGACATGCGAACAAATAGAATATGAAGATAACTGATACACAAAAATCACTTTTCCCCAAAACAACTCATATTATATTGAAGGTACATCTTGCGTACAGTGTATGACATCACAAATGCTGCTATTTTACTTATAGAGAACGTTTTTGTACCACACCACCTTACTTGAGCATTTTCAATGTTTTGCCATAGACAGACAGACAGACAGACAGACAGACAGATAGATAGATAGATAGATAGATAAAATGAAACAGAAACTGAAAAAAAAAAAAAAAAAAAAAAAAAAAAAAAAGTCTTACCACGGTGTAGTAAAATACACGCTGAAGCCAAAACAACGAGAAGCTTCATTTGTACCATCTTTCTTCAGAAAAATAAACTATAGTTCAGTCCAATTAAAGGTCTTGTCTTTGCTGTCATGTAGATGTTTACCGCAAGATAGTGCCGCTATTTCGACCGCGCTGTAGAATAGCCAGCAAAGCCCCGGAGTTATAGAAGTAGGCGGAGCATATCAGAGTTTTAGTTAACGCTCCTTAAATCAGCAGGTTTAATGGAATGGTTTACAGAAGAAATACATTTTCAGCGTTCCATAAATCTATCCTTAAACTAAACTTGTTCATCATTTCGTAAAAGATGTTTTTATTAGTTTTTCTTCATGTTTTCCAATATATACTTAACAATACATACTTAAATATTTCATACAAACAAATATAAATGTACAAATTCAGATTATAACAAGGTTAAAGGCTCCACTTGCAAAGTGAAACCAGAAATCCCAGAAGACCTGGATGATTACAGCTACACTGATTTCCAATAGTAGCGCAGATGTTGACGTGAACCAACTACCATTTCAATTATTTATTGCTATGCTCTTCTGCTACCTTTTAAGTTTTAAAACTGTCATTCTCTGGCAAATAATTAAATACCTTCAACACCATATCAGTGGCCTAATAAACATTTTGCAACCTACACCAACTGCGCTCTGTGTATCTGGATGACAAAACGATGCGTGATCTATTTTATGCACAACAAGCATTCATTCAGTATTATTTATAAGTCATTTCATAAGTTTCTTTTAGCTGCTTTGTTTGTGATGTTGTATTTACATGTTTTATGGGGACATTCCATAGGCGTAATGGTTTTTATACTGTATACAAACCATGTATATTTTCTATCACTATTTTCTATCGCCCTACACCTACCCTACACCTAAACCTAGCCCTCACAGGAGACTGTGCACACTTTTACTTTCTCAGAAAAACTCATTCTGCATGATTTATAAGCCTGTTTCCTCATGGGGACCTCACAAATGTCCCCACAAGGTCAAAATTTACTGGTATTACTATCCTTGTGGGGACATTTGGTCCCCATAACGTGATAAATACCAGGTGCACACACACACACACACACACCGTGAACAGACACTCCCCCCACCTTCAATCCCTGCCGGACCTGGGACTCGAACGCAACCTTTCGGTTACAAGAACATAAAGAACAGATATAAGAAACAGAGAAACAGAGGCGTCATGCTCATTGAAAGTGAAAGTGAAAGTGAACGATTTTTGGACCAAATGGAATGCATCTTCCAAAAGAAAAAAAAAAAAAAATAGCCGAATAATATTTTTATATTGGATATAATCACACAGGCATTATTAGAACGTTCAGTGTGTGCGGCACATCAGCTCAGCTGCTAAATTAAAATCTGCGTTCGCTGGCTGGCGCTGAGCCAAAGACAGTCGCGTTTCGACAGCGCTGCGCATTATAACTAATCACACACGTTTCATAAATTGAGCTTATGAATGCAATGATCAGAGGTGTTCAGAATAGTTATCAAAGAACACCGTTTTGTTCACTCGCTCGCTGACTGAACTCGCCCCTGCACAGAAACACTTTAAAACACCCCACAACCCAATCTTGCAAACAGTATGTGTTCAAGCAGTTTCACTTTAATATGACTTTTTGTGACATGCAGCGGGTGATGAAAAGGTTGAACAATTCACTTAGGCTAAATGCTTTTGACCATTTTTGCTTTTGTGTTTTATCTAATGCAACATATATTACAGCCTCTATTTTTAGCTGGCACATGCTAGTAATTTAAGGTGAAGAGTCATGTTCTCACCTCAGTCATTTAGACTTTGCAGAGAATGTAAATTCTTTAGAAATGCATGTTCATTTGTATAGCAGAACAGGAAGACCATGCATTTTCACCTCAACCACAGACAATGCGAATTCCCAACAGTATGCACCCAGCAGGTCAAACTACATTTTTTTTAAGTACACCACACGTTTCAGTTTGACTCAGTTTGAGCTGCTAATGTCACAGTACACAGTACTAAGGTGGTCTTTTTTAACATTATTTTTCAATTTACAATTCATTTTTACCATGAGATTTAGGTTATAATCACACAGTATTCCACTGTTCTATCTATATATTTAACATCTACTTTTAAAAACACAGTCAGGAAGTTCCCTGATTGTGTTAAATGTGTAAAAGTGGGAGTGTAGCTGTCACAGAAAACATTGTATTTTCCTTTAAGTATTTCAGTCATTTATTTTGTAAAAAGGTATTTACACAAATGGTGTACAATTTCTTGTCAATGTTTATTTGAAAATTATATTTGAGTATTACGAAACTGGGTTAATAGTGACACCTACAGGTGAAATGTGCAACCTTAGTTGAATTTGTCACATGATCTAGCTGGACATATTGGTATCGGATTCGCAAGAAACGCACACACGCTGAGAGCTGCCTGATTGAGAGATTATTTGTTAGAGGGAATACATACATTAATGTCTCCTGGATTTCTGATTAGAAGGCGCACACGGTATGTTGTTTATTCTTTAGATTTCATCTGTTAATTTACAATAAGGTACTCTGTGTATTGATATTGGTTCAGTAGGAAACAAACTTGGTTAAACTGCAGTAAGAAACAGAAACACACTCACGTTATGTATCTGAATGTTATTTATTTGTTTCAGTTTTTCACGGTGTCATGATGTAAAGATGTCAAGATGTTAATGATATCCAAAGGGTGTCACGATGTTCAAGTGGTGTCGAAGTACGATCAAGATGGCGATTACACTGATGCTTGCTCTTTGCAAGAAGATAATAAACATTAAGACATCAGTTGAAACGTGTTTCTTTTAATCAGAAGAAAACCTTCAGGAGCCATTACAGGGAGACTAATAATCGTAAATGATAAAAGCTGAAGAATGTATTCAATGTTGAGAACAGTTAAAGGGTACTGTATGTAGTACAAAACAAAAGCTTCAAAAGATATGCATGAGGAGGGTCTTCATACTTCATACTTCATACTCAGTTCGGGGAGGATCACATACCAGGTTGTGATCAGCTTGAGTTTGAGGGATAGTCTATTAGATCAGACTTTCTACTGAACTATTGGAGGATGTTTCAAGTCTTGGTTTTGTTCTTTTTGTGCTGGTGGTGTCAGATTGGTAAGTAAAAAAAAAAAAAAAAAAAAAAAAAACATTTTTATTGCTTAATACAGCAGTGAATTTTTAAATTTGTGATGTGTGAAATGCAACAAATGCTGGGGTGAAAGGTAATGAAAAATTATGAAAATGCAAACTCCATTAATGGAGGCTCAGAAGTCCCAGGCAATATTTTTTATTCTTAAAGGAGAAGTCCACTTCCAGAACAACAATTTACAAATAATGTACTCACCCCTTGTCATCCAAGATGTTCATGTCTTTCTGTCTTCAGTTGTAAAGAAATTATGTTTTTTAAGGAAAGCATTTCAGGATTTTTCTCCATATAATGGACTTCAATGGTCCCCCCGATTTTGAACGTCCAAAATGCAGTTTAAATGCAGCTTCAAAGGCTCTTAATGATCCCAGCCGAAGAAGGGTCTTATCTAGCAAAACGATCTGTCATTTTTGGCTTGAGAGACTTGTGTCACTGCAGCAGTCTCCTCTCTCTGTCTAAGTTCAACGTCTGTGTACTACGGTTCAGAAAGGTAGGGTATGGTGAAAAACTCCATCTCATTTTCTCCTACAACTTCAGAATCGTCTGACATCGTTGTACCTTTTTGTTTGTAAACAGCTTTGACTTACCTGCCTCGCTTCGCTTCCAGTCCCGTGTTGCAGAGTGGTGTGCATTTGTAGCTCCCTGGAGTTTCGTTTTTCTGTAGAAATCTCTATCTTACTATTACTTTCTGTTGTTTAAAGTGATAAAATATAGCTTTTTCCCACCAGATTTCTGATATTATCCATTCAGCTAATCCGATCGTTCGCTTTTATTCTATAACCACGAGTGCAACGCCGTGCTGTGCGTTAGCATTCCGTTTGCCGGTTAGCCTGCCATTTGCGTTCCCACTCACATCTCTATTCACGTCTACTACCGGTTTTATTCTACAACCGCGAGTGCAGCACGCCTAGAGTGTGTTAGCCGGTTAGCTTGCCATTAACTTTTACTTTTTCTATCCGCCTCTACAACCGTTGTTGTTTTCTCCCCCAGCCTTTTTCTTCACAAGTTCATCAAACAACAGTGGTGAGTTGAAATCGTTCTACAACTACGGTGAGTAATGGCTTCTTCTCCTTTTCTGGTAACCTGCAGCACCTGTCATATGCACAGCTTATCAATCTCTGTCGGCAGCGAGGGATTCACATGTGATAAATGCAGGAAAATAGTTAGGCTGACAGAGAAGATTTCAGAACTAGAGACACGCATCCAAACTTTAATCGAGGATAGTAAGAATGTGAGGGCCTCAGATACGGCTTTGGATGCGACTAGCTCAGGAAGTCCCGTACATTGTTCGGTTTCGGTAACTTCGCCTTTGCAGCAGGGCAACTGGGTCACTGTGAGACGGCATAGTCGCGGGTCAAAACACCGCTCTTCCGTTCCAATCAGAACATCAAACAGGTTCTCCCCCACTCAGTGACGCACCCACTGAGAAACCTGATCAAAGTGCTCTAGTTATTGGTGATTCTATTGTGCGGAACGTGAAAATAGAGACACCAGCCACCATAGTCCAATGTTTACCGGGAGCCAGAGCACCTGACATCTTGGCAAATTGAAAAGTGCTGGCTAATGCTAAACGTAAATTCAGTAAGATTGTTATTCACGTTGGCACAAATGATGTTCGACTTCGCCAGTCGGAGATCACTAAAAATAATGTTAAAGAGGTGTGTGAACTTGCAAGTACGATGTCAGACACTGTAATTTGCTCTGGCCCCCTCCCTGCGTATCGTGGTGACGAGATACATAGCAGACTGTCATCACTAAATGGCTGGATGTCTAAGTGGTGCCCGCAGAATAACATAGGTTTCATAGACAATTGGACAAGTTTTTGGGGCAGACCTGACCTGTTGAAAAGAGATGGTTTTCATCCCTCCAGGGGTGGTGCCGCTCTTCTCTCTAGTAATATTGCATATAATCTTAGAGTTTGCACTTGACTAACTGGTGCCCAGGTCAGGAAGCAGACAGACTGGCTAATCCGACCGTTTGCTAGCCGCCTCACGTCACCAAAATCAGTTATTTCCCAGTACATAGAGACCCTTTCACCTAGATATCATGCTATAGAGACTGTGTCTGTTCCCCGAGCTAGACAATACAAAAGATGTCCAAACCAATTTAAGAGTAACAATCTAATCAACGTTCAACAAATAAAAAATGTACATAATACAGAGAAACAAATGATAAAACTTGGCCTATTGAATATCAGGTCCCTCTCTACAAAAGCGCTTTTTGTAAATGATATGATTATTGATCATAAACTAGATGTGCTATGTTTGACAGAAACCTGGCTAAAACCAGATGATTACATTATCTTAAATGAGTCTACCCCTTATGATTACTGTTATAAACATGAGCCACGTCTAAAAGGTAAAGGGGGAGGTGATTCTACAATTTATAGCAATATTTTTAGTGTTTCTCAGAAAGCAGGCTTCAAGTATAATTCGTTTGAAGTAATGGTGCTTCATGTAACATTATCCAGAGAAACAAGTTGTTACGGATCTGGTCGGTGAGCTGCGGACCGCTCACCACCAGATGTCGCCCTCACTCTACTTACACACACAGTCTGTTGCATTCCACCCCGGACTTCATTACCCATCAGCCACCACTCGTGTCACCCGCGTCCAATCAGAGACTGTATAAAAGCCCCGGACCTTCCCAGTGCACTTCACGGATTGTTGTGATTTGTTATAGTTAGTGTTTCCAAGTCTCCTAGTTTCCTTGTTTCCTAGTTCCTAGTTCCCTCGCCTGCTTCCCCGTTTTTGTCTGTTCGCCGCCTGCCTATTGGACTATTGCTCGTGTCACGGATTCTTCTCTCTCGTCTCGCCCCCTTACGGATTACGTTCGCCCCTGTTCGACCCACGCCTGTTTCACGGACTTCTTTGTGCCTAGCCCTGATATCCCTGTTTGCTGTTGTTTTGGACCCTGCCTGTTTTCCACCATGTATCTGTCTCGTCCCTTAAATAAAAGCATGCATTTGGATCCGCTCGCCCCTCGTCTCCCTGCCCCGGTAACACAAGTGTTAATGATAAATCCCCCATGACGTTTGTACTTGCTACTGTATACAGGCCACCAGGGCACCATACAGATTTTCTCAAAGAATTCGCTGATTTTATATCTGAGCTGGTGTTGGCTACAGATAAGGTCTTAATAGTAGGTGACTTTAACATCCATGTTGATAATGAAAACGATGCACTGGCAGCAGCATTTACAGACATTCTAAATTCTATTGGAGTCAGACAACACGTGTCAGGTCCCACTCATTGTCGAAATCATACTCTAGACTTAATACTGTCACATGGAATTGATGTTAATGCCGTTGAGATTCTGCAGCAAAGTGATGATATCTCTGATCATTATCTAGTCTCGTGTATACTCCAGATAACTAAAACTGTAAATTCAACTCCTTATTACAAGTATGGTAGAACCATCACTTCTACTACAAAAGATTGCTTTCCAAGTAATCTTCCTGACTTATCTGAATTCCTCAGCATGTCCAATAGCTCAGAAAAACTTGATGATGTAACAGAAACTATTGACTCTCTTTTTTCTAGGACTCTAGATACGGTCGCTCCTCTGCGCCTAAGGAAGATTAAGGAAAACAGTATGACCCCATGGTATAACGAGCACACTCGCGCCCTAAAGAGAGCAGCCCGGAAAATGGAGCGCAGCTGGAGGAAAATAAAATTAGAGGTTTTTCGTACTGCTTGGCGTGAATGTACCCTATCATATAGAAAAGTGTTGAAATCAGCAAGATCTGATTACTTTTCGACCCTTTTAGAAGATAACAAACATAACCCTAGGTATTTATTCGATACAGTGGCTAAGTTAAAAAAAAAAAATAAAGAACCAACAGGCACTGACTGTGCCCCTCAGCATAGCAGTAATGACTTCATGAACTACTTTACTTCCAAGATTGATACTATTAGAGACAAAATTGTCACTATGTAGCCGTCAATTACAGTGTCGCATCAGATTGCGCTATAGATCTCCTGGGGAGCAATTCCACTCATTCTCTACTATAGGTCAGGAAGAATTGTATAAACTTGTTAAATCATCTAAACCAACAACTTGTATGCTAGACCCTATTCCATCTAGGCTACTAAAAGACTTGCTTCCAGATCTCATAGATCCTCTGCTGAATATTATTAATTCATCACTGTCATTAGGATATGTCCCCAAAACCTTCAAACTGGCAGCTATTAAGCCTCTCTTTAAAAAACCACAACTTGACCCCAACTAATTAATTAATTATAGACCCATCTCGAATCTCCCATTTCTGTCAAAGATATTAGAAAAGGTTGTATCATCACAATTATGTTCCTTCCTACAGAAATATGATATCTGTGAGGATTTCCAGTCAGGTTTTAGACTGAATCATAGTACTGAGACTGCTCTTATTAGAGTTACAAATGATCTGCTCTTGTCATCCGATCATGGTTGTATCTCTCTGTTAGTGCTACTGGATCTTAGTGCTGCATACGATACTGTTGACCACAACATTCTCTTGAACAGACTTGAATATCATGTTGGCATTAGTGGTAGTGCATTGGCATGGTTCAAATCGTACTTATCTGACTGCCATCAATTCGTGCCAGTAAATGAAGAGGTATCATATCAGTCACAAGTGCAGTATGGAGTACCGCAAGGCTCAGTACTAGGGCCATTACTTTTTACACTTTACATGTTATCCTTGGGTGATATCATCAGGAAATATGGTGTTAGCTTTCACTCTTATGCTGATGATACTCAGCTCTATATTTCTTTGCGGCCCGACGAAACATAAGAATTTGAAAAACTAACGGATTGTGTAGTTGAGTTAAAAAAACTGGATGACAAGTAATTTCTTACTGCTAAATTCTGAAAAAACTGTTAATTATTGGACCTAAAACCTCAGCGTGTAATAACCTAAAACACTGTCTAATACTTGATGGCTGCTCTGTCAATTCTTCATCACCAGTTAGGAACCTAGGTGTGCTATTTGATGGTAATCTTTCCTTTGAAAACCACATCTCTAGTATTTGCAAAACTGCATTTTTCCATCTCAAAAATATATCTAAATTACAACCTATGCTCTCAATGTCAAATACTGAAACATTAATTCATGCGTTTATGACCTCAAAGTTAGATTATTGTAATGCTTTATTGGGTGGTTGTTCTGCTCGCTTAATAAACAAACTCCAGAGTTCTAGAGTTCTTACTAGAACCAAAAAGTATGATCATATTAGCCCGGTTCTGTCAACACTGCACTGGCTCCCTATTAAACATTGTATAGATTTTAAAATCTTGCTAATTACTTATAAAGCCCTGAATGGTTTAGCTCCTCAGTACCTGAGCCAGCTCTTATCGCATTATAGTCCCTCACGTCCACTGCGTTCTCAAAACTCTGGCAATTTGATAATACCTAGAATATCAAAATCAACTGCGGACGGCAGATCATTTTCTTATCTAGCGCCCAAACTCTGGAACAATCTACCCTACGCTGTTTGGGACGCAGACACACTCTGTCAGTTCAAATCTAGATTAAAGACCCATCTCTTTAACCTTGCTTACACATAACACATCAACATATTTTTATAATTCAAATCCGTTAAAGGATTGTTAGGCAGAAGAGAACTGGCCCCCCGACTGAGCCTGGTTTCTCCCAAGGTTTTTTTCTCCATTTGTCACCGATGGAGTTTTGGTTCCTTGCCGCTGTTGCCTCTGGCTTGCTTAGTTGGGGACACTTTCTCTTCACACGATATTGTATTTTATTTTATTGTATTTGATTAACTGCCTTTACCTGAAAATTTAGTGTTTATTGTTGCCCCTGGCATTGTTGATGTATTATTTCCTATTTAATACTGTACAGCCACCTTGTCACAATTCTGTATTGTTAAAGGCGGTATATAAATAAAGGTGACTTGACTTGACTTGCACTTTATTAGTCTTTGCACATTCCCTTTGTAAACACTGGGTCTGTAGTTCCGCCTACGTAGCGTGTGCCATTTCGACATGGTTCTGTAGTACGTAGCGTCATGGACGTGCATCCCAGAGCTAGTGTTACACAAGCTTTTGTGTAAAAAGTATACAAATTGTAACTTTTCCAAAAAAAAAAATGACCGATCATTTCGCTAGATAAGACCCTTCTTCCTCGGCTGGGATCATTTAGAGTTCTTTGAAGCTGCATTTAAACTACATTTTGGAAGTTCAAAATTGGGGGGACCATTGAAGTCCATTATATGGAGAAAAATCCTGAAATGCTTTTCTTAAAAATCATAATTTCTTTATGACTGAAGACAGAAAGACATGAACATCTTGGATTACAAGGGGGTGAGTAAATTATTTGTAAATTGTTGCTCTGGAAGTGGAGTTCTCCTTTAATTCCAAATACTGGATATAGAAAATGTGAATTCTGCATTACCCAGCAATAAATAATCTGTGCAAATGTTTTATTTTTTTATGAACAACATAAATCTTGGAAATACAGTATATTGCTAAAAAAAAGTGCATTAAGGTAGGGTTGTCCAAAACCAGTCCTGGAAGGCCACTGTCCTGCAGAGTTTAGCTCCAGCTTGCCTCAACACACCTGCATGGAGGTTTCTAGTATGTTTAGTAATGCTTCCTTCACACCATGTCATAAGTACATAATTCCAAGAGGACAATGCATAACGTTCTACTCAGAGCTGCCCATGTTCTTGATATAAGAGGTGTAGTACAGCTGTCACTGATCCAAGTCATAACTCTCAGAATATTCTGAGCTTACAAGTTGTTATTACGAGTTCTAGAGCATGAGGAGCAGGATTGGACACCCCTGCATTAAGATATTTAGATTCAGTGACAAAGGTGCAAACAGACAAATAACCAATAATAGACAAAGAAATAAATATTGTCTGCACACTGTATGCAAACACAGCTGCATTTTCCTTTAATATTCGTGCTCATCAGGTGTGAATCAAGAATTGGTGTCAGTGATGGAGGGAGATTCTGTTACTTTGCACACTAATATTACTGAAGTATGTGAAGATGGTGACATACTGTGGAAATATGAAGCTGAAAACTCTCTGATAGCAGAAATTAGTGGAGGCTCTGGAATTATCTCTACATATGATGGTCCTGATGGGAGATTCAGAGACAGACTGAAGCTGGACAATCTAACTGCATCTCTGACCATCACAAACATCACAACTCAACATGATGGACTTTATCAAGTAGAGATCATTGCTGCTAAACTATCATCAAAAACATTCAGTGTTTCTGTCTATGGTGGGTGAAGATTATCATTACAGTTATTTGTCTATTTATATCTTATATATATAAATGTATAATCATTTTATATTTTGAGATCATGCAAACACGTACTGTTACCAGACTTACCATCCACTCAACATGCTGAACAAAAAATAAGATTGTTGATTATATTTAACCATATTTCTCTTTATTCTGTAATGTTTTTCAGCTCCTCTGCCCACTCCTAACATTACCAGAGACTGTTCATCATCATCTTCATCATCATCATCATCATCATCACAGCAGAATTGTTCATTGTTGTATTCAGTGGTGAATGTGAGTGATGTGAGTCTCTCCTGGTACAAAGGAAAGAGTTTATTGTCCAGCATCAGTGTGTCTGATCTCAGCATCAGTCTCTCTCTACCTCTGGAGGTGGAATATCAGGATAAAAACACCTACAGCTGTGTGATCAACAATCCCATCAGCAACCAGACCACACATCTGGACATCAGCAAACTCTGTCACACATGTGCAGGTACAGCAGTTATAATATTAGTGTTCACACATTTACTTGTTTAATGTTTCTCTTAATCATCACATCACACTTTCCTTTAGGCCCTTCAGGCTCAGTAACTCTGATAGTGATGATTTCTGTTGCTGCTGCTGGATCTCTGTTGATTGTAGCTGTAACTGGGATCTTCTGTATCCGCAGGGAACAAAGAAAAACATACCAAAAAGGCAAGTGTTTCCCTGCAGCACTAATAACCAGGGCTGTCACTACTGGGCTGAAAGGTCTAAAAAGACGCTCAGTCAGGATTGTTGACAGGCCAGTTCTGTGTGTTGTCACGAAAACTTATCATTTGCATGTGTTTTTAAAGGAACACTCCACTTTTAAAAAAAAAATAGTCTCATTTTCCAACTCCCCTAGAGTTAAACAGTTGAGTTTTACCGTTTTTGAATCCATTCAGCCGATCTCCGGGTCTTGCGGTAGCACTTTTAGCATAGCTTAGCATAGATCATTGAATTCGATTAGACAGTTAGCATCTCTCCCAAAAATGACCAATGAGTTTTGATATGTTTCCTATTTAAAACTTGACCCCACTGTAGTTACATCGTGTACAAAGATGGACGAAAAATGAAAAGTTGTGATTTTCTAGGCTGATATGGCTAGGAACTATACTCTCACTTCTGGCGTAATAATCAAGGTATTTCGGAACGCCTGAAAGTGACCGGCACTAAGTTTGTGTAGATGCAGAGTTGCAGCCGGCAGAGTTGACGACTGCGTAATGTCATTGCGCCTGCTGCACCCATGGTACGGCAGCAAAGTTCCTTGAATATACGCCGAAATGAGAGTATAGTTCCTAGCCATATCAGCCTAGAAAATCACAATTTTTCATTTATCGTCCATCTTTGTACATGATGTAACTACAGTAGAGTCAAGTTTTAAATAGGAAAAATATCGAAACTCATTGGTCATTTTTGGGAGAGATGCTAATGGTCTAATCAGATTGAATGATCTATGCTAAGCTATGCTAAAAGTGCTACCGCCAGACCCGGAGATCGGCTGAATGGATTTGAAATCGGTAAAACTCAACTGTTTAACTTTAGGGGAGTTGGACAATGAGCCTTATTTACTAGCTGCCGTCGATGTCCTTATGTAAAACTAAGAAAATGAAAGAAAGAAAATCACTCACTGCTCTTTAACAAGAATTAATCTGTATTTAGTTCATGTGAAGACTATGCAGTCCTATTTTACATTTGACTGCTCAGTTTCTGTACCTCAGTGGTGCCCAACCTCGGTCCTGGAGGGCCAGTGTCCTGCAGAGTTTAGTTTTCACCCTAATTAGTCACACCTGAACCAGCTAATCAAGGTCCTACAAAGCATGCTAGAAATCTCCAGGCAGGAGTTTCGAGACGAGTTGGAACTAAACTCTGCAGGACACTAGCACTCCAGGACCGAATTTAGACATCCCTGCTATACCTGGTCACCTGCAAACTTGGGGCCCCACAAACCCCAGCTAATAATATACATTGTGAAGAAACATATCTAGTTAAGATTGTGTTTTGTTGCTGTTTAATGCATCTGGTAATTTTGCTGAAACAGATGAGACTGGTGATGAAGAGATCACTTACGCTGAACCTACTTTCTATAAACGAGATGCATCGAAATTGGTAAGATGATTTATTTATGTCAGTGGGTCTCTTAGTGTCACATTTAGATGCCCTTGTGTTTTTGTCTGTATAATGATCCATCTCTCTCTCACACACACACATACACACACACACACAACAGCACTATAGCAGATATTTATAAAAGCTATAAGATCATCACTTAATGCAATAAACACTGACACATATACTGTAATATTCATAATACTCATTGTGTTATTGGAACTATACTACTACTACTAATAGAATACTACTAAAAGAAAATATTTTGTTAAACTTAAAGGCACAATATATAAGTTTTTGTGGCTAGAAGGCACATATTCAAAACAAACAAAAAACCAAAGGCGTAGTTTGATGACACAGTGACTGAGTGTGGAATCATGGGAGAAGTGCTTGAAGTGGAAAAAAAGAAGTGCCAGTACTCTACATGACTCTGAGTACTGGCAACATGTCAGAAGTGCCGGTATGCAAAATGCTAAAATACAGAAGTGTCGGTACTGTGTACCGGTGAGTACTGGCCCACTTCAAGCACTTCATGGGAGTTGTCTTCATCCTTACAGCTGACACAATACGATGGGATTCATGAAGAAATCATGTCTATGGATGAGCTAATGAATTAAAGACTAATTAAGGTCACTGTAGTATAAAGCAGGGTGCGACTGAAAGTCGTGGACATGATATGAGGATGCTGGAGCAATTGCTAATGAAGGGCTGCGGAAAATCGAGAGTGTATGACATCATTAGCAGGCGATGCAATGGCACGGTCCATTACACTAGTTAAAAATGCTTATTTCTCTGGATTTAAACATTCTTTTAAAAGTTTGGGATAATGTAAGTGTAACTTCTCTCCCTGGGTCCTACTCGCACATCTCTCTGAGTGTATCGCAAACCCGGGTCTCCGGCATGGGAGGTGGGCGCACTAACAAGCACCTACCAGCTGGCCTCCGTTATACAGTAGTCAGCATTTGAAGTGGATCAAAAAAGTTCATCAAAGTTGTCCTAAGACAAGAATGGGTATTGTTTTGGTTGTTTTGGACAACTTTGATGAAACTTTTGATCCACTTCAAATGTTGACTACTGTATAAGTATACACAAGTCAGCAAAATATATAACAGTTGTGCTGTTTCTGAGTTGTTCTATATTTGTTTCATAATTAATTATTTTGTAATTAACTTCATAAGTTCTTGTATTAATTCATATGAGGTTTGATTGAAAAATGTAAATGTGTTATAATGTGATGTAAATGCATCTGGTGTAAAACATAAGGCGCGAGAATGTGTCAGTTTAACAGAAACCGCGTGCTTGTTAGTCGTCCCGATGGACTTATGATGAGCAGATGCATCACAAGGCTCTGCAAAGTTAAAATATGTTTAGGTTTAAAACCAATTCTGTCGCAGATCAAAAGGACAGTAAAGAAGATTTTCATAAACTCAAAGAACTCTTTTTATGACAAGTGGCCAACAAAGTATTTTCACTTGTTTAATGTATTGGACGACTGTGTTGTATAATTTCTGTTGTGTTTGTACTATGCTCACTTACAAATACAGTTGTGGTGTTGAGGAGTTAAGGAGGTAAGACGTCAAAGGTTCAAAAGACCCAAGAATAAAATGGTTTTTGGATATTTTAATTAAAAAAAAAATCTTCCATATTGTGCCTTTAATAAATGTAAGTTCTTGTATGAAAATACAAGTATCTTAGTACTATTGTATTTTAGTGTACTAAAATTGTATTAATTAGTATATGCAACATATGGAATGAGCAAGTAAGACAATATTGTTGTCAGTACTAGTGTTAGCATGACTGTTGCTCGTAACGTGCTGCCAACAGCCCAAGCACAACTGAAACCACACAAAAACTCAAAGATAACAGAAACTCTTCTAAATCTTTCAAAATGCATAATATAATGTTTCATTTTAACATTTACTCTCCTAAAAAATCCAGCTGGAGCATTTTAAATATTTGATGTCAAGACTGACCACACAATACTTAGGTAAACAGGTTAGATCTTTCCTTTCAATCAGTCAGGAACACACGATACACGAGTGAAGAAATGAGTCACAGGCCTTTCTAAGTACTTAACAGACCCTAACCATACAATTGTGGTTAAAAAATAAAAAAATAAAAAAAAAACTCACACTTCAGCTATGGCCTGTGTGGGTCCTAATGCCCCAGTATAGTGTTGGGGACACTATTCTGCAAACCATTTCTCATATGAGATATTAACTTGAGGTCCTGACTGTATGTGTTCACTAAAAAAGCCCCTGTCACTCCTTTTAAAGAGTAGGGGTGTAACCCCGGTGTCCTAGGGGTTAAAAAAAACACTGATTTCACATCAAATCTTGATCAATCTTTGTGATACTACCTGTTTAAAATGTAAAATTTTGTATATGTGTTATATGACTTTTTACAGAAAGATAAAGAGGAGGATCATGTGACGTATGCACCTGGTAGCATTAGAAGATGTTCTTAAATCTTTTCTAAGTACCAGATCCAGCTGTACAATTGTATTCACTGTAGGAATCTCCAGAGACACTGTCAGACTGAGAACCTATGGTTAAGTTTTGGGACTGGTAAGAAAATCACCACATGTAGCAATAATTCTGACAAAAAACAAAAAAAAAAAAATAGATAGATAGATATAAAAACTTAAGAAAAACTTAAGGGTTGTATTAGTGTCAAAATTTTGGAACTGTTTTGCCCCTGTAGTTCTTCCTGTGTTTTCTTATTTGGTCATGTTCCTGTCCTCGTTTAATTTGATTGATTCCTTGCACCTGTGTTTTGTAATTATTTCTAAGTTCCTGTCTGTTCATTTGTTGGCTGTCAGGTCTACTAGTTAACTACTTGGTTCTGTGTTTAGCTTGTTTCTGTGTTGAATAATTCCTTTGTGTTTTCATTTGAATAAAGACTGTTCAAGAGTACGTCACGCCTCCCTCATGCTTCAAGCAAGATACATTATGACAGTTATCAGCAGGACTTTTTTTATGTATATATATATATTATGTATATATATATATATATATATATATATATATATATATATATATATATATATATATATATATATATATATATATATATATATATATAAAGGTGAACATACTGTATAACTCTTAAACCCTCTAAACTTAATAATTTGGCATTTGATTTAAAAGAAAATGTTACCACTACACAGAGCATTGATCTCTGGAATGTTTATGGACGTTTATTGCATCAGAGGAAGATGCAGACAGATAATCTGATTTAAGAGAACTTGATGAGAACTTGAAAGACCTGACCCAGCATTGAACTGTCACTCAAGCAAGATAAACCAGGGGCCAAAACAAAGATGGTGAATCTGAAGGGTTGATATAACTGTTGGAAAAAAAATAAAAAAGCTGGTCATTAGCTGGTCATGAGCTGGTTTAGCTCATGACCAGCTAATGACTAGCTCAAACCAACACCTGAACAGCATATGCTGATTTTTTTTTTTTTTTCAACAGGGATTAAGCTAATACTAAACAAACAAACAAACAAACAAACAATAAATAAATAAATGATTTATTTGAAATGTATAAATCAGCAAATATGTGGTGTTACCTTATTTTTCAGGACCTTGCTATTGGGTTATTACTCTAGTTGGTTCCACTGTGGTTGTTTGCTATAAAGGACCTTAGATACACACCTTAGATAACTTACAAATGAATTCTGTATTGCAACATATAACTCAGGGGTTCTCAACTCTGGCCCTTAAGGTCCACTTTCCTGCAGAGTCTAGCTCCAGCCTTGATCAAACTCACCTATCGGTAGCTTTTTCTAGTGATCCTGAAGACCTTGATTAGTCTTTGTTCAGGAGTGTTTGATTAGGCTTGGAGCTAAACTCTGCAGGAAAGTGGACCTCAAGGGCAAAAGTTGAGAACCCCTGATATAACTCACATCTGTAAACACTGTCAGAAATGAAACTATAATGACATTTGACCACTAGAGGGACAAGAGTCTCACAGAATAAATCACACCTGTAGCATTTGCTTAGTCCAGGGGTGCCTACTCCTGCTCTTGGAGGGCCAATAGTGAGGTCCTAGTGAGGTGCATTTCATTAGGGTTGGAGCTGAACTCTGCAGGACTGTGGCCCTCAGGATTTGCGTCGGATAACCCTTGCCTATGTGTACTACTGGTACTATAATAACCCCATCTAGTGTCCTAACCATGAATTCACCTTCTAAGAACAGCCTTCATCCAGACACTGTGATGGTAGTGCTAAGGACTGAGTTGAACAGTTTAAGTAGTTTTGTTTGAGTAAATGTCAAAGGTTGAATGATGATCAGTCACATTCTAATGATCACTCTACAAATTGTTCAATGTTATGCTTAGTTTAGTTGTTTCTGATTACAAACTCAAATGTTTAATAAACTTAGATTCCAGCTGTAAAAATATTTCACATATCAGTCAACTCAAAAAAAAAGTTTATTCAACTTGAAATGTTAAATTATGTTAAATGTGACAACTTAGATATTTGAGTTGAATCAACTTAAAATTTTAAGGCAGTTGGGTTACTTACCCTCCTGTTAAGTTTAGCAAACACAAATATCTAAGTTGTTACTTAGTACAACTTAACATTTCAAGTTGAATAAACTTATTTTAGTTGACTTAAAATTTTAAGGCAGCAGTGTAACAAATTATTTTAAGCTGACGCAACAAATTGTGTTTTTTATTTTTTACAGTGTATAGCGCCGACTTATGATGACTCTAATGAGTCTGGGAGAGTCTGAGTTATTTGCTTTTACTTGCTTTTTTATTTGTTATTTGCGGTTTTTTTTTGTTTTTTGTTTTTTTTTACTATACAAAATCTCACACAATCCAGAAAAGATGCAGACCAAAACGAATGTCTGAGATGCAGAAGACCCCAAATACAGAAAAAAAAAACCTCTCCTACACACACACACGGCACACACACTCCCATAGAAGTACATTATAATGTTTATGATGTTTCTGCTGGAAAATGACTGTCATATTGCCTTTTTTTTTTTTTTTTGGACTTAACACAGTTAAATTTGAGTGATGGGGTGGAGACCAATGTATTTATATCATATTTAGATTTTTAATTTTTTTTCTTATATTTATTACATATTTATGAAACTTTTTGCATATGCACACGTTTGGATTAAAATCAGGATCAACTTTCATGTTTTTTTTTTTTCTTGTTTTTTTTTTTTTTTTTGCAAAAAATAGTTTTTCTTAAAAGGTTTCATATATATCTGAAAGCCTTGAGATGTGTCTGAAAGCGAAATGCAGCCTTAATATCATGTAGATTTGAAGGTTTCATTTGTTTGACATTTAAGAAACCATATAAGATTATATAGGCCCCTCTAGTTGCGGTAAGCAAAAAACCATGAGATGGCATCTGAGAGACTCAATGACCCAGTTCCTGATGGATTTTTATGTGCACAGTATTAATGGACCAAAATTAGGTCTTTTTTTTTTTTTTTTCATTAAAAAAAAAAAAAAAAAACAACAATCAGAATATAAGATAAATAAAATAAAGATCACCCCCCCCCCAAAAAAAAAAAAAATAAATAAATAAATAAATAAATAAAAAATAATAAATAATAATAATAATAATAATAATAATAATAATAAACTACAGAAATAATTAGAAGTATACAGTACCAAAATCCCAAGTGTGGAGGGAGAAGAATTTTCAAGAATTAGAGACCAGTTCTGTTTACTAGCAGTAAGTGTAAGGTGTGTTTTTAATGTTGTGCGATAGCTTTGTTGAAAGTCTATTTACTGTTTTTGTGTTTTGTTTAGTATTCGGTGTTGGAAGAGACCATTTGCAGAGGGGAACTGCAGAAGGAGCTGACAGAACTGGGAGTGAAGGTGATGAGGAAAGTAGCTGAACTGGATGCAGAAAGAAAATATGTGTGGAAGGAGTTTGCAGATACAGTTTGTAGGCTGGACAATAAAGAAATAGAGCAGGAAATGGCAAGAGCTGTGCTGGATTTTGAGAGAGATGGTGTGTACAGGTTTTTTTTTTTTTTTTTATGATGCAACAAATTCTGTTAAAGGGTTTGTTGTTGGAATGTGTGAAGATGCAATGTACAGATTGTTTGTAATATGCAGTAAAGTTTGTAACATTTTGCTTTAAATTCACAGACATTGTGGAAGTTGAGTTGGAGAATGGCAGAGAAGATGGGCCAGAAAGTGGAGGCATGAATTTAGTGGAAAAAGAGGATGTGGGCAAATGAGAATTAATGAAATTAAGAAAATACAAATGTTATTGAGGTTATTAATTGCCTGTTGCATCAGCAAATTTTCCTGATTGATTGTATTTTTCTTTTCAAAAACCAAAGGTGGATCACATGTATGAAAATGTACCCAAAAAACGATGATCAAATAATTCTTGTGGACATTTATTGTTTTCCATGATGTCCGTTTTATTTTCACTTTTGGCATCATATCTTTTGGTGTTACTGTGATGTTTAACATTTTATTTCGATTTAGTTGTTCACCAGTTTAGTAGTCCTAACCTATATATATATATATATATATTTTTTTATTTTTTTTTTAACAAAATAAAACTGAATACGGAGCATATACTAATGTCTATTATATGTCTGCCGGTACGCGCTTGATATTAAAAAGAGAACAACTGCACAACATTTAAGTGAGATATTACTATTGTGTGCAAATAATCAGTGGCGAACAATGAGAAGGAATAACATGTACCAAGTCCAATATTCGGTACACCCAAACAATTCCCACAACTAATATTCCAAATATATGCTAACTACCTAAAAGAAAATGTAAAAACAAAACCAAAATCTTTAGCGCTGTAAATAATAATAATAAATAAATAAATAAATAAATAAAAAACATTATTCACGTAATAATAAAGAAATCATTTGTAGCTGATTAAAAGAGCAAAAACCAGCCGATGGTTCAACGTAGCATAAACAACTCAGAATTAGTCTTATATAATTTACAAAACAACCATGACAAAATGGTCAAACCACAAATACACCGCGTTTGCTACCTTGGCTAATTATTACCGGAAACAACAGTTCAAGCGCAGCACTAAGATTATCTGGGAAGGGATGTTAATATTTCTGATTAAATATTATAAGGTAACTTTTTTTTTTTTTTTAGAACAAACAAGAGAGAGAGAGAGAGACAGAGAGAGAGAGAGAGAGAGAGAGAGAGAGAGAGAGAGAGAGAGAAAAAAATCGCTGTCTGTTACTTGGACACGCTGCCGCTCAGCCCTCAACCAGCTGAGCAGCTTTCACTCGCTGTGCCATGCGATGGTACTGGACATCCTATGGTGGATGGCTTGACGCTCCTCCACCGGCGGAAGCGATGGCTCCTCTGGTTTGAGGGCAGCCGGCGAACGGCACCGACTCCTCCGCTCCTTCTCGGACGGCAGCTATCCCTCCTCGACCCCGGAGCACAGCAGCGAGCCTTCCGTCCCACCTGTTGTACCATTGCTCCAACATGCAGTCGTCCGCTCCTTCGTGCTGCCCAACCTTCTCAACACAGCGATCCCGTTCAGCAGCGAGGGCTCTTCTGATAGCGTGTCCCTCCTTCCTCCCGGGTTTTGGCACCAATGTAACAGTTCGTAGAACCGTAAGGAGGAAGCAGGAACCGGCGAACGTTTAAAGACCTTAATAAAATAAACACAAAAGTAAAGCGGCAGCCCCTGACGGACGACTACCGCCAACAAAACACAAAATAAAGTCCAGGCCTGGTCCTCTCTTGTCTTCCATTGTCGTCGCTCCTCCTTTTATCCTTCTTCCGAAGCTCCTCCGTTTGACTCGAGACCGGTGAGTAACGCAGGTGTCGCTCATTATCATTATCATTATCCACCCACAGCAGTTCTCCATAGCTCTGCTGCTCTTATATAACGGTAAACATTATGGTATTTTAAACAAAACACACAAAAATAAAACAAGAATCTAAAATATGGTAATTTCTCCATGACAAGGAATGGATAGTTTGAGATACATAAATTACATAGCTTACGTCATCCATTTTATAGAACACATGTATGAGAACTTAATAAAAATATTTCTTAGTAAAACCATGAATTAAGTGCTTTACAAAACACAGTTAGCACAAAACATTTACTTAATACAGAAAATGCAGTACTGAATAAACAGTAAATTCGTAAACACTATATGATAAAGAAATAGCTACCTGCACACAGAGCAGTAGGAGACAAAATGGCAGTTCAGCGATTTTGTAGTTCCACCTATTCAGAATCCGTTTCACTTTGTTAGCACGTGGAAAAGATGGCGCACGTGGAAAAAAAAAAAAAAAAAAAAAAAAAAGAGTACATCAGATGGGAATAACTGAGTCAAAATAACATGTGTACAAAGAGAAAACTCGAAGATCAATCAATGTCTATGATGTTCATTATTCTTCAAACAGCGTCTAACATTTCACATGAAACAATATTTTTAACATTTGGTGCGGAAGCAACAACAAAAGCAACTCACCCACAGCAGTTCTCCATAGCTCTGCTGCAGATTGCGTGTATGTATATATATATATATTTTTATTTTTTTTTTTTTTTTTTTTTTTTTTTTCCTGAATGGTGAACATTTTAAACCTGTTTAAAGCACAGAATATGCAGGGATTTCACTGTTTTAAAGACTTAAAGTCAATCTTCACTGATTAAAGTTTTATGACTCCATTGGTTTAGGAATGAGAGCTGTGGGAGAAAAACAGATTATATTTATAAATTCATAAACCTATTACTTGTATCTTTCAGGGACTCTCTGCATGGTATTCCATAAATAATTACTTAAAAAAAGTCAGAGTGTCTATTTACACTAAGTGCAAAAAGCCCGCCTAGTTGGCAGAGGCTATTTACACTAACTCCACCCACCAACATGGCCAAAGACAGCTGTAAATCATCAGCTCCAGTGATGCAGATGGTAAAGCACGTGATGTACTCCTTTTGATGCCGTCGACCCGGGTTTGAATCTGCCTTTTGGCAAACCCTTTTTCCCCTTTTTCAAGTCTCATATGACACTGGAAAGGCATTTAAAAATATATCATAATAATAAAGAATAAAATCAAAAAGTTATTTTAACATAGTGTAAATAGAATCTTCACTATTTGTACTTAGTGTAAATATCATCTATTAATAAACCTGAATGATTTGCCACATTTTGCAAAGGTCATCGATAGTTACTTGCACATCATCGGAGAGAACATGAAGGTAAATATAATGATATAAGCATTTATTTTTTACCTCATGTTTCATGCTTTGTTTCCTTATAGTATGCTATTATAATATGTTTATGTGCACAATTATTTTCCCACATTTATTTTCCACAGAGATGTGTGTTTGTTTTATCAGCGGTAGTTTCATCTACACTTTTCAGTGGGGATTTCCAGTGTGTGAGAAAGGTAAGAAGTCACGAGTTGTAGGGTGTGTGCATGTGTATGAGAGAGAGAGTGTGCGCTTGTTTACATCAGAGATGGGGAAACTTCTAGAGTCCATGTATCATTCGCTCAATCGTTTTTTGATTTAATATTGAAAGAAGAAACATGAGAATATGGCTCCTTTTTTGTTTTTACTTTTTTCCCAGAAAAACGAAAAACAAGAATTCAGCTTGATCCTTTATTTTTCATTCAGGGGTGGAAAAATTAATAAACGGCTTGAATAATCAATTTCTACACATGGACGGGAATGAAACGCCGCTTACTGCTGATTGGTCAGAGGAAGATCAAACCATGTGTCACAGATCTCGTCCATGGCCTTCCATCCACTCACCACCAGTTGTCGTCATCTCATTATATTGACTCTCACACTTTGTCACCATGGACTAAATTTCCCATGATCCATTTCACTTATTACGTTTACACCTGCAGCCAATTACACACACTAAAATATCACTCTGTGTTCCATTCAGAAGGGCTCATCCCTATGCCCTAATCCCTTATAAGGGTTTACCCTCTGGTGTGAGAGCTTCAAGGGGTTGAAGGTTGTAGGGGACCAAACAACTGTTTCTTGAAGTGCCCTTCTGCGTCATCATCCCGTGACCACACGGAGGTGCCGGCATCATGGAAAGAATCAGTGCAAAGGATCATAGGGGCCCGAAGTGTCCATCAGTTGTACCCTTTGAAATCCTTCATTCTGAAGGGCCCTTTGAAGTGGCCAGTTTTAAGCACTTCGGTTTGGAACGACCCTTCAATATGGCGTTACCCTTCAATGCAGCGATAGCATCTTTATGGAGCCTTTCCGAGTTTTGTGTAGTTCCTAGTTTGTAGTTCTTAGTGTCGAGTCTAGTCTTGTTCATAGTCTGTCTTGATCCTTGCCTGCCTTGGAATTATCGCTTGTTTTGTGGATTACCTGTTTGCCTTGCCCCCTGGATTACATATGCCATTGATTGACCCTCGTCTGTTTATCGGACTACTCTTTTGTCTCGCCTGTGCCATACGTGTTTGCTGATGTTCGACCCTGCCTGTTGTTAGAACATGCTTTTGAATAAAGCTTGCAAATGGATTTGCACACCTTTCTCAGTAAACTCCATGGTTTAAAGTTAAACCAATATCACTCAGGGCTGTAATCTGCTCCTGCTCTATCTGTGGTCACGGGTCACTACTGTATTTAGATTTGATTAAAGGAGAAGTCCACTTCCAAAACAAAGATTCACATACAATGTAATCACCCCATTGTTATCCAAGATGTTCATGTCTTTCTTTCTTCAGTCGTAAAGAATTTATGTTTTCTGAGGAAAACATTTCAGCACTTTTCTTCATATAATGGACTGATATGGTGCCCTGATTTTGAACTTCCAAAATGCAGTTTAAATGCGCTTCAAACGATCCCAAATGTGGTTGTAAACGATCCCAGCTGAGGAAGAAGGGTCTTATCTAGTGAAACGATCGGTTATTTTCATAAAAATAATTACAATTTAAATACTTTTTATTCTCAAATGCTTGTCTTGCCTTGCTCTCGTTGAACTCTGTGTATTCTGACTCAAGACAGTTAGGGTATGTCGAAAAACTCCAACTGTATTTTCTCCCTCAACTTCAAAAATCATTTCAAAATCATCCTACATTGCTGCAGAAGTACCAGTCCAGTCTTTCAAAGTGAACATGTGAAGAAGATCAAACACCTTTAACCAATAAGGTAAAAGAGTGATATAGGATGATTTTTAAGTTGAGAGAGAAAATGAGATTTGAGTTTTTCGACATACCCTAACTGACATGAGAATTGGAAAAAAAACAGTCCAGGCAGACTAAGACAAGACCAGTGTTTGACATTAAAAAGTATATAACTTATATTATTTTTATGAAAACAACCAAACGTTACGCTAGATAAGACCCTTCTTCCTCGGCTGGGATCGTTTACAACCGCATTTGGGATTGTTTGAAGCTGAATTTAAACTGTATTTTGGAAGTTCAAAGTCAGGGTACCATATCAGTCCATTATATAAAGAAAAATGCTGAAATGGTTCCTTCAAAAAACATAATTTTTTGAACATCTTGGATGACAACATTGTAAAAATTAACAAATGTGCTAACTTAATTCTTTTTTTTGACTTAAAGTCTGATTGTTTGTTTACTTTACTGATGTAGATCTATTAAAGCTTACAATTTGTGCTAAAAGTACTCAAATGTCCCTAGTTAAGGTTACATGATTTGTTTGAGTGCTGTGAAACTCATGTGACCACTGACGTCATCAAGGTTTGGATTGAGAATTTTCTGATCAACGGCCATCTTGTTTGGTTGAAGACCACGGCTGATAAACGATAGAACTGGTGAGTGTTTATACAAGAAGTTAGAGTGGGTTCTGCATACTCTCGGGTTCTTCCAATAGAGAACAGAACCCCTCAAGGCAGTGTAAGTAGTCGTATTCTATTTAACTTAATGATAAATTATATTTTTTCTAATGTTGACATTGGTGTATGCAGATCACTGTATGCAGATGGAGCGTTATGGTTTGGGGGAGAAATGTTTTGTATGTGAAAAAGAAAATGCAAAAAGCTGTTATGGAGGTTGAGGATTGGGCAAGGAAGTGGGGTTTTAGATTTTCTGTGGCGAAAACCCAGATAATATGTTTCTCAAATAAGAAAATTAATCCGTTCCTGAATATAAAAATGTATGCTTAACAGTTAGAACAAGTTAATGTAGTCAGATTTCTCGGAATGTGGATGGACTCAAAACTAAATTTCAGAGTACATATTCAGAAGCTGATAGAAAAATGTAAGAAGGGGATAAACATATTAAGATGCTTAGCTGGAGTTGAATGGGGGGCAATGCATCAATATAAAGCCGTAATAAGAGCTAATATTGACTACGGTTATGGTGTATAGTTCTGCAAATAAAACATGGACAAAAAATATTGAGAAGATACAAACGCAGGCTATGCAAATTTGTTGTGGAGCAGCTGCGGTGTATATACCTAAATTTAATATTAATATTGCTAGGAGAACTTCTGATCATGTATCTGTATATACTTCTGAATTATTAGAAATATGTCTTGCCCTGCAATGGGTCGAAGAGGTCCAGCCTTATACTTCTGTGATTTGCACATATTCAATGGTGGCTCTGAAAAGTTTACAGAGTGGAAAATCAGACGCTAGACAGAACATATTATATGAAATATTACAGAATACATATGATAAGGCAATTAAGATTACTGGTTTATTTTCTCTGGGTTCCAGCTCATATTGGAATAGAAGGGTACGAATGTGTTGACCAGCTTGCAAAGAAGGCCCTGGAACACTCACGAGTTGAACTACAAATAACAATATGTAAATCTGAAATTAAGAGATTGATATATATTGAAGTTGAAAAGAAATGGCAAAAAATATGGGAAAATGAAAGTAAAGGGAGGCATTTCTTTAAGATCCAGGAGTGTGTTGGTAAAAGGAGAGGACATTACGGAATAGAAGAAAGGAGGTTATCTTATCTAGATTGAGGATAGGACATACAGCATTAAATAATAGTTTGTACAGAATCGGAAAACATGAAACAGGTAAATGTGTTAAGTGTGGAATACCAGAAACGGTTGAGCATGTGCTTTTAATGTGTGTCGCATATGAGAGGGAGAGATATCAGATGTTCCAAGAACTGGAACGGTTGGGATATCGTAGTATATCTTTAAAGACACTTTTAGGATATGGATCAATGCAGGTTAGAACATATTAAATATTATTTTTTCTAAGTTTTTAAAGAAGACAAGATTAATGCAAAGAATCTGAAAATTTGAATGTTGTGTTTATCTAAGTAAATTTTTATTTTATCTAAGTAAATTATATTTTGTTATATCGTCTATGTCGTGCCACGAAAATATATCCGCGCAGTTTTCAGCGGTCGAATTTCTGAAACGTTATGAAGCACCGATGAACGGGAAAACAAAGAACAGGGCGTGCTTGACTGATAACTAACTTTAAAAGACGCGAAGGATCCCGCGCTTAGACGCCTGTCAGTATTAAATAACAGAAATGGGTTCTGTTTCGCGGCATTTAAATGTTTAAATAAATGCACAGTTATTTAAAATACCAATATTGCCGAGTATTCACATAAACACAGTCGGTTATGTCTAAAATGAACGCAAATAAGTAGGAGAAAAACGGTTATGGATCAAATGATTTTCTTCTGTCCAGTTAGTAATGGCTATCCTTGTCTTGTTTAGGAAAAAATATTTTTCAAACGACTTTGCACAACAGAGATGTTGCACATTACATCAGTAAGTGCTTACAATTTCGTATATTGTTATATAAGCTATTTATGTTCAGTTAGATTTGTAGTATTTTTATTTATTTATTTATTTTTTTTTTTTAATACTACAAACTGCATGAGTGAAAACTATGTTAAAGATGTTCATCTCAGACATTTATGTGTGTTTTTTGTTGTTGTTGTTGCTGCTGTTGTTGTTGTTGTTGCTGTTGTTGTTGTTGTTGTTGTTTAAGCACTAATCACTGTTCTTTTTCTCAAAATCTCTTTATCCTGCCAGGAAAAACAGACAAGGCAGTTGGAGAATGTATGTGATGACTCTGTTTGGTAGAAAAAAGATATTTTAAGGGGATACTCCTCCCAAAAATGAAAATTATGTGATCATTTAATAATTCTTGTACTGTCCCAGATGTATGAGATTTATTTTTCTTCAGATGGACACAAACAAAAAATGTTTTTAGAAAAAAATAATCAACGTGAGTCCATATAATGCAAGAGGATGGGACCCTCAAAGTTAATGCTTAAAAGTAGCAAGCCATTTAAAAAACTAGTATCTTTCATTTTTTGTAACCAAAAATCCATGGTTTTGGGTCTACTGTTATACAAGCAATTAATGAGAGAAACAATGTGAAGATTCAGTGGACATTTATTCATCCACTGTGCTAATATGTGTTTTTGTGTGTGTGCGCGCGCGTGTGTGTGTGTGTGTGTGTGTGTGTGTGTGTGTTGTTTTTTGTTTTGTTTTGTTTTGTTTTTTCAAATATGGAATCCCTGAGATTTTCTTAAAAATCTTTGTGTGTATTTATCTGAAGAAAGAAAGAAATACACATCAAAGTTAGCATGAGGGTGATACATGATGAGAGTTTTAATTTTTAAGTGAACTGTCCCACTAAATTAAAGGGATTGTCAGCAAATTAAAAACAATGAATATACATTCTTTACATATACAGAATAACATGGAATCTCATTTTATATACTCTACTCTCTTTTCAGGAAAATAAGGTTACTCTTCAACACACTGTGGTTCTCCATGGCATTTCTGTCCTGCTTGGGCACAACAGTGAGAGTTTATTTTCTTGTTTTCTCTTGATTCTGCAGTTTTGTTTACTTGTTGATGCAAGCTGACATTGCAATACATGTCAAAGGAGTTAGACAATATTAGCGAATGTTTTTGTAACTATGTAAGCTAAAGTATATTGAGTATGCATTCTTTTTTTGTTGTTTTCTACCTAACATTGTTCGGGAGGCAGACAAACTCATCTTATCTCATAAAGACCCATCTCTTGAACCTGGCCTACACATAACACACTAACACACTTGCTACATCATAAGAAGAACTGTATTTAATATTAGTCTGTTTTGTTCATATTCCAAGGTCACCATAGCCACCCAGATCCAGTCTGTATCCAGTCCAGACGGTGGATCAGGACCTAGAGATGACATTTACAGCCCTGAATGTCAGTGGAGACCACATCAACTAGAGGAGCCCCAGAACCAGATCCCCAGTGAGGACCTCGTCACCTAGATGGCCATCAGCATGAGACCATGGGAACCTGATGAGTTCTCTGCACAGTCTGACTTTGCTGCAGCCTGGAATTAAACTGCTGGTTTGTGTTGCCAAAGGAGAACTGACCCCCTGACTGAGCCTGGTTTTTCCCAAGGTTTTTTTTTCTCCATTTCTGTCACCGATAGAGTTTTGGTTCCTTGCCGCTGTCTTAAATTACACGTAATACTACTGAGTTAAGATTGCTTAATTGAATTAAGGCACAATCGAAAGAAGTAAACTTAACAAATCACTTTTTACAGTGAAGGGGGTGAGTAAATTATATGTGAATCTTTTTTTTTTGGAAGTGGACTTCTCCTTTAACCTTAGAGGGTTAAAATAAGGACCAGGATCAATGTGAGCACAAGAGTTGATATTAAACACATCTAGCACTCTTTTTTGAGTCGAATGATTTTATGAGTAGAAATATATACAGTAGTCTCATCCTGAAGCTGCAGAAACCTTACAGTAAAGCGTGTCTTTCTCAGTCATTTCTTCTGTTTGCAGTGGAACCTGGAATAAAATACACGAGAAAAGAAGACAGAAACAGACTAAATTAATTCCTAAGTGTAAAAGGAGCAGCGGTATCTGATTATCTCTCCATAATTCAGTAACATCTGTTTTTAGAGTGACTGTTTGCCCCTCTATCACTGATACTGACTTCATTTCGATGGTCACAGCAGCACAAAAATGAGAGAAACAGAAACTAGCAAGGCATGATTTATACATTGTTTTTCACGCCAAAGAAAATGTGGTGTTAGACCCACAGGGAAATATACTTAGAATAAACGGTCCTATATAAACAACAACAACAAAAAGGAAACCTGAAAAACTGACCCAGCTGAACTGACAATTTTAGGGAAAAAAAACAAACAAAACAATTGAAACCCACTAATAACACTAATAATGCAGTAATAATTAAAGGAGACTAATAAATAGTAAGCAAAATCAAATGACCAAATAACTTAAAATACTAGACTTAGCAATAAGAACAAATAAACCCATTAGACTTTCCTATTACAAAATAGGAAAATACCGAGAAAACTAACACTCTAAAAGAAGACATCTAGAATTTACATAATGGAATTTACTAGGGGAGTGTCCCCAGCATATTTTAGTGCTCTTTCTATTTTGTGTGTTGGCCAGAAAGAGGTGTGGTGCTCCCCTTAGCAGCACAGACACCTTCAGCACCATGGAGAGCACCAACAAACTTATTTTGTAATTACTTTTCATTTGCTTGTAAATTCATTTTATTTTAATGCCATCTACTTTTTATTTTTTGTCAATTATACACTTTATGTTGTTTTGCACTATTCATTTAAACTGTATGCAGCGATACTGCAGATGCTTACATAAATGAATGTAAAACTGAAATTTAACTTTACAAGGGAAGAACCTGAAATTACATGATTAACTACTACTGTCTCTCCTTCAATTTCATTTTATGTAATTGCTTTGGAGATTTGTAGTCACAGAAAGAAACTCACAGCATTTTTTTTTTAATTTGAAAGAATACTAATACTTACACTTCCTGCTGAACCAAATCACACCAACGGCAACAGCCAGGATCAGCACCGGCAGGACTGCACCAAGAAATACTGCTTTCATATCATGCAAACTTATATTCAGTGCTGGAGTGTCTACATGTGATTCTGTGGATAGAGGCTGACGGTCATTACTGTGATTTGTAACAAACACTTGTATAAATTATCAGCAAATCTAATAGAGAGAAAATGTCAGTGATAATGAAGTAAATCATCACACTTCATACACACTCACCATGTAGCAAGATCTCATTTGTCACATGTTTGTTCTGAGCATTTTCACACAGTATCGTTTCAGTATTTGGTTGACTTTGCCAGTTACTATTAAAAGAGAAACGCCACCTAGTGTAGCAATGTAAAAATAAATAAATAAATAAATATATGTGTATATATATATATATATATATATATATATATATATATATATATATATATATATATATATATATATATATATATATATATATATATATATATATATTTCTATAGAAATGTACTTGAGTTAAAGTAAAAGTACCCATCTTTAAATCTACTTTTAAAATTACAAATTTTGAAATTACAAATGTAACTTCTTTTGTACTTGTAAATGTACTTCATTACTATCCACCTCTGGTGTTGTTCTTTGCGAGATGCTGTCAAATTAAAAGGGATGTATCTTTGTTTCATCTTTGTCAATCTCTCTCTCTGTGTTAATGCAGTTTTTGGCTCAATTCCTGGAGATATTAAGGAAAATGTTGCAATCAGTCACATGGTGTGTGTGTGTGTGTGTGTGTCTTGCGATTTTGGCCACTTGAAAGTTTGTGCACATGTCAAGAAGTAAGACTTCGTGCTTAACACACTTGTACAAAGTTTAGTGGCTTGAACACACATTAAACTCAAACTATCTCTAATACCACAAAGGAGTGTTATTTGAGGCTAGCCGTAACCCATCATTCATCACGTCCAGGAATTTACATGCCCAGAAATCATGAGATGTCAAGTAAAACTTTGCAGTGTACATTAATTTTATTAGATACCACATATAATTTGTGTACAATTATTTGTGTGGCACATTCTATTGGGGCAGAGATGGGCAACTGCTTCTAATCACAGTTAAATTGGGCATAGGGCATACTGAACAGACATTTTAGTTTAAAATGCAAAGTATTACATGTACAAAATGTGTCAAATAAATAAATAAATAAATAAAGAGCTGTAAAAAAATAAATAATATATATATATATATATATACACACACACTCACACACACACACACACACACACACCCTGACAAAAGTCTTGTCACCTATCCATGTTGTATAGAAAATAATAACTTGACTTCTAGTTCATCATTTGGAATCAGAAGTGGCTTATATGAAAAGCAAAGGGCTCAAGATTACGCTTATTTTACCAAAATAAAATCTTATCATGCCTTGATTTTTAATTATTTAATTAGGGCAGAAAGGTCAGACTTTGCTTAGTCAAAAGTCTTGTCACTTAACAGGAATAATGTACAGTACAGAACATAAAGTCATGGTGCAGTGGAAAAAGAATTAATATTGTGTATGACTCCCATGAGCTTGGAGGACTGCATCCATACGTCTCGGCAATGACTCAAATAACTTATTAATAAAGTCATCTGGAATGGCAAAAAAAAGCATTCTTGCAGGACTCCCAGACTTCATCAAGATTCTTTGGTTTCATCTTCATTGCCTCCTCCTTCATCTTACCCCAGACATGCTCAAAAATGTTCATGTCTGGTGACTGGGCTGGCCAAACCTTGACCTTCTTTGCTTTCAGGAACTTTGATGTGGAGGCTGAAGTATGAGAAGGAGTACCATCCTGCTGAAGAATTTGCCCTCTCCTGTGGTTTGGTTTGGAATGTAATGGGAATTTTTGGCATGCTGTCAGGTCAGGATGCATTTCAAATAAAGGTTGGGTGTGCTGGGGTTCTTCATAGGCATAGACTTTTGTCAAGGTGTGTGTGTATATATATAGTTTTTGTTTTAATAATGTATTTATATTTGTAAATAAATACATTGTAGGCTGTCATTAAATGAAATTAATTTATTTGAGACAATTAAACCATGTGAATAATCAGATCATTGATTTGTTAATTTATTCATTGTTATTGCTAGTATTGATTAGTGACGTAATCTTTTATTAAATATTTCTAAAAGGAAAAATAAATATGTAATGATATAATACATTAAATGGCGCGTCAGCTCTTCAGCACGTGATTAATTCTAGCCAATGAGAACTCGAACTGCTGGAACTCTGCATCGTTAATGAGCGATCATTCAGGATCGACTAGCACCGCCCAGGCTTTACTCAATCAGGTAAGGTAAGATTTTAAATTTCTTGGTTCATTTCTGAATTTTCTATTAAAATTCGTCAAAATGGTTGTGAATTAATAAATAGGAATTAAATTACACCCGTTTTAGTGGTAAATTTGATTACAAGTGTGTAACTTGTTTAAACGACGAACGGTCATAACGGCCGAAAAGCCGTTTTCTGAGGTAACGTTAATCTCTGAGGTAATATATCCTTCAAAATTGCACTTAAATTCACTGAATTAAATTAGTTTACGTCCATTTTGGTGTTAATTTGGATTATTGTCGTTTTCCGTTGCTGTTTACGCGATGAATTAGTAATAGCCGAGCAAGAAGGAGCTAATCTTTGTTTTAAAGTCTTAAATAGCAACACAAACGGGGAATTATATATAGCACAATACAATACCTCGGCTACACGCTTATAAAATCTCGTTACATATCATTAATGTATCTGTTTATAACTGACATCGGTAAATTCTCTGCGCTGACCGGTAACTGTTAACGTTAGGACAGTTTCGCGAGAGAGAGAGAGAGAGAGAGAGAGAGAGAGAGAGAGAGAGAGAGAGAGAGAGAGAGAGAGAGAGAGAGATAGAGAGAGAGAGAGAGAGAGAGACTCTCGTTAGAGTACAGTACGGGTGCGTCTCAAACAAAACTCGTGAATCAGTATGTAGCCATAAAGATTATCACTGTCATATGTAATCAGCCATCTGAAATACTAATTTAACAATTATGAAAATATGTAATGAAAGTAAAAAAAATATATATATATATATATATATATATATATATATATATATATATATATATATTCATGTATAATGATTTCTCCTGGCTGTTTAACTGTAACCTGTGTAATGCTTGACTTATTTTTATTTATTTTTTCTTCCTTTTACATTCTCAGATATTATTGTACATAGTGTTATTTATTTATTTGTTTGTTTGATTGATTGTTTGTTTTATACCATTTATGCAATGTTTGTCTTCTTTCTCTTTTGAGTACTGATTTCCATCTAGTCTTGAGTGCAAAGTTTAGCTCCAGCCCCAATCATGTACGGCTGAACCAGCTGATCAAGGTCTTCAGGATTACCACAGACTTCCAAGTAGGTGTGTGGACGGGTTGGAGCCGAACTCCGTCGGATGTTGGTCCTTCAGGACACCACTGCTGTAAGTGATCCTGCATCTCTTCTCAAAGGTGATTAGTCAAAACCTTAATACTTTTTAAGTTGTATTGTTATATTTCACTAATATATATATATATATATATATATTTTTTTTTTTCTCTCTCTCTCTTTTTCTCCCTTTGGCTTGTCAACTTCAGCTAAACAAAGAGCCACCAGGTCGCTGCATCTTTTGTAAAGTAAGTGCATTTAAGTTTATTTAAAGCTGCACATTCATGCATCAAGTTAAAATCATTAGTAATTTCTTAAAGTGCACCTTCCTCCAAAAATTAAAGTTCTGTCATAATTTACTCACTCTGTTGTTGTTTAAGAAAAAAAAAAAAAGATTTAGAAGAACATTTTAACTGTTTTTGTCTGTACAATGAAAACAACAGTGGATGCCATTGACTTTCGTAGTATTGACAAAAAAACACTGAGACAATGTTGTATTATTTAGGGTTTTATATATATATACATTTTAATTGTTCTTCTCTCACTTAGATGATGGAACAAAAAGTAGGCTGGCCACAGCATCTGAAATGGAAACATCTATTAAAATGCCTCTGCAGTATAAGACACTTGGGATGGTGGAAGGAGCAGAAGAACAGTGATCAGGCAGAGCTATAATGTTGCCCCTTAGGGAACTGATTTATAATCTACTTAACGTTCTGATTTAGTAATAATTGATCATTGCTCTGTCCTATAAAATTATTTAATACATTCCACTGTTCAGTAGTTTGGGGTCAGTATTTTATTTTATTTTATTTTTTTTAAATCTAAGAAATATATTATTATATTTTAAATGTTTAAGAAATTATTTTTATTCAGCAAGGATGTGTTAAATTGATAAAAACTTTTACACTGTTGCACAAAAATCCTATTTCAAATAAATGCTGCTCTTGTAAAAGGATCTTGAAAAAATATATCATGGTTTCCTCAAAAATATAAAGCAGCACAAGAGTTTTCAAGACTGCTGATATTTAGAAATGTAGTTTTGGTAAGCATAAGAGAGTTCTTTCAAAAACACTGACAAATCTTACAGACCCTAAACTTTTAAACTGTAGTGTTTTCTGTTTTTCTTTTTTTTTTTCTTTTACACGTGGCTGTGAATAAATGAAAGTATTTGAAATTTATGACTCTTAATTTTTTTATTACTTCTGCTTTCAGCATGCAATTATTCTGCATATGCATTAATAGTAATATTATGGCATTTTGCAGGTACAAAGTAAAAGCAAACTAATTTTGTTATTTGTTAAGGCCACAATGGCCATTCACAGGTGCCCCCACGCAGCCTACAGCATGCCCACATTTTCCCCACAGTGCCCACACCCAGCCCACAGCATGCCCACACTTTATGGGCCCACAATCGGCCCCATTGGAGGCCCACTCTGCTTTGTGTGGGCCGGCCCACACTTAACCCACACTTTTGGGCTGTCCCACTCGGGCCCCGCATTTCACCCAAACGGTCATGTTTGCTGGGATATAACAGGCAGATACAACTATATTCATAATTTATTCAAAAAGTATTAATATTCCAAGGGTTCCGAAGCAAAACAATTGATTTGTGAGAAGAATAGACGTGATCGCCGTCTCCGTCCGCTGTCCTGTGTGCTGCACTGTAGTCTGTCTGTGCGCAAGTTCAAAAATGCCGCCAGAGGAAGCAAGCCTTGGTTGTGAAATGCTATTGGCTCTTAGGCGTCTCGTGACCGATTGCGTCATGCTGTTGTGACATGCCATTGGCTCTTATGTGTCTCGTGAACGATTGCTTCATGCTAATGTTCGGGAGTATCTTTTTGAATGAGATGTGAGTGCGTTAACGGAGTGGCCTGGATCATTTTCAGCGATTAAAACCTTCTGTTATTCACATAAAGATATTGTACAGCTTCAGAAGACTCGGGATGCAACAGGACTTGTTTGTAATGGTTTCATACTGCTTGTTTTGGTCAGTTTTTTGCAATAAATACCTGTGACTGTACTTATATTTGCCCGTTGCGTGTTTTGTATTGTTCAGAAGTGGGTAGGTTTAGGGTAGGGGTGGGGTTAGGTGCTCCAATGAATGTATACATTTATATAAAATAATTTCTATTTTTACAAAAGCATGGAAACCATTAAATTAAGATAAACAACTGAAAACAATGGAGGACCCTGCGTGTCGAAAAATGACGCTAAAGGGGGAACTTACCCTGAGCATAAAAAAGTGACGCCAAGGGGTCCCGACCAATCGTCAATATATGACGAGTTGGAAGTGAGAACGTTTTGCCTTAACACACTTGTGGTTATTAGAGCGCCCACTTGAACACTCCAGGCAAATACGAGAGATACCTCATGTAAGCAGACAAGTGTCAAATGTGGGTACTGGGGGAGGGGAGAGATTTTAGCAGTCAGTAACCCTTACTGTAAATGACGTTTAAATAAATAACTTTTATTTAATTCCCATCACTTATCCTAGGCAGTTCCAGGCAAAAACATTTAGAGCTAGACTAAAAACATTTAGGGCTCAGGTGACACCAAGTGAAGCATTGCAGACAATATGACTTCATAACATGCAGTTTCACTTTAACATGACTTTCTGTGACATATGTCGCATCTGTCAAACATGCCTAATCTTTAGCCAGGTAGCTCTCCGGGCCATCATTCCGAATTTGCAGAGAATATGTGTGTGTATAATGCAAAATGTTTTCAAAGAGCCCAAGACAGCCTGTGTCACATAGCTTCTCATCTCTCTGCACTGGCTTCCAGTCGTGGTTCGTATCAAGTTCAAGTCATTGGTGCTTTCCTACAGAACAACCACAGGCTCTGCACCCTCCTACCTCAGCTCACACTTACACATCTACACCCCCAGCAGAAGCCTGTAGTTGGTAAGCAAGCAGCAGCTTGTGGTCCTATCACTCACATTTTTTTTCATCGTTGCTCACTTTGAAAGGACCTACCTAACTCTATCCAGACAGCCAAATCCCACAACATTTTTAAGAAACAACTGAAAATGCATCTTTTCTGTGAGTACCTAACAGCTGAAAAATAAAAATTATCTCTGCTCTATGCTGTTACTTTTTGCTGTGCTCTAATTATCCCTTATCCTCTTCCTGTCCTAGATTTTACTATTTTGCATGATGCCGGAAACCTTGTATAAGGATGTTTAACATACTTGTTTTGTTCTGTTTGTGCTGGTGGTGTCAGTTTGGTATGTAAAAAAAAAATAATAAAAAATTGCCTAATACAGCTTTGTTTTGAGCTTTGTTCTTGCTGCACAGGATCTCCACACTCATAGAAAACCTGGTTATAAAGTAAATCTCCTTTCAAATCCAAGGCCATTTTTCCTGAAAATATATTACTCAAAAAGCATTAAAGGATTTAGATTCAGGTTTAGAAACAGGTTTACTGTTTCATCTAATGTTGTTGTTCTGCAGGTGTGTTTGGTTCTGAGACAAATATAATACAGATGATGTCAGTGATGGAGGGAGATGCTGTCCTTTTACATACTGATGTTGCTGAAATATATGACGATGACGACATACAATGGGCATTTGGAGCTGCCGACTCTCTGATGGCTGAAATCAGTAAAGCTGCTGGAATCTTCTCCATCTTTGATGTCATTCTTGATGGGAGATTCAGAGACAGGCTGAAGCTGGATAAACAAACCGGATCTCTGACCATCACAAACATCACAACCGAACATACTGGTCTCTATAAACTACAGATTACTGGACAGAGACTGTCATCAATAACATTTAATGTTTCTGTCTATAGTGAGTAAAAATCTTCACTCCTGTCCTTTATATAATCTTATTTTAACATCTATTTACATATTAAAATGTTTATTCATTTTAGATTTTGAGATGACAGAAACACTTACTGATTTTCATCACACCAAACACTCAACACACTGAACCAGAAATAAAATTGATGAAGAATTTAACCAGAATTATCTTTATTCTCTCATGTTTTCCAGCTTGTCTGCCAGTTCCTGTCATAAAAAGAAACTGTTCTTCATTATCATCTTCATCACAGCAGAATTGTTCATTGTTGTGTTCAGTGTTGAATGTGAGTGATGTGACTCTCTCCTGGTACAAAGGAAACAGTTTATTGTCCAGCATCAGTGTGTCTGATCTCAGCATCAGTCTCTCTCTACCTCTGGAGGTGGAATATCAGGATAACAACACCTACAGCTGTGTGATCAACAATCCCATCAGCAACCAGACCAGACATTTGGACATCAGCAAACTCTGTCACACATGTTCAGGTACGACAGCGCTGATATTAGTGTCCATGTTCAGATTTACCTACATTAATGGTTCTTCTTTACTCTCCTTCTCATCCTCAAGACTCTGTATCTCTGATAGTGCTGAGTTCAGCTGTTGCTACTGTTCAGCTGATTGTCACTGTGATTGGAATCTTCTGGGTCTACAAGAAACAAAGAAAAACAAACCACGAAGGCAAGTGCTTCCAACTGCCTTCAAACTGCTTTTTCTTCTAACTGAAGTGTATTTATTAGCTTAAGCAAATTCTGTAGATTACATTTATATCAGAAACATATTTAGCCTGTAGAATGACATTGGATCATTCCTTTACTCATTTCACTTGGAAAACAAACAAACTAAGCTGAATGGGTAACAGTGTTGGGCAAGTTACTCTGAAAATGTAATTAAATTACTGATTATTGATTATTCCTTTTAAAAGTAATCAAATTACGGTTCTGACTACTTTATTTCAAAAGTAATTAGTTATATTACTGTTTACATTTTTTTTTTTCTGTACATCCATGAAATTTACGTGAAATAGTAAGTTTGTGTGTTGCCTAACATCCCAGCATAAACGCTTCTGATAAAATATTTGCTATTAAAGCATTAACATTCACAAATCACTGTTATTTTTTACTAAAAGCAATAGGCTGCTGCGTGTGTGGTTGCAGAATGCACAGTGTTTCGAACAGTGAGTGGATTCTCTGATTGTCCATTGCATTCCAGAAATCAACGTTTGTGCAAAAGAAGTCCCGCAAATCATTTTATTCTATCACATCCCACACACACAAGTCTCGGCCCGCCTGTACGCGCCCATAAAGTCGTGTCCTGCTCTGCTCTCTGTTGAGTCGAGTCCAGTGTCAGTGGAATAGAGACCTGCACTCCCGCTTGACTCGATGCAACAGAGAGCGGCACGACAAAAGACTTGATGGGTGGGTGTGGGCGGGCAGAACTCATGTGAAGACAATAGAAGTTGATGCGTTGCTCTCCGCACCCGATACGTTCTCAAGAAGTTTTAATGTGCCACGCTGCCCTGTCAGGTGTTTTAAGTTTTTCACGGTTGAAAAGGTTTTTTTTCCCCCCTCTAATTGACAACGCGCAATAATGTTCTTTCTTTTGACAGAAATAAACTCAAAATAATGATTATACTTAGAGCTACAGAACGCGTACTTTCCTCTCTCCATGCTGACTTTGTTTTCATCAGCCTTAAACATATTTAGTAACAACATGCATTAGTGCTTAAACTTTGACAGCACTAATAACATACATTACGAAGAAACAGATTTACTTAAGATTGAATTCTGTTGTAGTTTAATGCATCTGGTAACTTCATTGAAACAGATAATGATGACAAGATGAAGACTGATGATGAAGAGATCACTTACGCTGAACCGACTTTCTACAGACAAAATGCATCTAAAATGGTAGGATTTATTTATTTATTTGAGTGTGTCTGTTTTTTGATGTTTTTTTCTGTATCCATTACATCTTTTGACATATAAGAGGTCATTGTACTATAAAAGCATCCTGTAAGTTTCAGTACACAAAACTTTTTTGTTAGTCTAAAAACAGCCAGTCTGCCAAAACGACAGCTTGTTGAATGTGCCATTTTATGATATAATAGTGTGGATAAGCACCGCCTCCGCAGTTTAGCCCCGCCCACCAATTCGAGTATGTAATGTAACAAGAGAGTTGAATGCAGGGGTGCAGAGAAACCAAACGATAAATATGGCTATGAAGACAACAAGATGCTGTGCAGTGTAAAGTTTTGGGAAAACACAGTCTTTGCATTGCCTTCCTTCTGATTCAAAAGTTAGAAAAGAGTGGATGATCTTAATTTTTACAAACAAGGCACAATTAAAACTGAAAGACGATGCTGTGATTACTATATTGATAATGTCGCAATACATATCACTATTGTTTGTCTTTTAAACAGATAGTTTGTATGGTATTATATTAGTATTATTGCGTTTTTAACCTAAATCACAGCAGCATTCATTGGGGGAAGTCTCCATAGACTTCTGTATATAGAACCATTTTGGTTTCCTAAAAAAAAATGCAAAAATGTACACAGCTTACAAAAGAAACATGGCATAATGTTAATAAGTTGTAACAGAATAAGAATATGTTAATAACTCAATTTTGACACAAACGTCAGATAATTCCAAGGCGTCGATACATCACAAAAACAACAGCACCATACCAGATATTTATGAAATATAAGATCATCAATCAGTGCAAAAAACACTGAGACATATCCTATAATATGTATGATACTCATCATTGTGACTAAAAAAGTAGTAGGTCACATTGCAGTACATCATATTTCACTTGTCACATGATGATAAGGAGAGGACGATGTCAGAGGATTCGGAGCGCAACAGATCCTGAGCATCAGTGACAAACATCTTATCTTATAAAATCAGTAGGGCAACTCCTGATAAACAGAGTACAAAGTGAAAGTGAAAGTGAAATGCGAGCAAGCATTTAAAGCTATTTGAACATGTGGCATCCCAATACCAGCAAATTGTACACAGTATAACAACCCAGCTATATAATCATTGAAATGGTGATTACTGTTGTGCATCTTGAGACAAAACAAAGACACTGATATGTTTTAAGATCAGTCAGTGCAAGTTTCCTTCAGCTAAAACAGCTCAGACTTATGTTTTAGTCTAGGACTAGCCTTAAGCCTCATCTATGAAACCGGGGGTTAGTCTCTCAAAAGTCCAACTTCTTCTTCATTTTAAATAATTGATGCCATAACACTGACAACATTACTTGCACAAACAGGCTAGATCTTTCGTGGGAATCAGTGAATTCAGGATGTCACATGACACATGACCAAAGAGGATCATGGGCCCTTGAAATTTAAAATAATGCTTGTTTTTTTTTTTTTTTTTTTTTTTTTTTTTTAATAGAAAGTTAAAGAGGAAGACCGTGAGACGTATGCACCCATCAGCATTAGATGATCTTAAAACTTGGGAAACCCAGAGACTTAAGAGATTCAAAGTCAGTTTGGATTGGTGAGAAGAATGTAGCACATGAAGCACTAATTCTGGCCAAAAAAAAAAAATCCCAGTGAACATACAGTCATTCTGGAGATATAGTAAATAAATATTCATTACAGCAATACAAGGTCTTTACCAGTTATACTGTATAACTTATTTTGCATTAAATTAGACTCTAAACCATTAAAAAAAGAAATTCAAACTGTGTGTGTTCATCTGTATGTCTTCGTTATTTTAATGGAATGTAGTTGTTGGGCAGACAAAAAAATCTTGTTACCGGAAGGTTATGATTCATGTCGTGCTGTGTGCGTGAGGTGTGAACCTGAATGACTTTTTTTCCATTCCTGTCATGCTTGGTGTGATTTCTTTTAAACAAAGCTGTTTTCAGAAAGAATCAGTCGATGCTGATAAATAGTACAGTGTGCAGTAACTATAAACTTCATCACAATTTATTTATTTAAGACCAATGATGGGAATAACGATGTTATAAATAAACGGCATTACTAACAGCGTTATTTTTTTTCAGTAACAAGTAATCAAACTATTTACTGTTTCCCCCATTACAACATTGTTACCGTTACTGACAATGAAATGTGGTATTACTATAATTTATTATAACTTATTATTTACTCAGTTACTAACTCAGTTATTATTGGTATGAAGTAACTAGTAACTATAACTAATCACTTTTTTTAAAGTAACATGCCCAATACTGTTTAAGACTGTTATCTTTTCTGACGGGCTTGACTCAAATATGGTCATTTTCAACAACTTTTGTTCGACGACTGCTGCACACAAAATACAAATAAAGTCCAGGCCTGGTCCTCTCTTGTCTTCCGCTGTCGTCACTCCTTCTTTTATCCTTCCGGAGCTCCTCCGTGGGACTCGAAACCGGTGAGTGGCTCAGGTGTCGCTCATTATCATTAAACTCCACCGGCCCCGCCCCACTCATTACCCTAACTTTGTAAATGCAGAAGTGCTGCTTCTATAAATTAACTATCTAGCTAACATAATTGGTGCAAATGTAGCTGCATGCTTGAAACTCACTCAAAACAAGCCAAACTACAGTATAGTCCTTTTAGTCACTAGGTAATTTCCATACAGCATTTCGAAAAACTCAACTTGATCTTATGGCACTTTCCTTTATGGCTGACGAAGAAAATATTTAAGAACACAGAAAATGTTAGGACTCACCACCACATGTCGCTCTTTCACTCCATTGACATTCACATTACACTGACTGTTGCACCACACCCCAGACTATGTTCCCCATCAGCTGTTGCGCTGCAGTCAGAGACTCTATATAAGCCTTGGACTTCCTCTCACTATTCGCCAAGTATTGTATTGTATTAACATTCATACAAAGCCATGTCCTAGTTCTTGTCTAGTTCTCTGAGTTTTGATTTCTCGCCTGGTTATCTCATTTTGTCTGTTACGCTGCCTGCCCTTTGGAACTCTAGCCTATCTTATCAGATAACCTCTTTTGCCTAGCCCCCTGGATTATGTTCGCCGTTCATCGACCCTCGCCTGCCTTACGGACTACTCTTTTGTTTTGCTCTTACATTACTGTTTGCCGATGTCAAATGAAGCCTCGTGAAGCACCGAGACTTTCTTTTGACTGTCTCAGGAAAAGATTCAAAGCTTCGAGAGTGCCGAAAACAGCGTGATCTGGTGGTTAGTAAAAATAAAGCAGCCAAAAGCCTGTGAAGCTCCTTCGGAAGAAGCATTCACCACAGTGTCCATAGATCGATCCATGTTATATGCACAAATAAAAGCCTAACCTTGTGTGTGTTTGTTTGTTGAATTTCTGACTCTGATAAATTAATTTACCCATTGAATAGTGCCATTAAATGTCAGTACGAATATCAATATGATGTAATAGAAGAATAATGTACACACATATTAATTGCATATATATGGCATATATTTAATTTACCTGAAATAATTTGTATTCTTCATATTACTTGTATGACTGGGTATTTAATGTAATTATTAAATAGGTCCCGGTGAAAATGTACTCGCAAAGTCAGATCTGGGGGTCGAACATTAGGACACGCAAAGTGAATCGCGCACATTACAGGACAGAAAGTGAGGCTTCTACCAAAGGGATTTCTATGTTAACAAGCCTCGAATTGAGGCTTCATCTGGCATGCCCTTTAACACAAGCTCTGCACTGTAAATTCTAATTAGTAAACCTTACTTAAAAAAAGCATGCAAACCGATTGCCTTAAATAAATCAAGTAAGCGTTACTCTGGTGCTAGAGTAATGCTTACTTGGTTTATTTAAAGCTATCGGTTTGCATGGTTTTAGCAATAAATTAGATTTCTGTTCAAGTAAATGCAACTAAGCACTTAAATTACTAACTATTAATTTAAGTAGTAATAGTAACTAGTAATTTAGCTAGTCTAGTAACTTAAGTGCTTCAAAAATCCATTACAAATTAATGAAAACAATGTTCCATTCATATGACACATAAATTTAAGGCAGTGACAATTCAAAGTTAAAGGTAATATATTACACAAACCAACAACAATTTAATTTAGGGTATGCTTAGTGCAAGAAGTGGAGGTAGCAGTAGGAGGATGAGTTTAAGTATGGCACTGGGTAGGCTGCACACGTTGCCAATGGTTTATATAATTAAAGTTCAAAAAGTCACTTTAGTTTCAGGGTTTTGTTTTGTCCCAAGTAAAGCACCACACTTTGAATGAATCTCCAAGTGTTTTTCATGGTATTAGGTCAATCCAAATGTAGCAGTAATCCAAATGTACCAAATGACATTCCAGAAGCAAACAGTTGATGTAGATTCTACAGACTGTTCTTTGCAGTGTACCCTGAACAATGATGGCAGAAGACACAGGGTCAAGGCAGAGAAGATTTGGAGAAATACATCATCTTCAATGATGGTCAGCAATCCAACACACATTAGTGTCCAGACTGCATCAACATCAGACACCTGCATAAAAAACAAACAAATAAAATATTAAGTAGGGAAATGTGATGGTTATTTGTCAGTGTTATCTGTCCTGCCTGGTTCACCAAAAATTTAAATTTGTTATCATTTACTCACCCATGACTTTTGTTCATTTTGGAATGACATGAGGGAGATTAAATGGCATAGTTTTCTTTTTTGGGTGAACGAGGTATATAATCAACAATTATCTTATAGAAGTATCTCAGTAATATAAGAGCAACATTGCATTTTCCCACAGTTAAGTGTTTGTTCAAGGTGTATTTTTTTTTTTTTTTTTTTTTTAGTTTAACTTACAAAGCGGGTTAGTAGTAGAAGTATCTGGGGTAATCGCAAAATGAAACAGGAAGCCCCGGGATGGGTGTGCAGTGCTGTCAAATCTGGGTTCTAGAAGAAAAAAAAAAAAAAGAAAAAAAAAAAGTTTAAGACATTCAAGTGTTACAGTACAAATGTTTTTGTCAAAGTGTCAATAAAGAGGTCATTAACTGTTTATTTTAAAAATTTTGAAAACAATTAACATAGCAACATACATTTTAGGGGTTGTAGGGTGTGAAGTGTCCTCTTAAAAAAAAAAAAAGTGGTTAGAGGTATACTGCATATGCAAGACTTTTTTTTTTAAATGAAATTGTAAATAGTGTAGCACAGTGATTACTGAGTAAAAAAAAAACGAACTGCTGTACTGCTGTGTATTAGCTTGAAATATCTCTCATGTACTGAGGCCTGTGCTGATGAGACCGCTGTTCAGAGAAGGCAGTTTCCACAAACACTTGTCCTAAATTTGACAAATAAAAGTGTCCACATTTCTATACATATCTATTTGAGGCCACAGTCATAAAATCAATTCAAAAGCAGCATTTCCTCTGTATTACTGTAGAAATAACAATTACTGTGAGACAAAGAGCTCATTTAATTTAAACCACAAAGGTTTAATCATGCAATGGCAATAATTGTGACGTATTAAAACATATATGATGATAAAATTGTAAATTGAAAAATTAACTTAAAATCAACATGGGTTTGCGGCATCAACTCTGGGCAAAACAGAAAGCTAACTACAAAGTTTTACATTTGTGACAGTAAAAAAGCATCTAGTGTAAACGATCACTTGTCTACTTTACATGCAGCCCATGCACAAAATAGGGCTAAGTTAGTTAAAATTAGCAGCAGACAGAAAGACACATTTACACACAATTATTTTTTTGATAACTTACCTTAGTGTCTTTTTCCAGAGGTAAAAATGCAAGCAGTCTCTGCTTCTTTTCCCAGTTTCAAAAAATTCTTCGCCAATTAGCTGGAGCCAACCGATGTCAGCACAAATTCAAAACATTGCTTGTTGCGCATGCTCTAACTGTCCTAATTTCTTCTTCTGTGGTTTTGTTGCACATTAGCAACACATTAGCGCACTGCTGCCTCTCACTGGTGTATTCATGTCATTGGTTTCGTTGTGACTACTTGAATATTTTAAGTAAGCCTTACTCAAAGCAGCAAGTAAACTGTTTTTTTCGCCTTGAAATTAGCTGTAACTTGATAAAACCTAGTAAGTAGAGCAACTAAGTAAAGATAACTAATTATATACAAGTAAGGTACACTATTGGATTTTACAGTGTGATGTCCGGGTTCAAATGTCATTTCACTAGTTGACAGTCATTCAAGATTTAGCGATCCAAACTTGCTAATGATGTGGGAACACAAATTCGAAAAGCATATGTTGTGCATATAAGAATGGAATGGCATCTCTAATAAAGATGTGCATCTTTACAAAGTAAACAATGGTCTAAAAAACACTTAACCTCTTCGCTAATTAGCACACAAATACCACTGGTATACTACGTCCGCCACCTCACCGGAAGTTACAGATACTTGTGGATGCGAGTGATAAGTCTTGGGTATTCTACAGTTTTTGTTATAGCTCAGTTTAACAGTTTTGAACATTACTGAGTGACTAAATGATACTCACCAATGACTGTAAGATAAAATGTCTTGACTCTACTGTTGCTGATGCTCAGGAACATGTTGATGCTGGTGCTGTTGGTGATCTCTAGTTTATAGAGTCCAGAGTATGTGGTTTTTATGTTTGTGATGATCAGAGATCCAGTTTGATGATCCAGCTGCAGTCTGTCTCTAAATCTTGAAGGAGATTTCCAGATTTCCAGATTTTTGTCCATTATTAGACCAGTATCTAACATGATATATTGTCCCTCCTTCACTGAGTTCATCTTAACTTCATTTGTCTCTACAGCAGCCAAACCTGAAACACAAATGAAGTAAATTGTATAACCAAATATTTATTTATATATATGACTGTAATCTGACACTTTCTCCCCCAGCTAAAAAGAGCAAGTCTCCCTCCACCTATCATTACTACATTATACATGAGTACTGTTGAGAGTGTGCTGACCAGCATACTCATATTCATATTTCCATGTCCTTTCCCTATGCGTATATTTGAGCATTCAGTTAAACATTTTCATAGACTCCATAAATATTGATGACTAGATGACTAGTACCCCCAAAAAATTATTTTACACTGCATAAAGACATTACTGTGCAGTGTTTCAGCTGTGATAGCTTCTGTTTTGTGTGTGTGTGTGTGTTTGTTTTTTCACCACCAATTTCAGAGAACAGAGATTGCAAAAGCTCACCATGGTCGAAAAAAAAAAAAAAAACACTGTGAGTACATTGAAAAAAGCTTCATTATCACCACTTTTCCCCTCAGAAATGAATACAAATTCTGAATCATAAGTGTTGTTGTTCTTCTTTTACTGCAGGCAGCGAAAAGTTAAAGTAAACTGGGAGTTTCCCTATGGGCGTTATTCATCCGCAGAACACAGCAGTTTCAGAACCACACTCACAGAACCGGAAGTGAAAGTGAAGGAAGTGAAGAAAGTGAGGGGCGCAGCTTACGTTCATTACAGAGCAGCACCATCTAAGGTTTTTGCCGTGTAATTTCACAAGAAAAATCATACTTTATGTATGCAAGTTGTAATGTTACATTAAGGTACATTAAACATTTTAAAACATTAATCCTGTGTAATGTAATTGTATATAGTTATTTGTTTCATTTAGTTTCATTTTTAGTTGTTTTGTTTCATTTTTTATTGTTGTTTCCTGTTCGTGGTATTAAAATTAATGCTTGAAACTTATGAGCATTTTATATGAGATATACTTTAATCACAAGATTCAAAATAAACATTTACTCTAAAGCCAAGAACATGTGCATCATGCATTTTTAATAAACGGCAAGAGAGAGAGAGAGAGAGAGAGAGAGAGAGAGAGAGAGAGAGAGAGAGAGAGAGAGATGAGAAGAAAAACTTTACAAATAGCCAAACACATTATTTCACAAAATCACACCACAATTTTGTTTAAACAAACATAAAATTAAAAACAAAAATATAATTCCCCATCAAAAACTGTACACAAAACATCATGACTACACCATTTCAAAACAAAGGTAGAAAGATTACTTATAATTTTATAAAATCTAAAGTCAATCAAAATTATTGCCTTAAGTAAAGACTTAAAGACAACAATGACATCATCATTGCCCCTTTGCTCTATTTTACTTTTCCTACTTATGTAGATTGCAAGTTTGGCTTTCCCAAGAATAAAATTAAATAACTGAAACTTTACACGCTCGTTTTGCACATATTTAAAACCAAAAATAAATGTTTCAAGATAAAAACATTCATTAAACTTGTTACACATTCCTTGCACCATTGCAAACAAAGGTTTGAGCCTGAAACAAGCATTAAGACATGAAACACAGTCTCTTTTTGAGAACAAAAAGCACAACATGAATTATTCTTAGAATCCAAAACTGAAACAAAAGAGTTCACTGCAATAGCTCCGTGAAGGATTCTCCACTGCAAATCTCCAGTTCTTTTTGATAATGGTGGATTGTACAATACTCTCCATTCAGGTCTTACATCGTTACCTAATTTTAAAACAGAATGCCAAGGGGTATCAACTTATACAGTATCAACTGTTAATAATGAGCACACACATTTTATACAACTCTTTCCCCACACATGAAAAAAAAAAAAAAATAAAATAAAATAAAAATAATAATATCAACAGATGCAAACTTACTTTGATGAAAAAAAACAACTTGAACACTCTTCAAAATTTGGTTGAATTAACAAACAAGGAAAAGGGTCTTCACTGTCAGGGACAATAGTCCCTAAAAAGAAGTCCTCTAAAATCATTTTTTCTTCATCCGTAAAAACTTCATTTAACCTAGTCAAAAAACGAGTAACTGAACGAACACATCTTAAACCCAGTTTTCCAGTAACAGCTTCTACATTCTTAAAATAAGGCCCTGTTAAGCACAATAAATGACTTAAAACAAAAACTCCTGAGTTTTGTAGTGTCATGCTGAATCCAGGTAAAAAAAAAAAAAAAAAAAAATGGACGAAGAAACATCCAGTCTTGCCTTAAAAATCAAAGGTTCATTCAACAGCCAGAAAACAGAATGAAAAGTTTCAGACCTTTGAATATGAAAAGGCTCCAAATCTTAAAAAGATGCAGATAAAAGGACGATAACTTTTTAAGGTCCAGGCACATAGGGTCCATTAAAAAAAAGAGGTTTATCCATTCCGAGGTTTCCAACAGTCCTAAGCAACACACAACTGATCGCCCTCCAGATTACATTCATTGGTCCATCAAGAAGTCTTTGTAAAAAATGCAGCCGGAATGCTGCAATCCTGCTCTGCAGACGAATCAATCCCTGGCCCCCTTCTTCTTTGGGTAAAAATAAAATACTCTGCGGAATCTAATGAAGTTTGTCAACAAAAACAGCTTGAATCTTGGCCATCAATTTCACAGGAGGATCAATACAAACCAGTCTGTGCCATAAAATTGAAGCAACCAAATTATTTACAATAAGCGTTCTACCCCTAAAAGACAGATTGGGTAGAATCCACTTCCATTTGTCTAAACGACTTTTTGTAACAATCCGTCCTATTTTATTTGTATGGCACCATCATCTCCTAAGAAAACCCAGAGATACTTCAAACCTCAACTATTTCGACACAAACCTTCAGGAAGAATTGGTTTCCCTTCATTCCAATCCCCTAATAAAAAGGCTTCACTTCTTTTTTTCTGGTTTACTTTTGCTGATGACCACTTTCCAAAATCCTCTATCAATTTAAATAAAACATTTATATCACTTTGTTTATTAATTATTATTATAAGATCATCAGCATAAGCTGATAAACACAAATTAAAATCACAAAGTGGTAACCTAAAGCCATCCAAATTCTTCCGGATTGCTTGGAGAAGAGGTTCAATAACAAGAGAATACAACATTCCAGACAATGAACATCCTTGTCTGATACCTCTACTGAACTTGAATGGAGCACATAAGCCACCATTAATTTTAATCACACTCTCAATGTCACTATAAAGAATTTTAATCATATTTGAAAACTTCGCATTAAAACCAAATGCTTCGAGAACATCCCATAAATAAGAATGTTCAACTCGATCGAAAGCTTTCTCTTGGTCTAGTGACAACAAACCATAATCGATATTAAATAATTTAGAAACCTGTATAATATCTCTGATTAAAGAAATATTGTCCAAAATAGACCTACTGGGTACACAATAAGTTTGATCTAGATGGATCACCTGCCCTGTTACTTTAGTCAGTCTGTTAGCCAGTTTTAGAAAGTTTTAGATGTTTTAGAGAGTAATTTATAGTTGCTGCACAGAAGTGAAACCGGCCTCCAATTCTTGATCTAAATTCTAAATTTACAACTTACCATATTATGATCAGTAAAAGACAAAGGTGTGATAGAACATTTATTAAACATATTCAAATGATGTTTGAAGACATAAAATCTGTCTAATCTAGCCAGCGATAAATAATCATCACGTACATGAGCCCATGTGTATTGTCTTTAGTGATTGACCGATATTGATTTTTTATTACCGATACCGATTATTTGCATAATTATGTGCCCGATAACAGATATACAGAACCGATATTTATTTACTGCTATAAAGTAAATCAGTGACTGAGTGCATTAAGTCCATACTTCACTTTGGTTTTTCCTCCTTTAAGTCATCTTAAAAAGTGTTAAAAAATTAGCAGTCTTTCATGTTAAATTTAATCTTTTACAACAATAAAAACATTTTATTTATAAAACGCATCAGCTGCAACACTAATAAGCAAAATAAATGTAGAATGTAGTTTGTTTTCAAATGGCGAAAATAAATAAAGAGGAGTCATATCAACTTAGTTTTAAACTACAGTTTATAGGCTGTTTAATAGGCTAAAGAGTTAAGAATTCACTGGATAATGTTAATTCACTTAATAATATCTGGAATATTTAAATATAACGAACAGAAAATCGTATTTTATAGTATTTCTCAACTGGTATGCTATATAAGAATTACTAATATTGTTTTCGTCGTTCTATTCTGAAATGCCTGCTGACAGCGTGGTTTATCTATGCATTTACATAGAAGTATACTCAAACTGTCATCGCTGGCGAAGATAATAAATAATTTCCATATTGTATATATTTAGAAGTGTATTAGAAAAATAATGGTTATATGGTAAATGTTGATATAACAGAGTGTGTTAAACAAGTTAATCTTGTTAAAAGTTACATGCGGTGGCCAGCGCATCAACCCGCTGAGTGAACGTAGAGCCCTGCATTTCAGCCCGACTTTTTTACGTCCCTATCCACCTTATTTTTCCCATAAGAGTGGGTGCAGCCATTTGTACATTTTTTGTGTCTGGCTTCCGGTCTCATCCACTTCCAGCTATATTTAGCTGCACAAAAAGCTTGTTTTGCTGCTTGAATATTGCAAACTGGTGTGTCTTACCATATTATTTTAATGTATTATCTTAATTATGAACACACTGGTTTGTAGTGCAAACTGTTTTACCGTTTACTGCACTTCGATATTCTTCTCGTTATTTCACTATGGTGGATTATGAACCGGACGTCTAACACATTACCAGAAAACAGCTTACTTCCGCATTGAAAAATAAGGTGGATAGGGCCAAGCTTTGGGACAGTTTTCACGTCATTGAGCTTCGGGTCTGTTTTAGGCTTCTCCTTATTTTTTATATTTTTGACATCCACAATTTATGGTGATGAAAAATTCCCCGCTGGTGGAAACAACACGAGACTTCACTTTCGCTTTGTTTTCTGAGCCAGTGATTTCAGGATGAATTTGCCGATCTGGGGCGCGTTTCCCAAAACCACCTATGGTCGCAAGTTCCGTCGTTACCAATAGAGTTCAATGGACCTAACCACCATAGTTAGCTAACGATGCTTTTGGGAAACGCACCCCTGGACTCGCCATCTTCTCGTTGGACGCGTCTTTAGAGAGAAAAGCATCATTACAGATTACATAATGAGAGTTTTTGTTTTCGATTTGATTTATTTCGTTAAGTAATAATTTTGAGCTTTCTATACGTATATTTATCACGGCTGTGAGGTTTGTATTCGCTGAGTGTCGGTTTATTTTTGTGAAGCGCTCCTGTTGAGACAACAGAAAGCGCATAATGATTGTTTTATAAAGGCACCGTTTGCAACGTTTTGTTAATATTGTGAGTGCACACAAATAAACGTATACCCTTTACAGTTCCGAATGATGTATTACTCTGCCTTTATGAGCACAAATGACGGAATAATTAAATTGTTTCCACTTAAAGAAATGTGATTAGTAATCGCGCTGGCGCCTCCGTGTCCTGTAAGCAGCTTTAGCTTCCACTCTCCGCACAAACCATTGGGTATGTGCCTAATAGTGCACATTTATCCAAGTTTAACATTGAAACTAACATTGCTTTATACTTTAACTCTTTTAGGCCTATACCTATAGATTTTATTTAAGGATTATCTTACGTGACTGTGAGTTCGAGCAATTTCTTATGACGGTTTAAGCCTATATGCGACTCCGACTTCACGAGGCTTATGATGAGCATATAGACAAAAGAGAGATAATTAAATTCAGCGCTTTCATTTCCAACATATGCTCATTCATGGCTGTATATTATTTAATTCATGCAAAGTTATGTTTATTGGGACAGGACTTGAATTATTTTACATGACTGTAAGTTCATCTCTATTTCTTAGAGCCAAGCTGCATAAACTAGTTACATATGAGGCAAGATCATTTATGTATTGCATCTAATATGAGCATTAATGGCTGTTATATTAAATAAAGTTGACTAATTACAGCAAAGCAAGAAAGTAGGCTATGCTTTACCTTTGCAGGCCCTTATTGTCCGGTCTCCCCACAGGCGCGCTGCATGCGCGCAATTCTGAAAACACCCACAAGATGGCGGCGTTTATCGGTGAACCCGATATTACAAAACCGATAACCTATTAGGGTAAAATGCTTAAATATCGGGAAAAATATCGGTAAATCGGTCGATCTCTAATTGTCTTTCATTAGCATTCATAACTCTCCAAATGTCACATAGATCATATTTCTCAATTAAATGAGTTAAAGGCTTACATGGTGCCATATGAGGTTCAACATGATTTCTGTCTAAGTCAAGTTCAGTGCAATTAAAATCACCACCCACAAACAGAAAATCCTCAATACAGCAACCTTTTAACGTTGAGGAAAGAGTATCTAAAAATAATAACCTTTCTATAGGTGCAGTTGGAGTATAAACACAATTAAAAACAAACACACAATTTTCATAAACAGCTCTAACTTTTAACATTCTGCCTTTTACAATTTCATCTACATCATATGATATTGGCTTAAAATTCTTACTAAATAAGATAGCAACCTCACCACTCACATTTGAATAATGACTTAAATCTGATAGCCCATTAAACTCTTTCATCCAGTCAACCACGTTATCCATACTAATATGAGTTTCGTGTAAAAATGCTATATCTATGTTTTTTTTGCTGCATTTCCTCAAAAATATGTGCTCTTTTTTAAAGAGTTATTCGCACCATTAACATTCATAGAAGCAATATGTACTTCACCCATAGCAAAAAAAGAAGAAGAAAAAACACAGTTCACCACACAAAATAAGATGGTCATTCTTTTTCTTCATATTATCCAACCTTATTGTGGGTGTAAACATTCAGGGTGCTGTTTACATTCCGCACAATTTTCTTCAACCTGTACACTTCTTTGTTGGTAAAAGAATCACTAGCCATCAATTTTTTTTGCTTGATCAAAGTCAGGAAAATACTCATGAACTCTTACACCCCTTTTATTTTTTGTTGACCTGAGGAACAGTTTTATGTCCTCAAGACCATAACTGCAAGCAGTAGTTTCATCTTGTGAAAAACTCACACTGCTTTCAGACGAGTCACTGTCACTTTCTGTATCTTGCATCACCTCATTTTGTAATTCAACTGTCTTACTTATTTTAGCATCTAACAACTTTCTTTTCATCTTTCTTTTTTTGAGGAGTCTTAAAACAAAGCTGTTCTTTCTATGATGTTAACTGTGCTTCCTCATCCATTACACTTAATTGACTTTTTTCACCATTTGTACTCTCATTTTTACCTTCTAAAGGAGAAACCAAAGTGTTAGAGACACTTGAATCAGTAATTGTAGATAAAACATTAGAATTTGACTCAACTTGGTCAGTCCGAGATGAAGCTGCCTCAACCTCAACTTCTACAGAACGGTCCACAACATTCTTTGTCACAGCTGAAACTGCTTACTGAACTTCCACCTCAGATTCTTTACCATCATTACCTTCACTACCCTTTACAACTGTTCCATTCTTATTCTTATTGGAGACTGTTGATTTTACATTTGAAAAATCTAAGTATTACTATTTAAAAATTAAGATAACACCATAATTAACTGCATTGCTAGCCCACCCCAACATTTACACACAATAATAAAGATACATGCTAACCAATATTTAGTCATAATTAATAATAATTATATATATATATATATATATATATATATATATATATATATATATATATATATATATATATATATATATATAGATATATATTTTTTTTTATTTTTTATTTTTTTTACATAGCTATGCATGAATAGACAAATGCAGCTGATTAATGCATTAGTTAAAATATGTATATTTTATTTATTTATTTATTTATAGGAAACATGAATTAATGAGTAGAAGAATGAATAAAAGCATCATAATAAATACATAAATATACAAGTCAATAACAGATGAAACAGAGCTTTATTTTATCTAACAATCATGTATTTACAGTTGGTGAACACCGCATTCTATTGCCATCTCAATGCAGCTGTGCCAATTCTGCTGCTGCACTGTGCTTCACAATCTCACTCTTCTAAATGGGGATGTTGTTGAGCCAGAGGATGAGAAAGACCATGAAGACACACCACTAAACCCCACAACCTTGAAGCAAGAGCAGGAGAACATGTGCGGGACAATCTGGCTATCACTGTGTCTGCTCGACTACCTGTGAAACATTTAAACAGAATAAAACATTTTACAGTTCATATTGTCAGCATTCCATTTCTTGACAAATTTCATTTCATGTTTACACTCACATGCAAATTTTTGTTGTAGCTCTGTTACTTTTGTAGTGGGCTAAACCACTGAACTGGTAAGCAGAAGGTTGCTAGTTCACAACTACCTGAGCAAGGCTCTTTTCTCCAGGGGACTGGGGGTCCCTGTAATAAGAGCACTGTAAGTCACTTTGGAAAAAAGTTTCATGACTTTATTTGTTGATGCTTTTTGAATCTCTAATAGTCAGCTTCCATTGACTGATACTGTATAAACAGAAACCGGCAGAACAAAATCACATCCTCAATGTCTTTTAGTCTTTTTCTAGATGCTCTTATCGGCTCTGAGCTCACTGAGGATGAAGAGGCCACAGCAACATCTGGCCCAGATGAGGCAGTAAGGGCAGATGGAGCGATGGAGGGTCTCATCCATGGCACCAGACCATTTCCAGGATGCTGCTGTGGATTTCTCCTTTTTCACTGCTCACACCAGTCTGCAGACATCATAAAGAGAAGCACAAATCTAATTCAAAAGCATTCATTTTTTTTTACTTTTTTTTAACAACAATTTTAAATTTTTTGATTTCTGTATTAGAAGTAACAAAATGATCTTCCTTTATATGTTTGTTTCAGGTCTTCCTTTTTTTCCCAAAAATGCTGCCGTCACCTGCTCTACCACAAAAGATCAGCAGCAAATGCACAGAAATCACAAATCAAAAAAGTGCTGTAATAACTCTGTTTGATGTTACAATAAATAAAATAAGCTACAACTTAAGATTTAAAAGATGTTTTATTAATTCATGTAATGTATACTCACTGAAAGCCTTTGATGGCAGCATTCCTTCATCAGTCACTCTGCACCGGATGAACACACATGTGTCTCATCTGTCCCTGTAATATTCAGACAGGATTGCGTTACCTCTGTGATTCAATACTGCATTTACATTTTGAGTAAGTTGCTGATGTGTTAACTGGCTTTTTATCCAGCACAAATGCTCCTCAATTTATCAACAGTAATGGACAAATAAAATAGATGAACTCATGTTTAGTTACTTTATGCACATGTGTTTATTTACATTATCTACATTTAACTAAAGCAGTGCTGACAGCAGTGAATTCTGCATAATAAGCACACACAAGCTACACCACTCACTCAGATGTCTGTTTCATGTTGTGATGTGCTCATCTGCAATTCTCTTACAACATTTTCCTGTCAGTTGTTAAATAAACATTTAGTAATCGTCTTTAAGATGTATATGCTTTATGTAAATCCACTTTGTGCTAACTGGAGCTCTACTGTTTGCTCCACATAATAAAATGTGTTTTTACAGCAAAATTACAAATATACTGTAACGTTACTGCCTAGTCTTTGCACCTAAATATACAGTTTAGTAGGTCAGCAAATATGATTTTAACACAAGGAACCGTGTTTTGGTTTGCAATACTCACATTTGTAAACACCCTCGTCGCAGTTCTCAATCACGTTTGATGACGTATTGCTCTCCCATGGACTCCTGGAATTGAAAAGTATCCATTGATGAACACTCCTGAATCTGGGCTGAAGCAGTAGGATATCCGGGAATTTCGCGCCTACTCTTTTAGGTTTCGAACGTACTTCCTTCTTCGCTACTCTTTCTTCCTACTATATAGGTAAGTATGCATATTAGAACGCAAATGAAGCATACGCACATCCGAATCTCGCGAGAATTAGTGCACTTGCCTACTAATTCTGGCCTACTCTTTTATGAATACTGAAGATTCAAACATACTTATTCGCTCGTCTACTGTTTGCCTACTTTATAGTAGCAGCTGATGTCTCACTCATAACAGTGACTTAGCACCACCTACTGGTGGTTTTAGTTTAACATTTAAAAGGATCACTTCAGTTTTATCATCATTGCATATTCCTCTTTTGAGCCTTTTCATTTAAAATATTATTTATTTTTCAAATGTATTCATAAAGGTAAAAACAATCTATTTAAATGGCAAATATTGTCCCTTAATGGTCAAAATTGTGTGAAAGAGAGGTACTGATATACAGTATAGATTACTAGACCACACCAATGATATTTACTGTGTTATTACAAACAGCAATCTCAAATTTAACTCAAAAGTAACACAAAAGTAGTGTAACACATTACAATTCAAGCACAAAAATACTGCAATATTGTAAACAAATTACTTTCAAATGACAGTAACTAGTAATATATTATGTATTACATTTTGGAAGTAACTTGGCCAACACTGATAATTATTTGCTCTAATTCCTTTTAGTTCCTTATATAAAAGTTTCCCCTCACTCCAGCCACAGCACTACTGCCAGCACCAGAGCCCACCCTCACTCCATCCAAAGCTCCACCAATGAGAGATCCATGTGGCCAGAAATGCAGAAAAAAAAAATGCACAGACAAATTTAATGAGGAGAGGCGTAAACGGATCTGGAACAGGTACTGGGACATGGAACACACAGACAGACGTTCATTCATATTCCATAGTGTCAGCCAGCTACCAACTAAATTTTGTGTGGATGGAAAGACAAGTCGGCGTGGCAGGTCGTTTGTTTACTAAAGAATGAAGATCAGGTCCCACAGCAGGTCTGTAAAACGTTCTTCTTGGCCACTTTGCGAATGACAGCCTGGTCCTCTCTGTAATGGGGAAGGAGATAGGAAATGAGGTGATCCCAAGAGACCAAAGAGGAAGACATGCACCGGCCAACAAGCTGGACATGCAGCCTGTGTATGACCATATTGAATCCTTCCATCCATCAGTGAGCCACTATCAGAGGGAGCATGCCCCACATCGTCATTACCTCCCTAGCGACATTAACATCAAGCTCATGTATGCTGATTATTTGGAAAAAGGCAACAGCTACTCATATGAAAGCTACCACAAAGCTGTAAAGCATAAGAACATCAGCTTTGCAAAGCTTGGAGAAGAGGAATGTGAGGAGTGCCTACTGCAGGATCAGCACGTGAAAAATGACCATAATGGGGATGGCCATGTTATGGACTGCTTACAATGCCAGAGGTGGCGTGCACATAAAGAGTCTGCCGTGCAGAGCAGGATAATATACCAGGCTGATGCAGAGAAGGACTGGCCAGAGGACACATTAGTGAAGAGTGTGGACCTTCAAAAAGTAATCATGTTGCCTCGTATGCCTGGCTTGAAAACAACAATCTTCACAAAGTGTATTGTGGCATTCCATGAGACCTTCGCCTCTGTAGGCAAGAACAAAAATAAAAAAAAAACACCATCTCTGTGGTCTGGCATGAGGGCATGGCTGGACGAAGTGCAGCAGAGATCACCTCGGCCTATGTGACTGCACTAAAGAAAGAAAGGGATATGTGCCACAGCATCTTCTGGGTGTTCAGCCCAAAACAAGAATTGGTGCCTGCTATCCTCCCTGGTCTGCCTTGTTAATGGTGATACCACCTCCATGGAGGATAATACTCTAAAATACTTTGAGAAGGGACACACTTTCATGAGTGCTAACAGTTTTCACCATGGTGTCGAGCAGGAGATGAGAAATCGTCCTGGAGGAGCAGTGTATGACTTTGAGGATTTTGTGAGTGTTGTGTCAAGCTCAAGCTCCAAGAAGGTGGAAGTGGTCGAAATGAAAAACGCTGATGTGCTGAACTGGAAGGATGGCCACTCCAGTGTTAAGACCAAGAAGGCACCAAACTGAGCAAGATGGCAGTGATTCAGCTGCGACGTGGCTCCAGGAGCCTGTTCTTCAAACTGACCCATGCAGATGCTCACTTTACCGAGCTGGACTTCCTCCGGGCTAAGTTTGACCTGAAGGAGCCTTCTGTCCTGAGACCACATGACAGGGGAATTGACGAGGCAAAGAAGAATGACATAATCAAAAAACTATGTCCTTTTATGCCCCCAAACAGGAGGGCTTTCTGGTGTTCACTGCCTTAGAGCGATGTTACCTATCTGCAGTCAACCTGTTAGTTTTACTGCACACCAATTAAAAATACTCTTTACCACAAAGTATTGTTTAATGTCTAATGTATTAATAACGGCATCAGAATGCAACCAAAACACAGGATAGCAATAAGTAGATTGCTATAAGTAATTATCAATCATTTAAAATAAATGCCATGATCTCTAGATTTTATACAGTTGTTACTATAATGATTTTGTAAATGGTGATCAGCATCTGAATATTGTTAGTGTGGAAGTTACTGCTTTGGGACGACTTCTTACTTTTTGCATATAATTTAAAGGCAGAGGACAGTAACTTGAAAATAGGGGTCAAAAGTCAAGTTTGAGCTCAAGATTTTTTTATGTAGATAAATTGCATTACTTAAACATCTAATTGCCAGATGTCCAGTGTCCTAGCTATAATTAATTTGGCCGGACAACAAAAAATCTTTAAAGTCATTTTTCTCAGTTCCACACTCTAGCGAGTTAAGGTCTTTTGCCTTTGTAGGGCAGAATTCCCCGCTCTACCAAATCATTTGCCTTGTCTACACTATCTAGAAAAACTACTATTGCGTTGTTCATTCTAAATGCGGACAAAACACTAGAATGTCCAACTGCCTCCGTGACAGCCAAACAACATTCTTTGACACTCCCCGCAGACGCCATCTTAATTGCATGGCGTCTCGTGAGCGAACTCAAACTCTGTGCTCGCTGGGCTGACATGCTTCCGAATAACAGATAGCACGCAGCCCCCAAAATAAACTGGCAAACCAACAGCAAACAAACAACAAGCAAAGAGAGAAATTATACAGAGAAAAGAAAAGCTTCACTCACACCACTCTGCACCACACTCACACCTCTCTGCACACCCGTGCTCAGCACTCGCACCGGAAACAAGCGAGAGAGAGAGAGATTGAAATTCACCTTTAATTACAACATATAGGTAATACCATATTGTGTTACTACTTCAATCTACATTTATCAATCTCAATGCAAAAAAAAAAAAATATATATATATATATTACCAACAACAATATTAATAATAACAAAAATGCAATAACCAAACAACCCATACAGATGATAACAAAATAGCTTTAAAAAGCCAACAGCAAATCATCATTTTCATTGACTTCACATAGCACATTTTATGGTGCCCAAGTATTCACAAACATCGGTAAAGACCCTACAAGTTTATAATATGCATGTTCTATCCTAAGTCTTCATGCTACTAAACCCAAAAACATCAACAAGGGATCTAATGTATCTTTACCAAGCACCTTGTTTTTCCTTGTTTTCCAGATAGCAAGTTATATAAAATTTAATTTTATTTAATTTATTTTTATTTTATTTTTTTTTTGGGCTGTCTGAATATTTTAGCCCCAGAATAAACAGTTGCATTAAAACATCTTCACCTAAAAGTGTGAGCTGAAGATGGCATGCTCTAGTGCACAAGATCTGTAGTGCCTGCCTGAGGGGAGAAGTGCAAACAGGTTGTGTTCGGGGTGAGAGGGGTCTTTGATGATGTTTCCTGCCCGTGTCTTCTCTCTGGAGTTGCACAAGTCCAGAAGGTTGGGCAGGTTCACACAACGATCCTTTCTGCTGTCCTAACAGTCCGTTGCAGTCTTCTTATACCTGATTTGCCAGCTGAAACCAGACAGTTATAGAGAGCACAGAACTGACTCAATAACAGCTGAGTAAAACTATGTCATTTGTGCCTGAGGCAGGTTTTCAGTTGACAAAGGAAGTACAACCTCTGCTGGGCCTTTTTCACAGTGAAGTCAATGTGCATGTCCATCACATGTTGACGCTTGGTCAGGACCCTTTGGTGTTGCTTTTAGACGTGCAGTGTCCTCCATTGATTTCAGTTGTTTGGCTCAATTTAATGGTTTTCATGCACTTGTAAAAAATATTAATAATTTTCTGTACATTTATACTTTCATTGGAGCACCTAACCCCACCCCTAGCCTAAACTTACCCACTTTTGAACAATAAAAAAAACACGTAACAGGCAAATATAGGTACAGTCACAGGTATTTAGGTATTTAGCAGGGGGATTCAAGTCCACTGTCATCTCCACAGTTTTGACTGCACCAGACAAGTCCGCACATTCACGAGTTCACGCTCAAACATATAATTAGCCGCAGTATAGTAATGCATATTTGGCGTGCTGTCCGGGAAAGGGCTTCGAGCTGGCGAACCCAGAGAACCCCCCTAGGTGTAGTGAGAACTCGGAGGGAGGAGATGGGGTGGTGGAGGGATGCTGATAAACCGTCAAAAGGGTAGAGGTAAGTCGGCTGTATTTGAATCTATAGCGTTGATTAGCTTGAGTGAGCTACTGTTGTGTTAATTAGGCTAGATATCTGATGCGCTCCTCCTGAACTTTGTTAATAAAACGTCATACAATTAAAAATGGCCAAATTGTCAGCTGTCAGATCAGATTTAATTTATCAGGTGAGGAGAGTGAGTCAAGCTGAAAAGTGAGGTGAGAAATACACCCGCAAAAAACGTTCATGCATGAGATGTTTGCCCATCAACTGATCACATCATCATTGTGAGAAAATCACACCACAGAACGTTTCTGTTTCATGTTGAGCTGCTCGTATCACACCTCAGTAACACCTACAGTGAGAGATGGGAAATAAATTTACCTGATTTTTTTTTTTTTTTTTTTTTTTCACTACAATTAAACAGCCAAATTGCAAACCATTTTAAAATTCATAATATTTACTTTACCATGACATTTAGGATGATTTACACAATATTACACTCTTTTTTTTTTTTACATATTTAATACAGTTAGACAGCTACCTTAAAAATGACCAATGCTGAATTATACAAAAATAAAAAATAAATAAATAAAATAAAAAAATAAAGAGTGTTTTTACTTTGAAAACATTTAAAGTCTTAATAAGAGTCAGAGGAACATTTGCATGTAACTGTAAAACATGTAGATGATGTGTGTTTGCATTAGGAGAGTCAAACTCTGTTGTGGGAGTATTCACACCATTTGTTGAGCAGACACAGAACTGGTAAACAATGTTTTACATGCTTCTTTTGTTCTGTTTGTGCCTGACTGGTAAGTTATAAAAGCATTTTTACTGCTTAATTTCTTCTATTTTAGCACATACTGCTGCTGTTCAAATTAGGGTTTGCATTTGCTTTCCTTCCCCGATCAATCGAATCAAACTGAGGTTTATTGCTCATCTGTCTGTTCATTTATGTGAAATTATATCTTTTGTATCTTTGGTGCCATTCTTCAATTCACATTTAAATAATGCAAAGTGGTTTCAGGCTTTCTAAATCAGCATGAACTGAGTTCAAAATTGTTTCATGTTCTTTTAGGTGTGTTTGGTACAGAGACAAATGAAATACAGTTGGTGTCTGTGATGGAGGGAGATTCTGTCATTTTAAACATTGATGTTACTGAAATACATGAAGATGAAGACATTCTGTGGAGTTTCAGAAGTGAAAAGTTACTGATTGCTAAAATCAATAGAGAGACTAAAATCTCCTCCACATATAATGGTCCTGATGGGAGATTCAGAGACAGACTGAAGCTGGACAGTCAGACTGGATCTCTGACCATCACAAACATCACAACTCAACATGCTGGACTTTATGAAGTAAAGATAAGTGCAGCGAAACTGTCCTCAACATTATTCAGTGTTTCTGTCCATGGTGAGTAGAGATGTAATTTGTCCTTTAAATATTCTTGTTTTATTTTACTGAAACCATTTACATTATAAAATTACGTGAGTTGTGAGATCACAAACTAACTTTCATTATATGAAACATTTACTCAGTGCATTTTTCATTTTTATTCTCACATGTTTTCCAGCTCGTCTGTCTGTTCCTGTCATAAGAAGAAACTGTTCTTCATCATCATCATATTGTTCATTGCTGTGTTCAGTGGTGAATGTGAGTGATGTGAGTCTCTCCTGGTACAAAGGAAACAGTTTATTGTCCAGCATCAGTGTGTCTGATCTCAGCATCAGTCTCTCTCTACCTCTGGAGGTGGAATATCAGGATAAAAACACCTACAGCTGTGTAGTGAACAATCCCATCAACAACCAGACCAGACATCTAGACGTCAGTCAACTCTGTCAGACATGTGCAGGTACAGCAAAACTGATTTTTTTGTTTGTTTGTTTTTTTTTTTTTTTACTGCCCTGCCTCTGTCTTTTGTTGTAGATCAAACTGATACATTCACTTCTTTATGATTACAGCACTGGATGGACACATTACTTCACAATCCGTATCTCTGATAGTGTTGATTTCTGCTGCTCTTGTTGGATCTCTGTTAATTGTAGCTGCAGTCAGGATCTTCTACATCTGCAGGAGAAACAGAAAAACTGATCAAGGAGGCAAGTCTTACAGTATTTAGGAAAGAAGTAGTTTTTGTAGTTTTGTGTTTTACAATTTCTGTGAATTACATTAACATGAGTCGAGTCGGGTCGAGCTTTATTGTCATTCGGCTACATGTGTGGACATACAGTGGAACGAAATGTCGTGTCTCGCAGGACCACGGTGCTACAAACATAAATATGAACATACATACACTAGATGTAAAAACAATTTTTTAAACCTATCCATGTCACTATACATATACTATAAATAATGTACTATACATACTATACTATACATATAAGACAGACTATACAAGTACTTTACATAATAATTGCAGAAGAGGTATTTAAGGTTAAGAGGCAACATACAGTATGTACCTGGGTATCTATATGACAATAAGTGGTGCCATTAAGTTAGCTATATTTTATTGTTGTTTTTAATGCATTTTTTAAATTATTATTATAGTTGTTGTTGCAACTGATAATGAAGCAGTTCGGACTTGTGATAAAGAGATCATTTATGCTGATCCGACATTCTACAAACGAAATAAACAGAAATGGGTAAGTTCATTTTATGTGTGTTATTGTGCTTTATGATGATCTGTGCACATAATACGAATATGTGTTCGTATTATGTGTTTACAAAAATAAAAACACAATAGATTAGTTTTTATTCTGATCTGATTGGTTCAGTAGATCAGTGGTAGAATTGGTGGGTAGTGAAACGGGTAGTAAGCCTGGTAAATCACACTTCTGCTGTTATTTATGCATTTTTCTGAATCTGAACTAAGCAGTTACATTTTCAATTATTTAAAATTTAATTTAACTCTTTTCTTAAGAAATTTTGATATTTTTGTTTTTATATATTGTGTGATGGTGTTTTTTTTTTTTTTTACAGACAGCTGTTGAAGAGACTCATGTGGTGTATGCACCTATCTGCATAAGAAAATGAAACTTTCATTTAGCATTTGGATTTAGTATGCGATCTCTGATCTTTAGAAGTAACAGACAACTTCCAAGGTTTGGGATGGTTAAGAGTCCACACAAACACAATCTACATGAACACAAATTCTGACACAAAAATGTAATCATTTACATACACAATATAGCTTACAGAATTCCCACTGAGAGTACCAGCTCAGTTTGAGAGTGTTGTGAGTGTGTTCCCTTAAATATTTAATCTGTTTCTTAACAGCATGCGTATAAGACCACCTATTATCAAACATTGGTTGATGTGCATTTTTAAATGCATATTAGAGATGTGAATAGCATGTGGTTAAAAGGTTTTTCCACTACTGCTAATGTAAAACTTACTGTTAGAGAGCAATGATAATGTTTGACAAATAATATGTATTCTCTCAAATCAAAGAGTGATATTACAGTGAAACCTACTGTGAATGTGAAATGTGCAAATATAATGTATTTTAAGTGAAACATTAAGAGGAATATTAAAAACATTTGTGTAGCGCCGTTGCGCTCCGGGTGTCTTATGTTTGAATCCTGACTCGATACTTTCCCGATCCCACCCCCATGTCTCGCTCCCACTTCGCTTCATGTCATTTTTATCTGTCCGATAATAAAGGCAAAAAAGGCAAAAAAAAAAAAAAAAAAAAAAAAAAACATAAATAAAAAATACTTGCCAGCCTCACTTTTGTTTTTGAACCGGTTTTGCAAGGCGTCAACACAGAAAAGCAAGAGTCTGCCTGCCATTCTCGTGACTTGTTTAAAGGATTATTCGGCCAAAACTAGCCCAATGATGGAGTATAACAGTAATCTAATGCAGCGGACTCACTTCAGCAAGTGATGAATCATACCTGTGTTCCTCCAGTTGCTAACAGTTAACGATGTAACGATGAATAAGAGTTCAGATGCAAAACCAGCTAAAAGCCATCTCGGTCAAAAATGAGAACGATACTGAGTCAATGCTCCTGACACATATTATACATCCATCAAATACTTTAACTTCAAACTCGCTAAATTCCAGCCTCAGACCAATCAGAAGTACTTACATAAAAACCTAAGTACATAGAATACAAAGTAGCCAGAAAGAAATACTAATTTTAAAGAAATATGTCAGATGAATTTAGGGGCTTTTGCATCTGAACTCTTCAAACGTTCCCCTCATGATGGGCCTTTGGATAATATGCTCTTAGATGCTACAAATGGGACAGAAAATGTTTTGCATGCTACTTGTGACTTGTTTAATGGAGCAAATGCACTAGGCTGCAACTATTTGTTACAATTAGTTGTGTACATTGCTTTTCCTCAGAAAATGTGTTTGAAGAACAGTAATCATGGCTAATAATAATTAAAAAAAAAAAAGGGGGGTTCTGCATTGAACAAGCTTAAAAAATATCCAAGGAACGATATATTTAAAATAAAAAAAAATGAAAATCTATTGTGCATAAACATGCTACAGCCCACACTTTTACTCCCCAAGGTTTGTGATTTTCTGGAATCTCCAGCTTGAGAGCGTTTTTTGAAGAGAATAATCTGTATGCGAGTGTTAGGGGGCGCTCAAAATGGTTCAGGTTGAGCACAGGCAAAAATGGATGGGTGAGATCCCATTTCAAGGATTTATTAAGAAAATTTATTGTAACATGCACAACATTTATAACAAATATTATGTACCACAATTATTAAGAACAAGTACATGTTTTAATATGAACAATATTACAAGTTTAATGCCACAGACTACGTAAGTCATCAGTATGAGGTTGGTAAATTAGACATGCTGCTACTAACATCTTTTCTGAAATTACATATCACAAAGGTAAAAAGAAATAAACATTATGAATCGAAGTACATCACAATTATATTTATAATGAGCTTATGAAAGGTGCACACAGTGTAATATGCACAAACCAGTTTCCATAGTAAGAGAACTTAACAGGTTTACAGCAGTAAAAAAAAAAAAAAATACAGTTAAAATTACAAATATTTTTACATTGTACCGTAAATGACACTGTTATGCTGTACAATTACAGGACAGCTGTTTTGATATTTTAAGATGAATAGAGGACGGCCCTTGAACTGACCTTCTACACCACTATCCTATAACAAAACATTCACAAAAGTTAAAGGGGTCATTGCATGGCCATTTTCCACAAGTTGATATGATTCTTTAGGGTCTTAATGAAAAGTCTCTAATATACTTTGATTAAAAATTCTCAATGGTTTTATAAAACAACACCCTTTTTACCTTGTCAAAATGAGCTCTGCAAAAATCATCTCATTCTAAGGGGTTATTTCTTTAAATGCAAATGAGCTCTGCTCGCCCCGCCCCTCTCTTCTCTCTGTGGAAAGATGGTCTTGTTTACTTTAGCCGCTAAACTTCCTAACTACCACATTATAAGGAAAGGCGATCGCAAAAATTCATAAAAAATGCTTATACATACTTCTGCTGTATGTGAAGCTAGATCACGAATGATTCGCGTAAACATAAACAAATATATGTAGATCGGGAGGTGTATTCCATTCACAAACAAATGTAATCCACTGCATCTTTAGCAGCTCAGATGTCAGGAGTAAGTGACGACCACTATGTTCATTATTACATCTAGCAACACAACACCTCAATCGCTCAATCGGAGATATTCTTGTCTAACTTGAATCCTTGCTCTGGCATCGAAACATGGAAAGTCAATGGACTGTGACAGCTGGTCTAAGGTAAGAGCTCATGTCAATCAACTATCATGGGAGTGGCCTCTGTTGGTGTGACAGCAGAGGGAGAACGGCTTGATTTGAAAAAGGGGATATTATTTTTACAGATTAAATAAAAACCACTGCATGGATTTTTATCATTATAGGGTAGATTTGTACATACACTACCAACACACATTAATGTTCAAACAACATGAAAAAGTGAAGTTTGCATCCGATGACCCCTTTAAGAGAAATGAACACGACTGATGTTTCAGTTACACACACACACACACACACACACACACACACACACACACACGTGCACTCATACACTTATAGTACAGTATAGACACTTCAGTCTATTGAATGTGATGAACTGAATCACACTGTCATCTTCTGTACAATAATGCATTAGGTTTGAATGCAGTACCCAATCCTTTGTGATTAAAATAATCCAAACTATTCAGGAAGAATGTGGATGTTTCTATAAAATAATTTAGAAGTTTCTAATTTTGCAGTTAAAATCCAGTAATCTTCCCTAAACAACTTTTAAAAGGGCCAGTAGTGTCATACATATTCAATTATTTGTATTTTTTGTAATGATGACTGAATTAACCCTTTCACGCGTACGATCACACCGGTGTGATCATTCTTGGCTGGTCCCTGAAGCATATGATCACACCGGTGTGATTCGAACGTTCAGCGCATTGATCAACTGCTGAATTCAAATCTGCTTTGGCACTTTAGCTGGCGCTAAACCAGATGAGAGGCGCTGAGCGCTCGTCATATCGCAACGATTCAGTGTTTTCAACCATATAATGCTTATTGTAGGTTCCAGATATTTAAATACTCATAAGTCCTAGTAAAACGATGCATTTATAGTTTGCAAAATACACGCCAATGTCTATGGAAGCCGCAATAATGATCCTTACAAATGTTATCTGACGACATGTTTTACTGATATCATATACACATTGTGTAGGTAACTATAAAGTTTACTCTGCTCTTCTCCCAGCTCACCTGAGACTTACTTTAATGTTTTTTCGGGAGGAGAGGATGAATTTGCATCTTGTAAATCCCACAGCTCGGATTCAGCGCGAACCAACATGGCGGCGCCCATCACCCGGTATAGATCAACTAACGCGGTCATTATAAAAGTGTTTAAACCTCTAAATACATTTACTTGCACATATTTCAAAATCGGAATATCAGATATTTCATAATACAGTGAGCACGTTTGTGAATATTAATAATAAAAAGGAAAACGATGTAAAAATGATACATGTGTCATACAGCGCTATTGTGGCTGCGTTGTGTCACGTGACAAACACGACGCGTCGCCATGGAAACAATAAGGCGATAAGTTCTAAAATAACGGTCGCCTAAAAAAACTCACCCATGGGGGCTCAGCTAGAATATTTTAAACTCACGTGTGAAAAGGTTAAACAACATCATACATGCACATACAGAAAACACACAACCAGAAATTGTCCTGTTACAACTGCAACTACCAGCACAACTCCAACACTTACTCCTGCTATAACAAGAAACATGATCCCACCTGTCATGAAAAAAGAAAGTAATTATTACTGACTTGATTTTTTCAGTTGCATTTCAAATATATTGAGTGAATAGTAGGACTGTTGCGGTGAAGGAACTTTTCTTGTGGTAATTATGAGTGGCTCAGTAGCACGATATGCTGTATTACTGGCATAAATCTGTGCGTGTATGTGTTACGATGTAAGGAGGTGTAACGATTTATCCACTGGAGGTGAGTTGTGATGTGAACCCAAGTGCAGTTTGTGGCAGTGGGGGCGTGGTTCAGCGAGGTCTGCAGCGGGAGAGAGAGTTGGGAGACAGCGGTGAGTAAGTGGGTTAATTGCAAATGATAAACACCTGGGTCTTGTTTCAGTAATTGGCATGGAGAGACTGCATAAAGACGCTGGAACAGGAGAAGAGGGGGAGAGAGAAGACTGCTAACTGGTGGACGTATGGGCAAGAGACTGTTTGCTCTGGAGAGCCTCAAGTTGCCACAAAGTTTATGTTGTGGATGCATTTTAAGCGCTGGTAGCGCGACTTTCTTTTTGTTTTGCTTAACCAATAAAATCTACCAGTATCAGTCAATCCGACCCCGTCCTCTTCCTTCCTGATCATTGACATTGCTACACAGTTTATTGAAACAAACATGTAATCCAAACAAACAATAATCCAAACAATGACTTAACTTGACTTGACTTGACTTGACTAAACTTAGCATGAACACACTCACCAACAGCATGTTACCACATTAATACACCACAAGAGACAATGGCAACATTAGAGCTATATATATCAAACAGGCAGAGTCACATGACAAGAACAAACCAATGAGCAAACAGACTAGAATAACAAATGAGAACACTGAACACATTGAACAAGGGAACCAATAGCAGGAATACATGAGGGCAAGGGAAGCAAGACACAAACAGCATGAATCAAACTACAAAATAAAAGACCTGAACATTAAAAAAAAAAAAAACAACCCCACATTACAGGAGGTCATATTCAGTAACCTATGCAACCGAAATCCTTGCAAACACAGAATGTTCCCCTAATGTTCCCTTATGATTCCCTTTTTTTTTTTTTTTTGGTAACCAAATGAGAACATTCTAGGAACGTTCCCTGTAGGTTCTCTTTTTAATGACCTATAAAGAAAGTTCCCAGAACGTTCCCTGCAGGTTATTTTGTGGTTTATTTTTATAACCTACAGAGAACGTTCCCAGAACATTCCCTGTTAATTTAAAAATTAACGGTCATTCCGTTTTATTGAGTGACTGACTAACCTTCGCTGATTGATCTCTTTAATGAATAATTACGTATAATAACGTGATTTCAGGGAAAATTTGACACGTCTACTGAAGAGAAGATGATGTTAACCATGGGCGTCACTAGGCCATTTTTAAGGGGGGCTATAGCCTAGCCCTAGCCCATCCTAGAATCGCCCCTGATGTTAACGGATACGTTTTTGTGTACTGACCAAAAGAGAGGAGCAGATCATCGTTAAATCAGTGGTAAAAAAACGTATGTAATGTTATACTAATTAAAGTCAAATGAATGTTATTCGTTTTTAATGTCTCTACAAATAAAATTCGCATTTTTAAAATCCAATATTTTGTTGAAGTCACTGTTATTTGGTGTTTTAATAAACATAAAATCTCGGTTATGGTACTTCTAATATTGCATATTAACGAATAAGAAAAAATCTAACATATTAAAGTATAATTCAATCTTATTTAATGCTCCTTATGATGGTTAAACGTGCTCTGATTATCTGTAAGGATTAAACAATGATTTATACAAGATAAGGTTTGTAGTAGTGATTACTGAGGTCCACATCCGTCCCGCTTACTACGGGATGCCGGAGTGCTGACGTACAGTAGCGGTATCGGAGTGAAGAGGTTAGGAGAACGTTCTGGGAATCTTCAGAGAACTTTTAGGGAACATTCTAGGAACATAAATAGAATGGTCCCTATTGGTTAGCCAGTAAAGTTTTCTTAACGAAAATAGAACGTTCTCTGTAGATTAGGGGAACATTCTGGGAAAATTCTGGGAACCTACTGGGAACGTTCTCAGAACGTTTAGCATAGTACACATTGTGTTATCATTACTAACGTATTTAATATTCAGTACATATCCACAGAGTATAAATCGAGAAGGGCATAACCTTTCGAAAAACGAAAACACCCAAATATTGCTGCAATCGTCTGTGGCTATGCTCGTCAGTAGCACAGTATTGCTATCGCGGTTATCGCGACAGCCCTAGAGATAATACTTAAGTAAATACTCACTAGAGCCAGTCCCACTTAGGCTCTTTTCGGTGACAATTTTGATGCTGTACTGACGGCGGATGCTGCTGCTGTTGGCAATGATCTCAAGATGATAAAGTCCAGAATCTGTGGTTCTGGATTCTGTGATGGTCAGAGATCCAGTCTGATGATCCAGCTTCAGTCTGCCTCTGAATCCATCAGCATCTTCAAACTCATCATCTGTAGAGATCTTGCTGGGATCTCTAGCGATTTCAGCGATGAGAGTGTCAGTGAAATACCATGTCATCAAATCATTTGTGTTTTTTATTAAACCAGGATCTAATGTGACAGATTCTCCCTCATTCACTGTCTTGGTCTTCATTTTATCCATCTCTATTAAAATAAATATAATAACAAGAACTTGGAAAGGGAATCATAACAGCTTTGCACAAGACAATACCAAACTCTGAACCTAAATAATTGGTTACAACACAAGAAAACAATGGACTACACGAGACACATGCAGGTAAGTAATGACAATTAACTGGTAATTAGAACAAAAGAAAACAGGAATGAACGTATAAATGGGAAAACGACAAAATACAAACAAAAATTTCCTGAAAAAGGAACTGAAACCAAACATCACACTCACAACTGTAATAATAAACACATTGTGCATAAGCATGTAAAATCTGAATCTTTAAATATTTACCAAACTACTCACCCTGGACAGTGACTCGAAAGATCTTTTCACTCATGCTGTTGCTGCTGATGATCTGTAGTTTATAAAATCCAGAGTCTGTGGTGTTAATGTTTGTGATGGTCAGAGATCCAGTCTGATTGTCCAGCTTCAGTCTTTCTTTGAATATCTCAGTACCTTCATTACACTGGACGTCTGTACAGGTCTTACTGAGATGGTCACTGATTTGAGCAATGCGAGTGTCATTAAAAAACCATTTAATCTTTTCTTGCTGGTGTGCTTTAACATCACTGTTTAACGTGACTGAATCTCTCTCCATCACAAACACTAGAACACTGTCTGCAACAACACCTGATGCACCTGGAGAAGAAATTGAATGTTCATTATAAATAACTCTTAAGAAAGCATATATACTAATTACTGTGCATTTTTTCTATAATTCTGCAAGTTATTCTATAAATTGTAAATGCATGTTATGTAAGCCTTTGTCAAAGACAATTTTCTATCATTCTAGGCTTTATTTATTTATTTATTTATTTATTTATTTATTTATTATTTAAATCAGCTTGTGCTAGCTTATGAGAACTTACACAATGCGAAACAAGATCATAAAGTTCAATTTCAAGACCATTTGCTTAACCTGTTGAGCGGTTTCTATGCCCCTGGTCCCACATATAGAAATTAGAACGTTCGGTGACGTCACGCCACTGGCAAATTCAAACTGCGCTGAGCCAGAGAGAGACGTGCGCTGCACTTGTCATATAATCACATCTATGCAGTGTTTTCTACTACATAACATTTTCAAAGTTTTTTTAAATATTTTTTTTATTTATTTATTATTTTTTTTTTTTTTAATACAATCACATGTATTTGTGAATTGGAATATCAGATAGTTCATGACAGTAAGCAAGTGTGTAAATATTTTGAATAAAAAAGGAAAAACGAAATAAAAGCGATACATCTGTTATACAGCGCCATTGTGGTTGCGGTGTGTCACGTGACAATCATGACGCATCGCCATGGAAACAATAAGGGGAGACGTTCTAAAATAACGGTCGTCTAAAAAAACACTCCGGGGGGACAGCTAGAATATTTTAAACTCACCAGTGAAAGGGTTAAACCGCACAACATGGACTATAGTATATATATATATATATGAATAATCTGAATCTGAATAATAATCTGAATAATGTTATTTTTCATTTTACTAATAAATGTTTTCTTATTTTTGTAAAGGGTGGTTAGGCTAAAATGGCACAAACTAAATCCATCACCATTTCATCATATTTTTTTATGTATATTTATTCTTTTACAAAAACAATTACATTTATAATTTTACAAAAAAAAAAAAAAAAAAAAGTTCAACAAAAGACATGTTTCAACTATCATAAAGTCAGATGAACAGTTCTTGATATGCAGTACACATGGATATACTGCATAGACAGATTCCTTGCTCTGATAGATTATTCACAGAATGTAGCATGGCCTTCAGGATTTGTTCTTCAAGGGAATTTAATATGAATGTGTCCAGGTTCTCGGATACTCAAACCAGAATAAAAAGACACCTCTTGCTTCATCTGATTTTCTGCACTGGTGAAACTGCTGCAGGGATATTCGAAATTACCATCCCAGCAGAACTTCTCTGCATCAGGCTTGGTCCGAAAATGTGTAGTATGATGTAAAACCTAACAAATCAACATTGACAAACAATGACAAAAGTTATGTGAGAAGGCTACAAAGATATCAGTATGTGAGAGATTATTGTTATGTGTGGGAGAGAGTAGAGTGTAAAAAAATTGAATGTTCATTCTTCTGACATAAAGTGAATGCTAAATCAATGCATTTTATTTATTTATTTGTATTTATTTAGGGTTCACAGGATGCAGGGCTATGGCATTATGGAAGGAAACAGCAGTGTTGGTTATGCGCATACACAAAAACTATGCACACATTAAAGTTGTCAGTGTTTTAAGTCTGAGTAAAGACCAAAGATGTTTTACTTACCGACAGGGCTAGCAACTTCTTCTTCTTTTTGGCAGTTAGCAAACAACTTCATCCACTTGCCTTCAACTTGGCTTCTGGTCTTCTTTGACTTGTCTTCCTGTTTTCAAGGTAATGAGAATGTGAAGTATTTCGACATGGGCGTGGTTTCTGACGTCACATTCGGATGTGTGCCAGGGGGGATGTCCACCAAAAAACAAAAACAAAAAAAAACAAAACAAAAATTTCCACGCTGCAGTGATATAGAATCAGACCTCTTTCGCAGTTTAATATGTTTTTAATAACCCTTAATAAATACCAAGCATGTTACGAAGTTATGTTACACGATTTGACTGATTTGGACATTAAATGCAGGCATGCACATAAAAAGGGCGTAAGATCAAGCACCACTATGCACGGTTTCATATCCGTTATCATGATTTTATTGTAGTTATACTTTCGAAACCGAAACAACAACGCGATTCATTGTACAGCGCTAATGTCATAAAGGTCTTAAAACAACGTTAAGAATGAGCATAAAGAAATTGCACGCCGAGTCGAGTGTTAGTGATCCGAGGTAGCAGGCTATAATGCTATAACACTGCGTTTCATTCGCCATTACGACTTACCAATCTGTAAAACCCACACTGCGATGAAAATGAAGAGCTTCATCATTATTATTATTATTATTATTTTTTTTCTGAAAAACTAATGAAAAGGAATAAAAACAAAACAAAAAACAAAGTTCCGTTGTCTTGTTGACCGAGTCTGAACGGATGTGAACGTCATATCATGCGCGGGGGGAATTTTAGCTGTCAGATGATCATGAGCGGCTGAGCATCAAAAATCTGTTCTCCTCTGTCATATGGGTCAAGGACGCAACTAATTTGTTAAATTGACAATGACATCTTCGTGATCCTCGTAGAAATTCAACTTTGCTCTAAAGTATAAAACAATACTTCTTACGATTATACCTTTCCCTCCTCAGCGGAAAAAAAAAAAAAAAAAAAATCAGAAATCTTTGAATTTTCTTTTTCTTTTTTCTGTAATTCATAACATCACTAGTAACCAACAATTATATTAGATATCGCCACGAAGTTACAACACTACTGATTACTCAAAAATGTCAACATTCGTAATTAAAATGTCTGCAATAAAGTTTTTATCTTTTTTTGACACACACACACACACACACAGATAGATAGATAGATAGATAGATAGATAGATAGACAGACACAAAGTGTGATTCATTATGCTCTTTTTGTTTACCACTACCACATGCTGATGATTTTTTTCTCTTCTATAGTACCGTGTGTCATAGCCTAGGAGTCAATGGGTGTCATCATCTTACAATCTACATGCGTGTCGTACCCAGGTTTATTAGATTTACGACGCACAGTGTGATCAGCAATGATCTTACAGAATTGCTAAATTTGTGCAATGTGTAGAAGGCTTAAGATAATCATCTAACAATCTTTAGTCGCATGCAGGACCGTGACAACTGCCGTCTTTGAACCTCTCTCACTGTATGACACAGGACCATCAATTAGGAGCCACGATCACAGAATGTCTGTGACAGCCGAAAATCGTGCAGTGTGTCTCTGGCTTAAAGCCCTCCGTCCCAGATACAAGACTGCCATTGTGAAACCATCGTGATTTCTGTGATCGTGGCTCATAATCTGTGGTCCTATGTCTTACAGTGAGAAAGGTTCAAAGACGGCCGTTGTCACGGTCTTGCGAGCAAAGATAGCCTACGATTAATTTCTGGCACTTTCAAAAATTCATTCTGATAATCGCACGGTGTGTTTGCTGCCACGACCCACGCTTACTGACCAGCCAATCAGGGCTGGACTATGACAAAAAAAAAAAAAAATCGGCCCTGCCATTTTTTGGTCCAAGCGGCCCATCACCACATAGCAATAGCCTAAGAAAAGAGGCTAAAACAGGGGTGTCAAACTCAGTTCCTGGAGGGCTGCAGCCCTGCAGAGTTTTGTTCCAACCTTGCTCCAACACACATACTATGCAGTTTTCAATTAAGCCCAAAGGGCTTGATTAGTTTGATCGGGTGTGTTTAATTAGGGTTGCATCTAAACAATGCAGGGTTGCGGCCCTCCAGGACTGGAGTTTGTTGACACCCCTGGGATAAAAGGTCAAAGTTTAATTTCCAGTTAATAACAATAAGTATGCAACTGTAGTATACAACATGCTACTATAATTAAAAAAGTTCCCAGTAGTATTCACACTAAGGGACAGAAGAATGCAACCTTTATAAGAATAAGACAGGAAGGCAGAGAACAAGTTAATAAATTATACTTTTTTTTTAAACACAGATTACAGTACTGGTATCTTTAATATCGAAAGTTAAGTATTTGAATATATACTGCAAGCTCACAAAATAATAATAATAAAAAAAGGTGTGTGAATAGGCTACACCATCTCATTGTTTTGGATAAGAACAAAACGTCAGATCACATTTAAATCTATATTTATTCGCACTGGCCCATGGAAAACTCTGTCAACACACTTGACAAGGGACGAATTTTCGTTTTCTTAAAAAGTGTTTACGTATTCTACACTCGTGGTGCACAAACGCATTAGGACAGGTTAGATTCCTCCGTTCCCCCTTCTTGCAACCCCCTGTTATCAAGCTCCTTTTCAATTAAACTCCTCTCCTCCTCCTGCCTGTGCCTTTGGCCCACATCACTCACAGCAGAGCAAGCCTATTCTTGATAATGCTGCTGTGTACATTTCAGAACTGCCGACGACGAGGCATATTTCGCGAAATCCGCCTCCAATTTTTAGGCTACCTTTCCGTGAGACTTCTAGCACCATGTAGGTGGAGGTGTTAATGGCAAATGGTTGAGAGCATTTTTTTTTTTCCATTCTTACGTTTAAGACACTCATAGTAGTGTGACTTCTTCTAAATGCAGAGGTTTTTAAAGAAAGAATTCATTGCTACCTGTTTGTTAAATCATACAAAGAACTGACTCAACTGAATGACTCATTTACAAATCACACAACTGATTCAACTGTCCTGTCCAAATACTCACACCTGCGGTCTTTGCACTTAATCACTTTGCTACATTTATGATGTATTTGCTGTGTTTGGCCAATGTGTTCAAGTGAGCATTAAGACCACAAGTGTGTGCAGAACTTTTCATTACCTGATGGGACACACTTATAGTGTTGTAAAACTGCAAACGTTAACAGAGTTGAATTTTTATTGTCAGTACTTTTGCATTTTCAAATCATCAAATGTCTGTTCAATAGCCCCTGTAACAGATGACACAAATTAATTTCTGGTGCTTCTAATTAAGTGATAAAAAGCAGTTGCAAAAGTTGTACAAAATAAATATACTCACTTTTTCACCAATAAAACATCGTCTTCTTTTTCCCCAATATGAACGGAACATCAGAAAATGATGAAAATTGGCACAATTGTAGTGATGGCCATAAATAGTGATCTGACCAACTCTGGGGTCTCTAGAACCAACTCTATAGTGCCACAAATAGTTTAAAATTTCAACATTTAAATAATAATAACTTTTGAACCACTTGTTCTAGAAAAATAAAAGTTTTTTTTGGGCTTTCGTTATTATCTATTCAAATAGGACAGTGAAGAGATGACAGGAAAGGTAGTGGAGAGGGGAGCAGGAACAGCAAAGGACCTCAAGACTGGAATCAAACTCAGGTCGCCATGTATGTCGCATTGTATGGCACACTAACCACAAGGCTATGGGTGCAGGTCGGTATACATGTCCATGTTGTATACCCCCTTAGCCTCTAACAGTCCTAGATCCATAAACAGCTCACCCTCAGCCATGTTGCAGTGGGTGAAGCTCCTCTCCACAATGGCCTCAGCATTCTCCCTCTCATTGTTGCCATTGTAGCCAGCTCATACGTGGACTGACATCATTTGCAGCTTCGGCTCTGCGGCAATTCATTGCTCTGTCGCTCCATGTGGCAATGGCTTGTCGACCTCTGTGAGCTCGGGCTCTCCATCAACAGTTGGCTCGGGCTTTAGCTTCACACAACAGGGAGAAGGTGGCCTGGGCTCTGGGTCAGGAGATCATCCATAGGGCAGATAAAGGTGAAGTGCAATCCGTTTCTCACCAGTGTCCACTCCACGAAGGCAGCAAAGTCCTCTAGAAGACCATCTTCGGACAATGGCGCTCTGCACGCTATGTTCAAACTAGCATCATAGAATGAGCAAAGCGTGTTGTACAGGTAGCTGGTGGTTTGAGCTAACACAAGAGACAGCCTTGTATGGTCCTCAAGGGATCTGTCCTCCTGCTTCACCAGGAGTGGGAGGCATTCGGGACGAGTGAGGGCAACAACGGAAACAAAAACAGGGGAAGCACACAATAAACTGTTGTTGGTCGGGTCTTCTGTCACACTACGCTGCTGTGAAGTAGCACAAAGTAGCATTAACAGTCTTTAATGAAGAAAACACAGGGATAATCCACAATAGGAGCTTGGACGAAAACATGTACAACACAAGTAGACCTGACAGGGGAGAAATGCACAGACAGAAACTTAAATACAAGGAGTAATTAGCAAACACAGGTGCACAGAATGATAATCAAACTAAACGAGGACAGGAACACGTTAAGGGAATACAAATAAGAGAAAACAGGAACAGAAACAAGGTCAAAAGATGACAAAACAGGTCAATGTTCCTGACAATAATACGCACCTACTCCTCAACCCTAAACATAACCATTGCATATGCAAAGTAAATGGTGTAATTTACATCACTAATGACATAAAATAGCAGTGCAGTGTTACAACGTTCCCCATCTGCGCAACTGGAATTTAAAACTGGTTAGTGTCTCCTGCTAGTTTGCAAAACATTAATAATCTAAACTGGAATAACCTAACATATATGAGATTAAAATACCTGCAGATTTGTCTCATTTTAAATGAATACTAAAAACTGAGTTGAAAAAAAAAAAAAATAGCTCAGCCAGAAATGTACTTTTACTATGATAAAAAAAAAAAAATTCATCGATATCTTCAATAGAATATTTAAACCACATGTGTTACAACTAACCCCACAAGTTTGCACTCCCCTACACCAAACAGAAACAGAATGTCGTCTCTGAAACGCATTTTCATGAGATTGGGTTATCATAGTAGCGAGCAGACAGGAAGAAGCTCTTCACTTACAAAGTAAACACAGATGAAACAATTGTCAGTTCTCTCATGCACAAACATTTTGTCCACTGACCGCAGCAGCTTTCATTTTCACTATGTTTAGCTGCTATCACACCTTTGTAACGAGAGATGCCAGTGGTTTACTTTTCCCCCCATACACAATTCAATCATTTATTTAAATTACAACCATTTTAAATCAATAAGCCACACTTTATCAAATGAAGATTCACACAGTTACACTCTTCTATTTTAACATAATTAACACAACTATGGATCAGTGTTAAATAAAAATGAACAATGTTTGTTTACTATTAAAAACATTCTTGTATTTAGTGTCTTAATAAGAGCCAAAAAATAAATAAATAAATAAATTAAAAAAAAAAAAAACACATTTGTAAGTATATAACATGTAACATGCATTCAGAGTGTGTGGTTGAAAACTGCTGGGTAAAAAACAACCCAGCGCTGGGTAAATTATGAGTTAAATGTTTAACCCATCCTTCTGGGTAGCCACCCAGAAAAAAAAAAAAAAAAAAAACAACCCAATCGCTGGGTTTGTCTATATTTTACACAGCACTAGGTTGTATTTAACGCAGCTGTTTTTAGAGTGAGTGCATGAGGAGGTTCAATCTCTGGTGAGGGAGGATTCACACATTCACACCAGATTCAGTGTTTTCAGCAGCACTTGAAGAAAATGTTCCTTTTGCTCTGTTTGTGCATCTGGTGGCATCTGATTGGTAAGCTAGTACATATATATATTTCATCTAGTTTTCTCTATAGGTGATACAATTCACTGAAAATAATGGAGTTTCTGCAAGTTATTTCAGTCAGTGAAAACCCAGAAAGTGAAAGTAAATCATGTTTATTGTGTGTCTATGTAGATATTTCCCATGCTAGTGCTAATGTTTTGGCTGTTAGCTGTAAAGTGAGACAGTTCATGGCTACAAGGCTCTGGGTTAATTGTAACAGCAAGACTCGGGGTTAGCTGCAACTAGGGATGCACGATACCACTTTTTCCAGTACTCGGCCGATACCGATACTTTTATTTTTGGTGCTTGCTGATACAGAGTACCGATACTGATATTTTAAAATTTAAAGATACATTTTTAAAATATTGGAGTGTTGAGCATTTGAGCTGTGCACAGAACACAAAACTGACAGAAGAGGCTTCGGTGGAGACTGGACATAGAAGTTCTCTACTTCACTGTAAGTTACTGAAACCACACATGAAAGCACGCAACACACAACCAGCAAGCAACACATGTTTGTAAGTCCTTAACATTTAAGTCGTGAGTTCTGTTAGAATGCGTTGTCTAACCGTAAATAATGCACTTTGGGGGGGCTACCTGTTTTAGCCTTTAAATTTCATTTCATCACTGTAACCCAATGCATAGGTTGATTAAGTTAATATTTTGGGTTGAAAAAAATCAAATAAATTATGTTACCGCATGCGAAATTGTACATATTCAGTGAAGAAAAACACTTTAATGGAACTTCAAGGCTTTACACAAGTGAAAACACTTTCATCATCCTCATGAATGTACATGCTGGTTTTGTCTCACATCTACCAGCTGCGATCCAGTTTTTGTTTTGTGCGGAGTTATATCCTTTCATTATATTCATTGGTCATGACTTTGTGAGATCGCGATGAACAAAGAGTGACAGCTTGTTAGTGACTGGGAGCGCTCTTTGCGAGCTTTCTAGGCAATAATCAATTTAAAATGTAGAACTTTTGCTTTTCGGTAATGACATCCACATATTTATGCGGGATTCACTCTCGAAAGCAGTGATTGACATAGTGATAACTATAGCAATAGACGAAAATGTGCATGAAAGCTAGAGCACCTTCACTCTAGTTTCAGAAGCACCCTCAGTGACTAATTTCTGGAATCAGTCTGGTTAATTTGCTTTTATTGCATAACTATTTACAAAAGCAACAAAATACAAATAAATAAAATAATTGAATAAATGCATTATTACAATAAGCACTTAACTCAAATAAGTATTAAATAATAAAATAAATGAAAGTGAAAGTGAATGTGACGACATACTGTCAAGTATGGTGACTCATACTCGAAATTGGTCCTCTGCATTTAACCCATCACGAGTGCACACACACAGCAGTGAGAAGTGAACACGCGCACACACACACACACATGTTGTGTTTACATGTTTTTATGGGGACATTCCATAGGCGTAATGGTTTTTATACTGTACAAACCCTATTTTCTATCGCCCTACACCTACCCTACACCTAAACCTAGCCCTCACAGGAGACTGTGCACACTTTTACTTTCTCAAAAAAACTCACTCTGCATGATTTATAAGCCTGTTTCCTCATGGGGAACTCACAAATGTCCCCACAAGGTCAACATTTACTGGTATTACTATCCTTGTGAGGACATTTGGTCCCCATAACGTGATAAATACCAGGTGCACACACACACACACACACACACGCGCGCACACACACACACACACGCACACTGTGAACACACACCCGGAGCAGTGGGCAGCCATTGCTCCAGTGCCCAGGAGCAATTAGGGGTTCGGTGCCTTGCTCAAATAAATAGAGAAGGCTGACTACAATCAGCTTTGCTTCCATTTAGTGAGAAAAGCCTATATTCTACACCTGATACACCTGGTGGCCAGCCAGTTTTCAGGGGAATTTTTAAAGATTGCTACTGGATGTACAAATAGAAATCCTCCCGAACCATCTTAAAAAAAATGATTTTAAAAAAACTATAGTAATCGTAAATGTTGAAAAAAGTAACAAAACGTCTTTAGCCAAAAAGTACTGATTCTGAGTTTTATCAATTGGTATAGTGGTCTCATATAGAAAAACATCAAGGTACTGAAATATCAGCAAAATAAAGCTTCTCAACCTTTCATGCTGTTGTTCTAACAGTTTTACAACTCACATTTAAACTATATAAATTACAGCTTATTGTTTGTAAACCATCAGAATCCTTAATCTGTTCCTGTATGCTTTTCAGGTTTGTTTGGGGTTACATCAGACAAAGTACTGACCATATCAGTGATGGAGGGAGATTCGGTCCTTCTACAAACCAGCGTTACTGAAATAAAGGACAGCGAAGACTTTATGTGGAGTTATGGAACTGAAAAATCTCTCATAGCTAAAATCAAAAGACGAAAATCAAAAAAACTAATCTACACATATGATGGCCCTGATGAAATATTCAGAGAGAAACTAAAGCTGGACAAACAAATTGGATCTCTGACAATCACAAATATCACAACTGTACATGCTGGACTCTATGAAGTAAAGATTAGTGGAGCTAAACTATCATCAAAAACATTCAATGTGTTTGTCTATGGTGAGCGAAAAAAAAGTCATTTGTTCTGTCCTTCAAAAACACCTATTCTTGTTTTATTAAAGTAACTTTAAGGTTAAAACAAGGTTATGCAGTTCAGTGGGGGCAATTCTTTTGAGGCTTATAATTTTCTAAAAGCAATTACATGAATTACAAAAGACTAAAATTAGATATAACTTTTAGATATAAAATTAAATATAACTAGATAAGATTTTTTTTTCTAATAAAATTATTTTAACAGTCATATTGTCTGGTCTTGGTACTATAAAACCATTTACAAATCTGCCTGTTCACTTTCATTTTAAGTATAACAACATGGTTAATTAGATTTATCCACATTTCTGCTTATTTACTCATGTTTTCAGCTCGTCTGCCTGTTCCTGTCATAAACAGTTACTCTTCAGACTGTTCATCATCATCATGTTCATCATCATCTTCATCATCATCATCATCATCGTTAATTAGATTATTAGTTAGATTTATCCTCATGTCTGTTTATTCTCTCATGTTTTCAGCTCGTCTGCCTGTTCCTGTCATCACCAGTACCTCTTCAACTTCTTCTTCTTCATCACAGCAGAATTGTTTGTTGTTGTGTTCAGTGGTGAATGTGAGTCATGTGACTCTCTCCTGGTACAAAGGAAACAGTTTATTGTCCAGCATCAGTGTGTCTGATCTCAGCATCAGTCTCTCTCTACCTCTGGAGGTGGAATATCAGGATAAAAACACCTACAGCTGTGTGATCAACAATCCCATCAGCAACCAGACTCAACATTTCAACATCACCGAACTCTGTCACACATGTGCAGGTATGACAGCACTGACATAAGTCATTATTTACCCAACTAGTGCTGATGTTTGATGGTGATTGTTGTAGATCAGATGGACAGATTCACTCACACTAATGGACATTTTGTCCATTACAGAACCACAGAAATCCTTATACAACATAGTGCTGATTTCTGCTGCTGGATCTCTGTTGATTGTAGCTGCACTCGTGATGTGCTTCATCTGCAGGCGACCCAGAGAAACAGGTCAGGCAAGCAAGCATTTAATCTGTAGACATATTTATCTTTTTAAAGGCTAATTTCTATATAAGACTGAAAGCGTTGTCATTTTAACACATCTGTGATTATTTTTAATGCAGTTCAGACCCAGAGGTCGGGCACAACAAATTCAACACCTTGTAAATCGAAAACACAAAAAACGGTAAGATCATTCATGATTGTGTGTTGACGTGGGTCTGTGGGTCCACCCATCATCATTATTACCCTCAGTAGGGAGCAGCTCAAAAATAATAGTTTTAGCAGATCATCAAGATACTTACAAGTGTAAGTACTTACAACACACAATTTGTTGAGTCAGCTTAAAATAATTTGTTCCCTGGCTGGCTTACAATTTTAGGTTCAGTCAACTCAAATAAGTTGTATTAAGTGACAACTTAGATATTTAAGTTGACTTAACAAAAAAATTGCTTGTTAAATGCTGGGTAAGTGTAACGAAAGATCCACTGAAACGACGAGTTGTGATGAGAACCCAAGTGCAGCTTTATTAATCCAAAGTGAAATCCAAACAAACAATAATCCAAAAAAAAAAAAAAAAAAAAAAAGAGTTGACTTGACTTGGCATGAACAGACTTGAAACAGACTTGAAACACAGACTCACCAATCAGCGGGATTACAACATCAATGCACGACAAAAGACAATGGCAACATGAGGGCTACTTATAGCAAATAAAGAGGGTCACATGACAAAAACAAACCAATGAGCAAACAGACACATGACTTGAACAACCAATGAGAACATGACACATTGAACAAGGGAACCAATAGCAGGAATACAAGAGGGCAATGGAAGCAAGACACAAACAGCATAAATCAAACTACAAAATAAAAGACATGAAAACAGGAACATAAAAAAACAAAAACCCCACGTTACAGTAAGTTACCCAGCTGCCTTAAAATTGTAAGTTGAATCATCTCAAAAAAGTTGTCACTTAGTACAACTTAACATTTCAAGTTGACTAAACTTTTTCTTTTTTTTTTAAGTTAAACTGAACTTAAAATTTTAAGGCCGCCTGGTAACAAATTATTTTAAGTTGACTCAACAAATTGTTTTTTACAGTGTGCAAACAGTTCTAACTATAAATAAATTGTTCTGTTATGCTCAAATAACCCAAAACCAGTTCAAAAGATATTAACCCATTTTACCAGTGCTAAAGTTTATCCTCTAGGTCAAAACTGAGGTGGTTCATGATTATCTTCTTTTGAAGATAATCAATTGAAGATCTGAAGCTTCTTTTTTTTCTTTTCTTTTCTTTTTATGTAGATGTGGTGCAACAAATAGGCCATATTTTGTTGTTGTTGTGTAAAGACTCTTTTTCAATGCAAAGGCTGTTCAAACCTTTAGAACTTAAAGGAGAAATCCACTTCCAAACAAAGATTCACATATAATGTACTCACCTCCTTGTCATCCAAGATGTTCATGTAAATAAATTATGTTTCTTGAGGAAAACATTTCAGCATTTTTCTCCATATAATGGACTGATATGGTGCCCCGACTTTAAACTTCCAAAATGCAGTTTAAATGCGGCTTCAAACGATCCCAGACGCGGTTGTAAACGATCCCAGCCGAGAAAGAAGGGTGTTATCTAGCGTAACGATCGGTTATTTTAATAAAAAATAATACAATATATGTCAAACGCTCGTCTTTTCTTACTCTGCCTGGACTGTTTTTGCTCCGGTTCGTGACAGTTAGGGTATGTCGAAAAACTCCCATTTCATGTTCTCCCTCAACTTCGAAATCGTCTTATATCGCTGTTTTACCTTTTTTGTTGAGGGTGTTTGATCTCCTTTGCATACCCTACATACCCTAACTGTCTTGAGCCAGGATACACAGAGTTCAAGCAGAGAAAGGCAAGACAAGCATTTGAGATTAAAAAGTATTTAAACTGTTTTTTTTTTTTAAATAAAAATAATAGATAAGACCCTTCTTCCTCCTTTAATACTTCTCCTTTAATACATTTCAGTGCATGTTTTAGCTTCATTATCACTGTTTCTATACTAAAGCCTGAAAACTGCTAAGCTCCCTCAGGATTGAAATAAGACAGTGTCTCACAGTGTGTCACAACTGTGCACCCTTTTGATCATTTAACAGTTTAGAAGTCATGTGATGTATACGAAGTGGATGTTTGATGTAATTTCCTTTCACGGCTCTGTGTTAGCTGCATATGTTTTTGTGCTTCTGTGTTGATGCTACAGCTCTTCATTGTAAAATAATCAAGAGACATTCGGATGAATTCATCGGTAGAAGCTTTTAGAAATACAGTCAAAGCAGATTTAGCTTTGAAGACGTTCTACAGAAATGGTATAAATTCATGATGTAATGGTTGGTCTGTAATTAAATTTCACTTGAATTAAACAAAATACTATGATCTAACTTTGTAAAACTGCCACTTCAGCAGGTTCCTAATTGATTTGTCTTTTCTTGCAGAAATCAAAGACAGAGACCGTCTATGAGAATGTTCCCAAAAAACGACTATCAAATCTACATGAACTGGTGTGAGAGCTCATCTGAGACTATGTCTCACACCTTTTGGTTTTGGTCATTATAATATCTGTACCTTTCGTAACAAAAATGAAGAAGCCCGGGCAGACACTGTCCTGCATTGTCCTGCCCTGTCTTGTCCTGCTCCACTGAGGGACTAAACCTGCTCAAAACTTTGCAGATGCATAAGAACTGGTGAAAATTTACATTTGATGTAATTTACTGTGTAATGTTTCAAAATTAGGCATGGCAAAATGGCTCGATAGCGCCACCGATACACTTTCAGTGAAGTTTCACCTACAAATTTCAGTAGACACAATCAAAAAAAAAGTATTTTGGAACAAAATCCCGAACCCAACAGGAGGTTGTTATTTTGATCAATTTCAATGTTTTGCCATAAAAAAAGGAAGTTGTTGTTGTTGTGTCTGATGATGATCTGACCCAAAGGTCACATGATTGATAACACTGAGTCCTGCCCTGAACACATGCCCACGCCCATATTCAGTAATAGTCATAGTGGCACCTGCTGGCGACAGGAATTAACTTATTTTACACTAAATAAATTACCTGTTTGATAAGAATTCTGACCTGAAGACACCTAAAGGAAAATATTCACTTAGTATTATAATACCACCTGTTGACATCAGGACATCTCATGTGTTACACTAACTCAAATCTGCACCAAATTTCATGTTTAAACCGTGGCCTGAACAATTCTAAATGCCAATATTCACTTATAGTCATAGTGCCACCAATTGGCAGCAGGAAGTTTGGCACATATAAATGAGTTTGACATATTCCTCTTAATTCTACCACTTCAAATGCATATTTCCCACCGTTCACTGTTTTTCTAAGGCCATCACATAGAGATGGCTCTAGGTGTGAGAGCCCTTTGAATGTTGTTCACTGTTTACTTCTCTTCTCCTCTTCTTTCCCACTGCCATCTAGTGGTTACACAAAACCTTTGCAGACTAAACAGTTATATTTATTTACTGTCAGTGTGTTTTTCTTCTTTCTGTGTTTTATTTTTGCGGTTTATATCACATCTTTTGATTTCATTTTTTTTTTTTTTTTTTTTTAAAATGTTGTAGTTCCAGAAACACAACTCTCTCTCTTTCTCTCCTTCGGCTTCCTCCCTTGATCAGGGGTCACCACAGCGGAGTGATCTGCACAGCCGATTTGGCACATGTTTTACGCCGGATGCCCTTCCTTCCAGAAACACAACTAAAATGCTGTTTTTTTGTTTGGTTGGTTGGTTGGTTGTTGTTGTTGTTTTTTTTTTGTTTTTTTTTCAGCTTAATATGGCATGGAAATGTAGATCCCACCCTTCACTGTGCTCTGTTGTCTGTCGTGTTTTCCGTCATGTAAATAAATAAATAAATAAAGCTACTTATACTGTGTCCTTAAAGGATGTACCCTTTTTGTAAAGAAAAAGTGTATGCTGTTGAGTGTGTAGTAGAATATTGCATTTATTTAGAAACTAACAGCTTGACTCTTCTAGTTTGACTGTCTGTGTTTCAGAGATGAGATGTCACACCTCCTTTCACTTTGATTGGAGATGCCACAGCTACACATTGGCTGCGTCTCAATCAGCTCATGAATCAGAATGTGTTTTGCATAACTTTTTGTGTTATTAAGCAGTGTTATAAATGAGAGTATGTGCACTGTCAAAATAAACTAGTGAAGGTACTGAAGTCTTGCAATGCTGTCACTGAAAATGTGTACACCATGTACATTAATTTGAGACACTAGTTAGGACCCTGACTCTCTACAAATCGGGACACTGGTGGCTTTGTAACAGTACTTGGTTGGGATTCTGATGGAATGTGTCAGACAGATGTACAATATGATGTCCACAGTAATGACAGAGACTTAACTCACGGGGACAGAGCTTGGACTGGAGGGAATTTGCGATTGAGACAGCCATTAAAAGTAAGGAGCTGACTGAGATGCACCCACTATGTTGCAAGACAACATCTTTATTGCAAATGACTCCATGTTGCTGCTGTTGTTAAATTAAGTCTTAAAGTCTTAAAATTATGACATAAAAATAAGTAAGCAGAATTTAAGGTTGGACACCACTGAGGTTTTCTTGCACAGCAAGTGGAAATCTCTTACTGAGAGTTTGACAGCTGCTCTCATTCGATGGATACAGCATTAAATTATGTGATATTAAAATGTCAAAAGTATTAAATATGAAAATACACATTATACAGCATTATACACAACATTGTGTTTCTATAATCTTATAGTCAGCAACACTTTCTCATCATGCTGTAATGTTTCTGTAGATTTAAGTGTTTGAGAAGGAAGAGCCCCTTAACCTACATGATGCTCTAAATACCAGTTGTCTTATGCACAAACTGTTTGTCCACCCAACAGATCAAACCACATTTCAGAAGAAACCGACCACAGCAGCTTTCAGTTTGACACAGAAGCTTAACTTTAGTAAGACTAGTAACGCGAGATGCAAACACTTTTAACTTTTTTACTTTGGTTCTTCCATACTCAACAACTGAATAAATTGAATATACACAACCATTACCAAAAAAAAAAAAAAAAAAGGGTTTTATTTAACACAATATTATTTGAATTTATGTATTATGTATTCAAAAGTAGGAGGTTATGCCTTAAAAATAAATAAATAAAAGTGTTAAATGATAAAATTGAAGAATGTTTCCCTCCATTATAAACAGTTCATATAAACATTCATATATACATTCATGTACACACTATATTCACAGCACGTTCAAAGCATGTCAACAGAGCGTCAAAGTCTGCTGGGGGAGGATTCACAGACCAGATTAAAAGGGTGAATGTTTTCAGCAGACAGTTATATAACGTCAGACATTTCACTGAACCATTAAAGAAAATGTATCACATGTTTGTTTTGTTCTGTTTGTGCTGGTGGACTATGATTGGTAAGTTATAAAAGCATTTTTATAGTGTATTTTCTTTCAGTTTCAGAGAAAAAAAAAAAAATGTTTTTAAAAATGCATTAATCATGAATAACTACACATATCATGAACATTCACTGGACAAAAGTTTTGGTGAGCCTGTTTCATCTGCTGCTCTCAGTGTCTCATTTTAAATCTATTGAGAATATCCAGCAGTATTAAACTTGTACTTTCAAGCTGTAATGATCATGTATTTATTTATTTAAAATAAATAAACTTTCCACATTGATTTTACTCTAGATATGTTTATGTAAAGACCAAAGAAGCTTATCTGTCTTTTCATCTCACCTTTAACTTTGCTTTTGTGTCTTTGCTGCTGCTTTGCACAATTAATCTACTGCTGATCTCAGGCTTTAGAAACCATAAGAAGCTTTTATCTGATCCTGTATATTCTTCAGGTATGTTTGGGGCCAAAACAAATAAAATACAGTCAGTGTCAGTGATGGAGGGAGATTCTGTGCTTCTACCCACTAATGTCACTCAAATACCTGAACATGACAGCATAGTGTGGGTATTTGGAGCCGAAAAGTCTGTGATAGCTAAAATTAAAAGAAAGAAGCACATCTTCACCACATATGACAGTGTTCCTGATGGGAGATTCAGAGACAGACTGAAGCTGGACAATCAGACCGGATCTCTGACCATCACAAACACCAGAACTGAACATGCTGGACTCTATGAACTACAGATAATGGTAGAAAAAATTATATTAAAGACATTCAGTGTTTCTGTCTATGGTAAGTAGAGATCTTTGTCCAAACATTCACATATTCTTATTTTATCATCCATTTCATTAAATATTTTGAGATCACAGACATATTGTCTGTCATCAAACTAAACACTTACTCAATACACTGAAAAGTTAATTAGATTATTGATTAGATTCATCTTCATTTCTATTTATTCTCTCATGTTTTCAGCTCGTCTGCCTGTTCCTGTCATCAGCAGTAACTCTTCACTTTGTTCATCATTATCATCATCATCATCTTCACAGCAGAATTGTTCGTTGTTGTGTTCAGTGGTAAATGTGAGTGATGTGAGTCTCTCCTGGTACAAAGGAAACAGTTTACTGTCCAGCATCAGTGTGTCTGATCTTAGCATCAGTCTCTCTCTACCTCTGGAGGTGGAACATCAGGATAAAAACACCTACAGCTGTGTGATCAACAATCCCATCAGCAACCAGACCACACATCTGGACATCAACAAACTCTGTCACACATGTGCAGGTACAACAGCATTTATAATAGTGTTTATGTTCACATTCACTTACATTAATATCTCTCCTTTACTCTCTTTCTCATCCTCCAGCCTCTGTCTCTCTGATAGTGCTCATTTATCCAGTTGCTGTTGGATCTTTGTTGATTTTAGCTGTAATTGTGATATTCAGGATCTACAAGATACAAAGAAAAGCATACCATAAGGCAAGTGATTCCTACAAACCACTTTTAATCAATTAACAGCCATAATTATCATTTAATCACAAATAATCTCATACATTTTGTAGTTATACCCTCTAGTGCTTTTATATGGGAACTGAAGTGTAGGTATTGGCTTAAGCAATTACCATATATGATATTACACTCATTAAAAAAAGCTCATATTTATACACTAGATCAAACTCTTTACTCATTTCACTCGAAAAACAACAACATCAACATGAGCTAAGGAATTTTTGTGTATTTAAACAAAGTATAATTAGAATTTGCTAATGCTGTTTTACATACTGCAATCTGAAGCATAGTTACAATTGTAAAATAGTTAAAATTGTTTGTTTCTTTTGTTGTAGTTTAATGCATCTGATAATTTTGCTGAATCAGGTGAGACTGGTGATAAAGAGATCACTTACGTCACTTTCTACAAACAAGATGCACTGAAATTGGTAAGATGATTTATTTATTTCAGTGAATCTCTGTAGTTGAATCACATTTACATGCCCTTGTGTTTTTGTCTGTATGATCCATCAAATACAGCACTATGATTATCATTTAATGCAAGAAACACCAAGTACTGCTGCAGAGCTAAATGGCCTCCAACTCTCCATCCATGTCCAGCTCCACCTCTGTAGAACTAATGGGTGGAGTTATGTTTAGCAGTAGGGTAAGGGGTGGGGTTAGGGTGTGGCTGTGGTGTCTAGCTCCACCCATTACATCCAGTGATCCATTTGGCTCTGCAGTGAGCACCCGCTCAGAAACACTGACATAAATCCTATAATATTCATAATAGTGACTGTATCATTGTAACTACAAAATAACATTACAAGTCCATTGACACAAATAATGTTGTGTTAAATTTAATTTTTAAGCTTGTGAATAAAACTCCTAGGTACTGACGCCATAACAAATGTTAGCACAATAAAAATAATTTCATTTCTTAATATATGTAACATATGGGATGAGCAAGTAAGAAAAGGCTGTTGTCAGTACTAGCGTTAGCATGACTATTGCTCCTAATATAGCCGCCAACAACCCAAGCACAACTGAAACCACAAAATAACTCAAAGATAACAGAAACCCTTCTAAGTCTTCACAAATCTGTCCCTTTACTCAAAAGCAATAATAAAACATTTTATTTTAACATTTACTCTCCTAAAAACCAGCATCTTAAATACCTGATCTCATAAGACTGACCACATTACTTAGGCTAGATATTTTGTGTGAATCAGTTAGGAAGTCACATGAGTTAACACATGACCAAAAAAAAAAAAAAAAGGGGTCACAGAGCCTAACCATATACTCATTAAAAAAAATGCCACACTTTAGGAGCCATATCACCCTGTAGCCCAAGACTGATTGCCCACTGGAGCTAAGCAAGGTTGGCTAAATAGGAAAACTAGGTTTCTGCTAGATGAGGTGTTAGTGATCCAGTAGGGGGAGCTCATCCTGTGCTCTGTGATATTTTTGCAGAAAGTTAAAGAAGAAGATCTTGAGGAGGATGTTCATGTGGTGTTCACACCTATCAGCACTAGAAGATTATCTTAAATCTTTACAAAGTACCAAATTCAGCTGCAGAATTGTCTTCGCTACGAACCTCCAAAGACCGGGGCCATGCACAGATATTTTGAGGGGCAGTGGCCTGGGTTGAGCTATGGTTAAGTTTTGGGATCGGTGAGAAGAATCACATGTGGTACTTATTCTGGCAAAATAAATAAATAAATAAATAAATACATACATACATAAAAAAATCCCAATTTCATGACTGGTCTTCAGCAAGCCCAAAAGAGCCCACATTACACCTCTCTTTATCTCCCTACACTGGCTACCAGTTGTGGCTTACATCAAGTTCAAGACATGCCTGCATATAGATCAGCCACAGGCTCAGCACCCTCCTACTTCCACTCACTAAGATCTAAGATCTACCAGTGAGCGATGTTTTTATGGTACCATCACAGAAAGGCACAAAATCACTTTCCAGAACATTTTCAATTACAATCCCTGACAATTTTCAAGCAACAGCTGAAAACTCATCTCCTTCATCAACATTTGACTGCATTCAAATTATATGTAGCCTATGTAATTATACATATGTAAACCTTCCTTTCTTTAACTTTCTTTAATGCTTCCGTTTCCATGTTGAAGCTTGAACTAATCTGAACTACATCTGAAACTTTGTATATTTGCCTCTTTATGATGAATCGCTTGTTGTATTCCTCAATTGTAAGTTGCTTTAAATAAAAGCTTCTGCTAAATGCATGTAAATTTCCAAACATATAGCAGGATCATACTTTTTTTTTTGTTTTTATTTTATTTTATTACTATTATTATTATTATTTTTATTATTATTATTATTTTATTTTATTTTTTTTATTGTGATATTTAGAAATGGACTATAGAAAGAATTTTTTTTGCTTTTACCAGTTATTTATACTGTACAACCAATTTAGCATTTTCATATTTGATTAATAAACCAGACTCTGTGTCATATATGTCTTTTTTGTTTTATTTGTTTATTTATTTTAATGAATATTCAGTGTTACTAGAAGTTTGTGAAATTACAATTTGAAGAAAAAACCAATAGGTCAAATATGTGGTTAGCACAGTGATCAAATGTTTGATTAAAGTCCTGGCCTGAAGAAAAATACATGCCAATATTCAGTTATAGACATAGCACCACCAGCTGGCAGCAGGAAGTTTGGCACATATGAATGACTTTCACATATTCCTCCTATATTTACCATTTCAAATGCATATTCCCCATCGTTCACTGTTTTTCTAAGGCCACCAGGTAGAGGTGGCTCTGGGTATGAGGGCTCTTTCAATGCTGTTCTCTTTTTACTTCTCCTCTTCTCTCCCACTGCCATCTAGTGGTTACACAAAACCTTTGTAGACTAAACAGTCACATTTATTCACTGCCAGGGTGTTTTTCTTCTTTCTGTGTTTTATTTTTACTGTTTGTATCACATCTTTTGATTTCATCTTTTTTTTTATTTTTTTTTTTATTTATTTATTTATTTTTTATTTTGATGTTTTAAATGTTGTAGTTCCAGAAATACAACTAAAATGATGTTTTGTTTGTTTATTTATTTGTTTGGTTGTTTTTTTTTTTTTTTTTTTTTCAGCTTAATATGGCATGGAAATGTAAATCCCACCCTTGTCTGTCATGTTTTCTGTCATGTAAATAAATGAAGCTACTTATACTGTGTCCTTAAAGCATGTATCCTTATTGTAAAGAAAAAGTGTATGCTGTTGAGTGTGCAGTAGAATATTGCATTTATTTAGAAACTAAAAGTTTTACTCTTCTAGTTTGACTGTCTGTGTTTCAGAGATGAGATATCATACCTTCTTTCACTTTGAGGTGATGCATTGATGCAGGCTATTGGAGATGCGACAGCTACACACTGGCTGCGTTTCAATCAGCTCATGAATCAGAATGTGTTTTGCATAACTTTTTGTGTAATTAAGCAGTGATATAAATGAGAGTAGGTGCACCGTCAGAATAAACTAGTGAAGGTCTTGCAGTCTTGCAATGCTGTCATTTCACAGTGCACACTGTGAAATGCGTACACCATGTACATTAATTTGAGGCACTAGTTAGGACCCTGACTCTCTACAAATCAGGACACTATACAACAGTACGTGGTTGGGATTCCGATGGAATGTGTCAGTCAGATGTACAATATGATGTCCACAGTAATGACAGAGACTTAACGCACGGAGCTGACCGAGATGCACCCACTATGTTGCAAGACAACATCTGTATTGCAAACAACTCCATGTTGCTGCTGTTGTTAAAATGAGTCTTAAACTCTTAAAATTATGACATAAAAGTAATAAGTAAGCAGAATTTAAGGTTGGATACCACTGAGGTTTTCTTGCACAGCGGGTGGAAATTTCGGTCCCTTACTGAGAGTTTGCCAACTGCTAATGCAATGGATACAGCATTAAATTATTGATATTAAAATGTGAAAAGTATTAAATACGAATTAAATATGATCTTTGTGTTTCTATTATTTATCTTATAGTCAGCAACACTTTCTCATCATGGTGCAATGTTTCTGTAGATTTAAGTGTCTGAGCAGGAAGAGCCCCTTCACCTACACGATGCTCTAAAAACCAGTTGTCTCATGCACAAACTGCTTGTCCACCCAACAGAACAAACCACATTTCAGAAGAAAACCAACCACAGCAGCTTTCAGTTTGACGCAGAAGCTTAACTTTTGTAAGACTAGTAACATGAGATGCACACACTTTTAACTTTTTACTTTGGTTCTTCCATACTCAACAACTGAATAAACTGAATATACACAACCATTACCAAAAAAAAAAAAAAAAAAAAACGTTTTTATTTAACACAAAAAAAGGTTTTATTTAACACAATATTCTTTTACTTGTATGTATTTAAAAGTAGGAGGCTAACCTTAAAAATAAATAAATAAATAAAAATCAGTGTTAAATGATAAAACTGAAGAATGTTTCCCACTATTATAAACAGTTTATATAAACATTCATATATACTTTCATGTACACACTATACTCATAGCACATTCAAAGCATGTGAACTGAGCGTCAAAGTGTTGGGGGCGGATTGGCACACCAGATTAAAAGGGTGAAAGTTTTCAGTAGACAGCAGCGGACAGTTATATTAGCTAAGACATTTCACCGACCCATTAAAGCAAATGTATCACATGTTTGTTTTGTTGTTATTGTGCTGGTGGACTATGATAGGTAAGTTATAAAAGCATTTTTAATAGTGTATTTTCTTTCAGTTTCAGTTAAATTTGTACTTTCAAGCTGTAATTTTCATGTATTTATTTATTTATTTTAAACAAATAAATAAAATAAGTAACTTGACACATTGATTTTACTCTAGATATGTTTAAAATATATAAAGATTAAAGAAGCTTATCTGTCTTTTCATCTTACATTTCGCTTTGCTTTAGTGTCTTTGCTGCTGCTTTGCACAATTAATCTACTGCTGATCTCAGGCTTTAGAAACCATAAGAAGCTTTTATCCGATCCTATATGTTCTTCAGGTATGTTTGGGGCCAAAACAAATAAAATACAGTCAGTGTCAGTGATGGAGGGAGATTCTGTGCTTCTACCCACTAATGTCACTCAAATACCTGAACATGACAGCATAGTGTGGGTATTTGGAGCCGAAAAGTCTGTGATAGCTAAAATTAAAAGAAAGAAGCACATCTTCACCACATATGACAGTGTTCCTGATGGGAGATTCAGAGACAGACTGAAGCTGGACAATCAGACCGGATCTCTGACCATCACAAACACCAGAACTGAACATGCTGGACTCTATGAACTACAGATAATGGTAGAAAAAATTATATTAAAGACATTCAGTGTTTCTGTCTATGGTAAGTAGAGATCTTTGTCCAAACATTCACATATTCTTATTTTATCATCCATTTCATTAAATATTTTGAGATCACAGACACATTGTCTGTCATCAAACTAAACACTTACTCAACACGCTAAGTTAATTATATTATTTATTAGATTCATCCTCATTTCTTTTTATTCTCTCATGTTTTCAGCTCACCTGCCTGTTCCTGTCATCAGCAGTACCTCTTCAACTTGTTCCTCTTCATCACAGCAGAATTGTTCATTGTTGTGTTCAGTAGTGAATGTGGTGAATGTGACTCTCTCCTGGTACAAAGGAAACAGTTTATTGTCCAGCATCAGTGTGTCTGATCTCAGCATCAGTCTCTCTCTACCGCTGAAGGTGGAATATCAGGATAAAAACACTTATAACTGTGTGCTCAACAATCCCATCAGCAACCAGACCACACATCTGGACATCAACAAACTCTGTCACACATGTGCAGGTACGACAGCACAGATAATAGTGTTTATGTTCACATTCTCTTACATTAATGTCTTCCCTTTCCTCACTTTCTCATCCTCCAGCCTCAGTCACTCTAATAGTGCTGATATATGCTGGATGTTTCTTAATTGTAGCTGTAACTGGGACCTTCTGGATTCGCAGGAAACAAAGAAAAACAAACCAAGAAGGCAAGTGCACTAATAAGACATTGCAAGATTGAGTTTTCTTGTTGTTTAATGCATTTGCTAATTTTGTTGAAACAGATGAGACTGGTGATGAAGAGATAACTTACGCTGAGACTACTTTCTACAAACAGGATGCACCTAAAGTGGTAAGACGATTTATTTCAGTGTGTCTCTGTGAGTCACATTTAGATGCCCTTTTCTGTCTGTCTAATGATCTATTACATATATCACATACAAAACATCACCATAACAGATATTTATAAAAGCCGTAAGATCATAATTTAATGCAAAAAAACACTAACACATCATTGCAATTAAAAGAAAAGTCTATTGTTGCAAGTAAAGTTGTGTTGAACTTAATAAGTTTAAAGTGTGTGCATAAAAAATGCATAGCTAGCTATAACCCATCTAACCATACAAAAAATTATTTAATTTATTAATATATGTAACATTTTGGATGAGCATATTAAAAAGGTCTGTTGTCAGTACTAGCATTACCTGTTCAGAGTCTAGCTGCCAACAACCCAAACACGTCTGAAACCACAAAATAACTAAGAAAACAGAAATCCATCTGAATTTGGCTTTGCCAAATAAACCATTTCTATAAAGTAAATATTCAATGGAAGCGTGTCCTTTACATGAAAGGAAGTGTCAGGAACACTCGTATGTACTATTTGTGTACTTTTGGAGACTAAACTTACCTGAAATTAGTGAAAACAACAAAGAGATACGGAGTTCCGCTGCTTGACACTTGAGTTTCCGCCCCGTTTCCATGGTAACTCCCTCTGCTCCAGACTTGAATGTTCAGCGAGCGCGCCCATGAAACACGTAGAAGTCACGCAGAATTTACGTAAATACAATGATATAATATAATACTAAACGTCAAGCGTTTTCAACGAGTTATAATCCACTAGGTGGCACTTTTTGCTGGATTTCTCCCATGTCAAATAAACAGTATATAAACCATATGGTTTGCGAATGTAACGTTAGGTGCTTAATAACACATAATTTATGGGATGTGCAGGTTGTGCGGTTACACATAACTTTAAACTATTTCTACCATCTATTTCTATACTTGCTATATTTATGTCCATGGCTATATTAGGGCTATGTGGTGTGAAATAAAGGTGCTTGGGCTAAATTTGGACTAAATCAGACGGACCAAACAAAGCCGAGTTTTCAACGACTATTTTTGGATTATATTTGGATGAAATCACATGGACAAAAAAAAAAAAAAAAATTAAATTAAATTAAACATCAATTTTTTGGGCTAAAAGTAGTCCATGACGGACCGAATTTTTATAGCCCAAAAAACGACGTCCAAATGACGTCTGGTGCTGGGTGGGTTTTGTCTACTCAACAAATAATAAAATATTTAATTTTAACATTTACTCTCCTAAAAATCCAGCTGGAGCATCTTCAGTATCTTTAAAACCTGATTTCATAAGACTAACCACATTAGGTAAACAAGCTATATCTGTGCTGTGAATCAGTCAGGAAGTCACATGATGTGCGACCAAAAAAATATGGGTCACAGACCCCAACCATATAACCATATGTGCAAAACACTTCACACTTCAGGAGCCATATCACCCTGTAGCCTAAGACTGGTTGCCCACTTAAGCTAAGCAGGGTTGACTATAGGCTAAGCATTAAGACAAGGTTTCTGCTGGAAGAGATATTAGTCGGGTCAGCAGGGGGAGCTCATCCTGTGTCTGTACTATTTTTACAGAAAGTTGAAGAGGAGGAACATGCGGAAGAGAATCATGTGGAGGAAGACCATGTGGCGTACGCACCTATCAATATTAGAAGATGATTTTAAACCTTTTCTAAGTATCAGATCCAGCTGTAGAACAGTCTTTGCTAGGACCCTCCAGAGACCAGGGCCATGCACAGACATTTGAGGGGCAGTGGCCTGAGCTGAGCTATGGTTGAGTTTTGGGATTGGTGAGAAGAATCACCACATGTGGTACTAATTCTGGCAAAAGGTATAAAAAATTCAATTTCACAGCTGGTCTTTAGCAAGTCCAAAAGAGCCCACATTATATCTCTCTTTATCTCCCTACATTGGCTACCTGATGTGGCTCCCATTAAGTTCAAAACATGCCTGTTTTGATCACTTCCTGTGTTTATTTGCCTCTTTATGATGAATTGCTTGTCATATTCCTTAATTGTAAGTTGCTTTGGATGCTCTCAGCAAAAGCTCTCAATGAACATATGGCAGGATCTTTTTTTTTTTTTTTTTTTTACAGTTTTTTACAGTTTTTTACAGTTATCTGTACTGTACAACCAATTTTAGGAATTTTAATAAATCAATAGGCCTACATTTAAATATGTGGCTAGTACAATGTTCTGGTGGATTTTAGTACCATTTTAGTACAAATGTCCTTGCTAGGTAGGCTGTTCCTGGGGGCACACCAACTCTTCCTAATCAAACAAACCTGATTCAACTCATCAGCTCATTAGTAAAGACTCCAAGACCTGAAATATATATAGGTCCGATAAGGAAAACATCCAAAATGTTCATATGTGCTATATGTCAGCGCACTAACCACAAGGCTATGGACGCCGACAATTCAGGTAAATAAAGTATTGATCTATGTCTGGTTTGTGTGCACAAGTATAATTAAATTAGTCAAAGTAATTTAACTAAACAAACAAACAAACAAACAAATAAATAAATGCCACATAAAATTCAGTTTTGTTAAATTACACTACAAGTTGAAATTACAAACACTGTTGCACTGTTGCAAAACATTATTACCCAGATTGTACGTCTCTAAGATGTCGACTAATGCTTGATCTGGAAAACTTGCAATGTAAATCTGATAAACATCGGATAAAAAGCAGATTTACATAAATTCTCAATTCCTGCCGATATCACTTCTTTTGTGGCAGAAGTAAACTGCTGCAGAAAAAAAAAAAAAAAAAAAAAAAAAAAAAAAAAACTTTATTTTGCCATGCAAAACATAATGTATAATTGCAGCACTCATTACAAATATGGAGTAAAGAGTTCAGATCTAGCGATCGGTTCTGCGCAGATTTTGTTCATCTTGTTCGTTTTGCTCAGTATTGTAAAAAGCATTTCACTTCACATTATGGTTGTATATGGGAAAATTAACTACTATAATGCAGCGCCATCTAGTGTACTAAGAATTTACCTTTCCAATATTAGCTGGTAAGTTACAAGAGCATGGGTTAATTTAAACTGTTAGTTTTCATATGCTGTTATCTCATAGTTCAAATCCAAGCGAGGCAATACTGTGTGATCTGCTTTGCAGTCCAGTCTCTGTTTGCTTGAGAATTTAGAATACAGCCCTGGAAATGTCATCAAAATGTATTAAAATGTAAGTGGCTCAGGCTCAGATTGTCAGAAAGAGGCTTGCGGTTATATATATATATATATATATATATATATATATATATATATATATATATATATATTAATGATTGATACTGAGCATACAGATACAAATAATTTCTCAAACAATCTCTAAAAGTGATTAAAAACAATTCTGCAGTAATCACAAACAAGAACAAAGGTAAAATAAATTCAAAAATCAATTAACGTATAATTTCAAACTACAGATGATTTCAGGATTTGTAAATGAACAGAAGTCTTAATTTGTACTTCAGGTCTGTTTGGTGTTGAGGCAACTAAAATAGAGTGATGAAGGGAGATTCTGTTACATATAAACCGTTAATTTTTGTTTTTCCTTGTTGTTCATTCGACGTCATCACTTATGTTTTGCGAAGCATTATTTTGCTATACTTCAGCTTTGCATTGCATTTTAATGCATTTTGTGGGCGGAGCAATGAAGGGAAGGGTGCGTTTGTTTTGGTTTTGATTTTAAATATCATCAGTGTTTCTCAGAAATCACTTACTACATCTTTAGGAGTTATGTTGTTACTGTTGTGAAGTGCTTTTTCTCAGAGGTTTTCTAGAGGTTTCATACAATATTCAACATTTATTTTCTAATGTTTAAAGAATAAAAATAAAGCAAATGCTTTAATTGTAAATTGGTCATGTAGATGAGAGGCCCTAATGATCTTTGTGACCTAAGCTTGTCTCAAACCATGGAGAGAGGAGTGAGATAACATGGGAAAAGTTTTACATGGGAAGTCCTTCAAGTCATTTATTATTCTGAAGAATAATAGTAAGTAACAATTTAACAAACCACTCGAAAGGATATATAATGAAGTGGCAGGAGATTTTAGAATCCACCCCCAAAACTCAGTTAACATAGATCTTATAGATCTGTGATCTCAGATTCAGTGGTCAAAGCATCTATTTATCGCTGCCTCCTGTCGCCTGTTTGAACAATAACACAGTCAATTAAATATAATTTATTTGGCAAATTAGAAGGAAGTACATATTTTTGCATCTTTTTTTAAAGATGATTTTTCCACAATAAGTATTGTAATACCCACCTGTGTCTTCTTTATGCACCTGCAACATCAAAAACACAAAAATATAGCTGCCACAATACCACCAACACATATTCCACCAACAAATATAGCAAAGGAAGACAGACCTGGATCTGGAACAGTGAAAGACAGTCATTATTACTAAAGAGTACAACTACAACTGATTTTTACTGATTTAACTGATAAAGTTTAATTTTAAGTATAGCAGTTAAAGCGGCATTGCAGCACAGTGAGCTCAACAAGAAACAGCTTTTTCACATCAGTAACATCAGTAAACATCTTGCTGGGAAAATTGTGATACATTCACGTCATGTACAGTATATATGAAATTAAATGAAATAAAAACATTTATTGATTTGTTTTCGAAATGCTCAATGGGAGGTGCCCTGAATGTTTAAATGACACTCACCAGTGACAGTAAGACTGAAAGTTCTAATGATACTGATCCTGATGATTCTGCTGCTCATATATAAATGATAAAATCCAGAGTCTGTGATTCTGGTGTTTTTAATGGTCAGAGATCCAGTCATGAAATCCAGCTCCAGTCTGTTTCTGAATCTCTCAGCACACTGATCATCTTTACAGATCTTAATCTGATCTCCAGTGATTTCAGCGATAAGAGTGTCATTAAAATACCATGTCATCATATCATCTGGGTATTTCATTACACTAGAAGATAAAGTTACAGATTCTCCCTCATTCACAGACTTCCACTTTATTTCATCAGGAACATCTATAACACAAACCAACAGCTGCTGAAAGGAGGTATTATATAATGCAAAATTGACTGTCTAAATATTTGCACTATAATGCAAAATATGGCTGCAAGCCGCGATTACCGATGTTCAAGTTCTTTAATGTATTTAAAGGAGAACTTGCAAAACAAAGATTCACATATAATGTATTCATCCCCTTGTCATCTAAGATGTTCATGTCTTTCTTTCTTCAGCCGTTAGGAATTATGTTTTTTGAGGAAAACCTTTCAGCATTTTGAGCCAGAATACAAGGAGTTCAAGGAGAGCAAGGCAAGACGAGCTTTTGGGAATAAAAAGTATTTAGATTGTTTTTTTTTTTATGAAAACAACCGATTGTTTTGAGATCGTTTGAAGCTGCATTTAAACTGCATTTTGGAAGTTCAAAATCGGGGCACAATATCAGTCCATTATATGAAGAAAAATGCTGAAATGTTTTCCTCAAAAAAAAAACATAATTTCTTTACGACTGAAGAAAGAAAGACATAAACATCTTGGATGACAAGAATGTGAGTACATAATCTGTAAATATTTGTTCTGGAAGTGAGCTTCTCCTTTAAACACATATGAAAAAAGACATTACATATTAAGTAGACATTACATATTATTTAAGCAAGCCTGTAACTAGCTAAATCAATTATTTAAAAAGCATTTTTGGCAAACCCAAGTAATTTATCATTGAAATATGATGTTTGTAATGTTTTATGTATGTTATAGCGCTATCTGTGGTCTCCCTAAAAACTTTGCATGCTTGTTTAGAATCACCTGTCGCATGTGCCCGCCTGGTTTTGAGAAGTTTTGAGTTTTCATTTAAGCTTTATATGCTTTGGGGCCTATTTGGACAGGCCCCTTTTCTAAACAACCACGTTATAGCTTCACCAAAAGATTCAATTTTAAACATTATTTTGATAATTATTGACCTAGAAAGTCCAGAGAATTGTATTGCAGTGTTTTTTGTTTTGTTTTGTTTTGTTTTGTTTTTTGTTCTATTTTTTTCAGTGAAACCAGTGAAAGGATTGGTTGGCAAAAGTATGTTTTTTTACATTTTCTCAATAATTTACCAAAACAGTTTGATTGACAGCAGTGGTTCTAGAGGCAAAGTTGTTTGTAATGAGGAGGTCTGATATGAATATGTGAAAAACCACAAAATATACAATCGTTTTACACCCTTGAAAAATGTGATATCTTCCCCATTGGCTGATTTCTTCCAAAATGCTCACCCAGTTTTGTTTTTGATCGACCTCCATTAACCTTGTCTAATAGGTGCTCAAAGTTTATCAGACTATAGCCCATGTTTTTTTTACGCAAATATCCTTACAGACACTTGTGGTATTTTGGACTAATAACGGTTGCGTAGTTATAGCCGTTTTTTATGTTTTTATTTATTTTTTTAATCATCTTATAGCGCCACCAAGTGGCCAAGCTCAGTGTCTTTTTTTTTAATCAGATTCATACGGTGGCCGAGAGAGCTCAAAGCCCTACAACTTCAGAAAACACATGCAAACAGAAAAAAACGACAACAAATTAAGAAAACATCTTCATCAGTTTTGACAACACGGCGCTGCAGATCCTCGCAACACAAACACGGAAACGCGCTGCAAATTCTCACAACACAACCAAACACAGAAACGCACTGCAACACACAAACGCGCTGCAAATAGCACGGACCACAACGGAAATGTTTCAGGGGGACCTCAAAAAGTGACGAACCCAGCTGGGACCTGATTATTATTTATTTATTTATTTTATTCAGTTTCATTATCGAGAAAAAAAAAACAAAAAAAAACAAGGCAACATTGCACATTTCAAATTGAAAATTCAACTGCAAAAAAATAAAATAAAATAAAATAATAAAAATAAAATAAATAAATAAATAAATAAAATAAATAACAGCAGAGAAAGAGAAAACACACAAAATGAACAAAAACATACCAAAAGAAAAACTAAAAAAAAAAAAAAAAAAAAAAAAAAAAGGAAATTCCAGGGCAGTTACATAAATTTGAAAAGCTTTAAAATTTGTTTTGTTTTTATGAGCTTATTTTGAGATCTCATATTAGAGAGGGTTTCAGGGTAAATTTTAAGATCAGTGTTACAAAATGTAATATATAATGGTTTCTTCTGACTTACTTTTGACTTGTGAATATAAAACTTTGCTAAGATAATCAAGAGATTTATAGTATAAACCTGTTTATCAGGAAAAGAGGGGTTTTGAAAACAAAGTAAAATATCATGAAAATCATATGCGGGGTTTAGGGGTGGCTGAGGGGGGCACTGCCCCCCCAGACGAGAGACAATCATGATTTTGTGTGATATATATATATATATATATATATATTTATATATATATATATATAATATATATTATATATATATATATATATATAATTTTTTTTTTTAGTGGATAGAATAAGTACGTTTTGGGTAAATTAATTTCAGTTTAAGTCCCATATCCTCACTCATGATTCCCAACTTGTCTTGATAGAGAGGACTCACTTTTCTTTATTTTCTCCTTTTGCAAGTTAACTGTTTGGCTACATCAGAAAGCTACATCAGAAATTTGGACAACCTCAATTTCCCTGTTTCACTCGCTTTCCATAGCTTTCAAATAGCTTGTAAATGCGCAGTGCACATTTTACTTTCACTTTTAAATTAGCGGCAATTTGGCGTCAATTGCTTGAATCCCATTCAAGCAACAGATACAACGTTAAACTCACTTATCCTATAAATTAATCATGGAACTTTTATTAACAAAACGAATAAAAATAGCTTACACCCTGCTATATGCTTAATATAATATAACAAATAACTTAGGCTATAGGCCTACATAAATTTTAAATAGCCTAGTATACAGAACTGAAAATCGGTAAACATGTGGAACCAAATAAATTTAAGAAACGGAGAACGTTTATTAGCAAAACGAATAAGAAAGACAATACAGAAAGTAAAAATCAGCAAACACTGTAGAACCCAAATTAATAAGAAAACGAATGTTCAAAACTTCGAAAACCACCATAGATAAACGGCAAAAGTCAACAGGCTTTTCAAAATAAAAACATTGGCAAACTTCCACCATCGTCTTGTCTGTATCGCCTGACCTCACTCTTCTTGTCGGTCAGCTCGTCCCTCTGCTGGCTGATAAATAAAATCTGTTCTGTTCTCCAACTGAACTAAACTATAATTTATTTCTATAAAAAAAAAAAAAATAAAAAAAAAAAACGATGGTGGTGGTCGGTGCCGCGGTGGGCAAGTGGCATAACCGTGTTGCAGAACACCTACTATGGCCAAAAGCCTATTCTCTGCATTAGGTACCCTAATGTTTTTTTTGTTTGTTTGGGGTTTGCTTAATTTCTTTGTTATGTCTATTTTAAAGTCAGTCCAAAATGAAATAGCATAAGGGCAATAGAAAAATAAATGTTCAATATATGGACCTGATTATTTGTTCAGTGGCTTTTGGTCAGAGAGGTGTTGTCCGTGAAACTAAAAGGTGAGTTTTTTTTTGTTTAACATCCTGATCATACGATTCATTGGTCTTTTGGATGTTATTAGACTAATCTGACGAATCACACACTTAACTGTGAAACGTTATTAACTTAATTGCAAATATATAAATAAATAAATATATGCAAATAAATATAAGGTTCACCTATATAAATAAGTATAAAGTTAACGAAAAAAACTGCAATGCTTCATTAATGGTTAAAAACAGGTCAAAATCTAGGTCCCAGCTGGGTTCGTCACTTTTTGAGGTCCCCCTGAAACATTTCCGTTGTGGTCAGTGCTATTTGCAGCTGTTTCTGTTTTTGGTTGTGTTGTGAGAATTTGCAGTGCGTGTCCGTATTTGTGTTTGCGTTGCCAGGATTTGCAGCGCCTGTGTTGTCAAACTGATGAAGATGTTTTCTTAATTTGTTGTTGTTTTTTCTGTTTGCATGTGTTTTCTTAAGTTGCAGCGCCTTGAGCTCTCTCGGCCACCTTAGATTCAGCTCTTACATGCGCGTTGTGAGTTTGGCTAAGATACCTCATTCCGTACAAAAGTTATAGCGGTTTTATGAAAGGTGGCCATGCCCCTTTTGAACATTTTGGCATCCCTTTGCAACAGAGAGTTGGAGTTCATCTTTTTTTTGATTATTCATATTCACCAGAGAATCTTTCTGCACTGGTTTTGTTCCGATTGGGTGAAAAATCTAGGACAAATTGACGGACAAATCCGACATGTGTTTTGTCCGGTGTGAGTCAAGGATTCCAACGACATGAGACACTCGAGTCTGCGTCGAATGGTTTAGGAGTTAAGAGCGTTGTCATACTTTTTTATCGCTGTAGCACCCCCGTCACCCCCGTCACCCCCGTCAGGCCGATTGGGCTGAGCCTTGGTGAAATCGGAATACGGTGTGAGTCCTACCATCTCTCCAAGTTTCAAGTCTCTAAGACTTACGGTTTGGACTGCCAGATCAGTTTTAGGTGGAGATTGCTGATCGTTGGCTATTCAAAACAGTGACTACGCGCTTGAACCCCTAATGATGATATGATGTAAACATATATAACCTGCTAGCTCCTCAATAACTTACCACTGACAATGACACCAAAGAACTTTGTACTGTTGCTGTTGTTTTTGTGGATTATCTGTAGTCCATAAAGTCCAGAATCTGTGATGCTGACGTTTGTAATGGTCAAAGATCCAGTGTGATGATGCAGATTCAGTCGGTCTCTGAATCTCTCAGTGCCATTGTTACACTGAGCATCTGTACAGATTAAACTGGGATTCTGACTGATCTCAGCTGTATGAATGTCTTCATAATACCATCACCGTTTTCTTGTTGGTCTGTTTCAGCATCAGTATAAAGAGTGACTAAATCTCCCTTATTCAGAAACACTCCATGTATATAAGCATTAGAATCACCTGAAGATGAAATATAGAGTTAATTATAAGGCAAACAAAAATAACAGGAAAATGCTGTGAAAATTCACTCCTTAAACAACACATAACTCACATACAAGTCCCGTTCCCACACAGTGAAGATCATTTTATAGATTCTAGATTCCATATCAAATTAGTTCACTGCTATTTTGCTCCATATGCTAATTTATTAATACTAAAATAAATGTTTTATTATTATTTCATTTTACTTTTACTTTGATTATGCATGTATTTACAGAACACAATTTATCAGCACTTTTGAACTACTTTTAAAACAACAATTAATAAATAATAGAAAATGATAGATAAAATATCTCTTTAAAGTGCATTGATTGACTAAATGATGCTCACCAATGACAATAACCCTGAAGCTCTTTATGGGGCTTATGATGCTTCTCTGTAGTGTATAAATACCAGAGTCTGTGGTTGTGATGTTCATGATGGTCAGAGATCCAGTCTGATGATCCACCTTCAGTCTGCCTCTGAATCTCTGACACTGATCATTTGTACAGATATAATTCTGATTTCCAGCGATTGCAGCAATGAAAATTCTATTAAAGTACCACCCCATCAGATCATTTGGGTTTATTAGGCCTACACCAGGATCTAAAGTGACAGATTCTCCTTCCTTCATCATTTTCACTTCTGGAAAAGCAGAAACACCTGAAACACAAGCCAACAACTGCTTCAATGGGACATCAGATGCAAAATTCGAACGAAATATGACGTCATGCTGCTTGATTTTAGAGATATTTTAACACCCATTCAGACAGCTAATATTAATAATGTAAAGTGTAGGCACGCAGATGGTTTAAGAGTCTGGTATTGATGTGTGATTCTGCCTTGAATAAAAATAAATAGATTGGCATATCCCGAAGGTATGTACAATCTATTTATTGCCCATTTGGCACTGCAAACAACACCAACAACAACAACAAATCAAACAAACTTAACTTTGTCTTTCTTCATGCAAACGAAATATTTAAATTTAAGACAAACTGCCTCTGCTCTCAACACCACTGCGCACCAGTAACTACTCAAATACACTGAAAATACTCCTCTAGTGCCAAAAAACAAGAATTACAACTCAGTATAATGGCTCCAACATAAAGTTTTATGTACTGTGTAACCTCATTTCAGCCTTTTGTTTGGTTCAGTGGTTCAATCTTCCTTCTCTCTCCCAAAAAGTGCAATTGCTACAATTAACTAAAACAGCTACACAAAAAATGATATTTACCATTTAAACAAAATAAAATGCAGCTTCAAATTATTTTTATTGTTATCACTGGAGATTCATAATAAATAATCGCTCAGCAACCCAGACAAACATAGCCTATAAAACTCGCAACTTCATTTTAAGCCGTCAGCTACTTAAAACAGCAATAGGCTTATCTAAAAATGAATAAAACCGATACATTAATTCATTCGTTTGCTTAAAGAGATAATCTAACAAAAAATAAAGCACTTACCAACCATAAACGCACAGAATAAGAGCAAAATGAAGAGCCTCATTTTTACCAGGATGCAAAATGCAAAATGCTGATTCTGCGTAAATTAAAGACGTTTGTCCGTATAAACGCACAAGCAATAAATGCGTTCTTCTGTATAAACGCAATCTCTCTTGACATGCCCAGGTCAGACCTCCCTGTTCTTGCTCACTGGTTTAACCAAGACCGCACCTGAAAAGAAAAGCATTTTTTTAAGTTTTAACAAGAACCTAAATAATTTAAATAACAAATTTCCTTGTATTTTCTATAATTACTGGTCTGACACCCTGTACCCCCCCCCAACTGTCCCACAGCACAGCCATCAACACCCTGCCCCTCCATCCCCCCTACTGTTTCTCAACTGCCCTTAAGATCTGTGAAGGTGATGTTTGCAAAGTCTTCAGGAAGCAGAAGATAAGGAAAGCCAAAGGCCCAGACGGTGTCTCTCCAGCCTGCCTTAAAGCCTGTGCTGTCCAGCTATCATCTATCTTCACATGATCTTCAACAGATCTCTGGAGCTGTGTATAGTCCCATCCTGCTTTAAATGTTCCACCATCATCCCTGTACCCAAGAAACCAAAAACACAGGACTTAATGACTACAGACCTGTTGCTTTAACATCTGTGGTATGAAGTCATTTGAGAGACTGGTGTTGGCCTTCTTGAAGGACATTACTGGACCCTTGCTGGACCCCCTGCAGTTTGCTTACCGAGCAAACAGGTCTGTGGATGATGCAGTCAATATGGGATTGCACTACATCCTTCAACATCTGGACCAAACAGGGACCTATGCAAGGATCTTGTTTGTGGACTTCAGCTCTGCTTTCAACACCATCATCCAGATTCCTTCAGAATAAACTGTCACAGCTCTCTGTACCCACCTCCATCTGTCAGTGGATCACCCAGCTTCCTGACAGATAGGCAGCGTAGTGAGGCTGGGAAAACTCACATCCGGCACCCGCACCATCAACACTGGAGCTCCCCAGGGTTGTGTTCTCTCCCACTGCTCTTCTCCCTCTATACAAAATGACTGCACCTCTAAAGACCCCTCTGTCAAACTTCTGAAGTTTGCAGATGACACCACTGTCATCGGTCTCATCCGGGATGGCGATGAATCTGCTTACAGACAGGAGGTTGAGCAGCTGTCTCTCTGGTGCAGTCGCAAAAATCTGGAGCTCAACACGCTCAAAACTGTAGAGATGACGGTGGACTTCCGGAGAAAGCCCCCTGCACTCACCCCTCTCACAATCTTGAACAGCACTGTGGCTCTGTGGACTCATTCAAGTTCCTAGGAACTAACATCTCCCAGGACCTGAAGTGGGACATTTCACATTGACTCAATTGTGAAAAAAGCCCAGCAGAGGTTGTACTTTCTTCGTCAACTGAAAAAGTTCAATCTACCACAGGCACTGATGACACAGTTTTACTCCGCTGTCATTGAGTCAGTTCTGTGCTCTTCTATAACTTGTCTGGTTTGGGGCAGCCAGTAAATCAGATATAAGAAGACTGCAACGGACTGTTAGGACAGCAGAGAGAATCATTGGTGTGCACCTGCCCAACTTCAGGACTTATACATCTCCAGAGTGAAGAAACGGGCAGGAAACATCATCCAAGACCCTTCTACCCGGACACAACCTGTTTGCACTTCTCCCTCAGGCAGACACTACAGATCCCTGAGCACTAAAACATCTAGACATAAAAATAGCTTTTTCCCAATGCCATCTCCAGTTTAAACAGATTAAACATGAAATTACCTGGGTTCTACAATTCATTCTGTATTTCTTTCTCCATTTCTAATTATTGTCTCTTTCTGTAGTATTATTATGTAAATACTCAGCACATCTCTTAATTTATATAGCTGTATATAGAGAAAATAATGCACAAATTGTACATAAATCATCTGTTCCAGATCATACATTATTATTATTTTTAAGTTTTTTTTATTAAAATGTTAATTATTAATAGTGTTGTATGTATGTATGTATGGTATGTACCGGGCAGCACCCTTAAAATCCCAACAACACAAATTCCTCGTGTGTTTGCGCACCACACCTTGGCTGAATAATAAAGCTAATTTCTGTTTCTGTATTCTTAAGGCGTTTACTACTGACATGCTTTATTAGTAGCTAGCATCTAATGTCTCAACTTAAATTTATTTATGACCTGAATCAGTATGTATTGTATTGGCAATTATGACATTAATCATACACAATATATTTGACTTTATTGCCTTGTTTTCAGAAAGAAAATGGGCTGGTTTAATAAGGCTGATGTTGAAGTTGAAGGAAAAAAAAAAAAAACAAACACGTCTACAAGTATTCAGCCTCATCGAAAAGAAACTGCCATTTTTGGTCTTTTTCCCACAAAATAGAAGCTCTAATATATTCACAGATCATTTTTACATATATTTGACTGGCCCAAAATGCCAGCTCTTACAACTTTACAAACAGAAACATCACATACTGTTATAATAAGTGTGTCACAGAATAAGAATACTTGAATAACTCTCAAAAAAAAAAACAAAAAAACACACATCAGATAGGAACCTTTATAATTCTGAAATTGAACATAAAGACCAAATCCAAAAAAAGGGAAATGAATGTGTTCAGATGGCAAAACCAGCTAAAAGCCCATCTCGCGTCAAAAATGGATGATAATGATCGACTGAGTGAATGTGCTCCTCGACACATAGTAACATCGGGTCCATCAAATACTGTTAACTGTCACACTTGCTAAAATTCCCGCACTCAGCTCAATCTGAGAAGTACCAGTACTTACATAGAAAACCTATACAATGTACAGCCTGAAAGAAATGCTGATTTTTAAAGAATTACGGTCCAGATGGATTTAGAGGCTGTTTGCATCTGAACTCTTACAAAACTATGCGTTATAATTTAAGGAGATAAAAAATGTCCTTATCAACTTATTTTATATGGTAATAAAAATGTATCAAATTAACGTTTTGGGTGGGGTTTGTGTGAGCTTTTGGAAATTGTCACCCAATCTGCAAAGCTGTTTAAATGCCAGATGATAAACAATAAATCAATCACAAGTTTGATATTGATATCTAAACTGGCAAATTCTGCACTAAGGATCCATGTGGAGGAGGATCACAGGATCACCTATCGGCTTTACAGATGATCTTAAACCTGTTCTAGTACAATATCCAGCTGTTGGACTGTCTTCGCTAGGAAACCTTGCAGAGAACACTACAAAATATTGTCTTTTAAATGTAGGCTGCTTTGTAGTACAACTGTTCTTTTGACCATTGTTATAATGTACAACAATTCCAGCATTTTTCCTATTTGACTCTTAAACCTCAGCACTAATGCATATGATAGTGTGTTTATTTATTATGTCTGTATATGTTAGAATGATAAATATTCTTCTTAATGTGGTTTAGCCTTGTTCCACCACAACTTCTTCTCTAACATTTTTTGTGGTTCATGTCAGTTTGTGTATATTGTGGATGGGTATGTTTGAAGTATGCGATTTTAAAAAAAGAACGGAATCAAACTTAGGTTCGGGGTTGATGAACAAGACGAACCAGCTATAGGACACACGTCTGAACAACCGAATGAACCGGTTCAACCAGCTGTCGAAGGGAGTCTGGAGGAGCGAAGCTGACAATACAGTGAGAGGCCTGAGCCACTATAGATTACTGAAATTTGTACTGAAGGAATTCTATCCATTCTTATTTTTCAATTTGGGTAAGCAGTTTTCTGTAAATTGTCGAGATTAATTATGTACATAGACAGCACATACACATCTGCAAGATGTCTGTTAAGATCATTTGAATTCTGAAAGCTATCTGACTTGTACAAACATCCTGTACAGACGTCTGTAAGATGTCCGTTTTACACACATCTAATCATAAACATCTTAAAGACATCTAATAACGTCTATTTGAGATCTGATAGGAAAGTTCCTATAGTCATATCGCAGTGAGCAAAAGCTTAAAACAAAATAATATCTTTGCAAATGTAAAAGCAGAGGTCAAAATAGACATCTCTGTGTTGCATGTGTGCTATCAGGGTGACTCAAACATGACAAAAACAGGTCGACGATCCTGACAATAATAGCACCTACTCCTTAACCTACCTCACCATTGAATATTTTGTGTTTTTTGGTTTTTTGGTTTTGTTTTTACTTTTTTTTATTTTTTTTTTTTTTTATTACTTTTTTCTAATAAAATAATGGCATTTTTTAAGATTAAAAATAATCTAGTTTGGGCAGTATGAATTATTTCTGAACATTTAACATGATTTGTCAGTCTTTATGTGACCTGTTTCTTGTGGGTTTCTCATTAAAAAAATGTAATGAAGTAAATTACATCACTAATGACATAAACTAGCATTGCAGGAGCGGAAGTGTTAACAACGTTCCCCATCCTGCGCAACAAATTTAAAACTGGTTAGTGTCTTTGCTAGTTTGCGAAACATTAATAATCTAAACTGGAAATAGCCTAACCATATTACGAGATTAAAAATAATTGCAGATTTGTTCTAATTTTAAATGAATACTAAAATATGGAGATGAAAATATACCTCAGCCAGAAATGTACTTTTATCTATTACGATAAAAAATATTCAGCGATATCTTCAATAAATATTCTTAAACACATGTTTATCAACCTAACCCCACAAGATTGTGCCTCGCGCTTCCCCTACACCAAACAGAATACAGAAAGTTTGTCACTGAAATGCACTTTATGAAAATCGGGTTATATTAGTGTAACAGCACTCCCAGGGGAAACCGTGTAAGATCAGATGCAAGCTTTAATAAACACAGCGTAGTCAAGACAGCAGGGTCCATCTCCAAACAAACAATGAACTAGGCAAGACAAAAGCTTAAAACCTAATAAACAGGCAGAGTCAAATACTGGTTGAGCGAGTCCAAAGTGACAAAATAAACAAGGCAATGGAACAAGGCAAAACATTTGCCATGAAACAGAACAAAACAATGGCAAAGACAAGCAAAACTATGACAAGAAACAAAAACCGTGGAAAAATAGCAAAACAGGCATGAAAATAGGGAAAAAACGGCTTGGTAGAGTCGCACAGGCAACAAAACACATACTTCGCAGAGGAAATAACAATGAAGCAGCAGAGGGAAGGCAGTAAAGTCAGTCCATGGGTGAGCGCTCCCTCTGCTGGCATTGGCATTACCACATGGAGTAGTCCGAGCAGAGCCAGGATGTAGCTCGTTCTACTTACAAAAGTAAACTCAAACACAGATGGTAATACAAAATGCCTAGAGTCCTCTGTCCTTTTATATCCTTTTTATCGTTTTAATCCTCCATGACCTAGCACCATTTTATACGTGAAAGCTTTTGTTTTGGAAGTGGACTTCTCTCCTGTTTTTACTATCATTTTGCGTTGTGTATGATTGATATCCTGCTTCATCATCACTGGTTTGACTTTTACTAATAGGTCCTGTGATGACTGGGGAAAGAACTGCTCTTTAAGCTTCGCGGTATTTCTTGTTTCTATAATCCTCTTCAGGCTTTGAGTGTGTGTCACACAATCTCGTGCCACCCCTATTTGATCATTTGTAACAGTTTAGCAAGGTCATGGTGATGTATTTATCCGAGTGGATGGTTGATGATGTCATTTCCTTTCACGGCTCTGTGTTAGCTGCATCTGTTCTTGTGCTTCTGTGTTGATGCTACAGCTTACATTGTAAAAATAATTAGAGACATTCAGACGGAATTCACTGGTAAAAGCCTTTAGAAATATCAAGTCAAAGGCGGATTTAGCTTTGAAAGACATTCTACCAGAAATTTTATAGTTCTTGATGTAATGGCTGGTCTATAATTAAATTTCACTTGAATTAACCTTTAACTGTCGTCCATATCTTGAACATAGACATGAAAATGCTCTATCCAAAAAATAATAATAATAATTTATAATTTATTTAAATTAATTCATGAAACAAAACATTTGTAATATGATTTTGATGTACAATTTCATGATACTGCAAATGTCTGATGTTTTAAAATGGTTTTCAAAAAGATGAATGTTTGAGGAGTTTTTCAGGTTTTCCGTTGATATATAATTTATAACGGTTTTCAGTTTTGATATATTAATTTCTTAAGATTTTCTAGTGCGTGAGAGGAAAACTGACAACGAAGAAAGTTCTTTTTGTGACAAAAGTCAGAACATGTTATGATGTAGATTTTTTAAGTGCACTCTTGACATATATTATATCTATTTTACATTTCCTACATAATTGGTAAACAAAAGAGGTGGTTAAAATATCTATTTAGGAGTCTTAGACCTTCCCAACGATATATAGTTTGTTATGATTAGATTTAGAATTTATTTTGCAATATTGTGAAGTAAACTTATAGCGTACCACAGTAGCCAGACTGTGGGACAGGTAATAGGGTTTAAACATATACAACTATGATCTAACTTTTATAAACCGCCACTTCAGCAGGTTCCTAAATGATCTGTCTTTCCTTGCAGAAATCAAAGATAGAGACCGTGTATGAGAATGTCCCCAAAAAAAACGCATGATCAAATCTACAAGAACTGGTGTTAAACCTCACTCTCACACCTTTTGGTTTTGGTCACTGTGATATTTGCTGATGGGACATAAACCTGCTCAAAAAACTTTGCAGATGCATCACATTTGATGCATTTACATTTGATGTAGGTTTCAAAATTAGGCATGGCAAAATGGCTGGATAGCGCCACCTATACACTTTCAGCGATAGTTTCACGTTACATCTACAAATTTCAGTAGACACGATAATGTCCCAATACCTACACAAAAAGTTTTTTGGAGTAAAATCACTTAAACCAACAGGAGGTCATTATTTTGATAAATTTCAATGTTTTGCCATAAAAAAAGGAAGTTGTTGAAACTTAGACATACAATGTCTGATGATGATCTGACCAAACTTCACATGATTGATAACATGAGTCCTGTCACTGAACACATGCCATGCCCATATCAGTAATAGTCATAGTGGCACCTGCTGGCAACAGGAATTAAACTTTTTTTACACTAACATAAATTACTGTTTGATCAGAATGCTTGACCTGTGTATGAAGTGTATGCTGTTGTAGGTGTGTAGTGGCAATATTGCATTTATTTAGAAACTAACAGTTTTGACTCTTCTAGTTTGACTGTCTGTGTTTCAGTGATGAGATGTCACACCTCCTTTCATTGTGATTGGAGATGCCACAGCTACACATTGGGCTGGTCTTCAAATCAGCTCATGAAATCAGAATGTGTTTTTTTGTCTCAGATATTTTTATTGAATTTTGGCAATTTTATCCCTCATACATACAGGTATGTTTCAAAACATTGTACATTTTCCATAGTAATCCAACATAAACATCCCTCCATCCCACTAGCCACACATACAGACCATAGTTCCCAAGGAGTATTATTCCTGGAGTATTCTAGAGAGCTGCTGGATGTCAAGTGTATAATTCTTTACAAAAGAAAAAAAAAAAAAGTTACGATAGGAAAGCAAACAGGGCTAAGATAGATAGATAAATAAGTGAGTAGAGGGAGACAAGTTAAGACATTAGCTGATTACTGACTCTATATACTGACCGAGATGGACAGGGAAGCAGGACAAAACAAAAGGTGAAGGTACTTCAATTTGACTTAAGGTTCTCAAAGTATTTCAGAAAAGGTCCCCACACCTTTCTCGAAACTTCTTGTTCGAGTCGCACACTGAATAGCGGATCTTTTCGAGGTCTAGACAGGTCATGATGTCCCTTAACCACTGAGCATGTGTGGGCGGGGCAGCATCCTTCCACCTTAGTAATACTGCACGTCTAGCCAAAAGTGAGGCAAAAGACAGTAAGCGTCTTTTGATTGCGGTGAGAGTACATGTCATACCTCACCAGCGGTGCCAAAAAGGGCAATCAATGGGTCAGGCTCTAGCTCAAGATTAAGAATAAGTGACAAGGTTTGAAAAACATCTCTCCAGTATCTTTCCAGGCTTGGACAAGTCCAGAACATGTGGAATAACGAAGCCTCATCTCTCTTACATTTGTCACATAAAGGATCAACATCTGGGTACATATGAGATAGCCTGACTTTAGATATATGAGCCCTGTGCACCACCTTAAACTGTAATAGAGAGTGACGTGCACAGAGAGATGTTGAATTCACCAGCCTGAGAATAGAGTCCCACACTTCATTTGACAGTTGAAAGTTTAAATCCTGCTCCCAAGCAGTTTTAATTTTGTCCATAGGAGCCTGTTTTATGCCCATCAATTTGTCATAGATGACTGAAATCAACCCTTTGTGCGATGGATGGAAACTAAGAAACATATCGGCGGTGGTCGCAGCAGTTGGCCTCAGGAAACTAGCTATTTGAGAGTGGAAAGTGTCTTGCTGCAGGTATCTGAAGAAATGAGTATTTGGTAGACCAAACTTTCCAGATATTTGTGCGAATGATGCCATTCTATTATCAATGAAAAGATCTTTAAATTTCTCTATGGCCCCTCCCGTGCCAGTCTTGGAATGCAGAGTCAGATAATGAAGGTTGAAAAAGAGGGTTAGATAGAATAGGACTGAAGAGAGAGAAGTCACAAAAGCCGAAATATTTCCTAAACTGAGCCCCACACCCTCATTGTGTGCCGAACCGTTGGACTGTCAGTCCACTCAACCCGGGGGAGAGGTAGAGGGGACCCAAGCAAAGCCAAAACAGAACCCTTTCGGACAGAACTCAACTCCATTTTCACCCACATCGGGCAATCAATCCGACCATAAAAGTGTGACCAAAGAGTTATACAGCGTATATTAACAGCCCAGTAGTAAAAATGAAAATTAGGCAGCGCCATGCCCCCATTCTTTTTAGATTTTTGAAGATGGCCTTTATTTAATCTAGGGCGCTTGCCCCTCCATATATAGGGCCGAAATGATTGAGTCCAAGGAATCAAAGAAAGATTTGGGGATTAAGATGGTATGGATTGAAAGAGGTATAAAATTTAGGGAGGATGTTCATTTTAACAGAATTAATCCGGCCAACCAGGGAAATAGAATAGGGGTGACCAGTGTATCAAGCGCTCTTTCACATGATTCAGTAGAGTATATAAATTGTTCTTTAAGGAGACACTTATGTTTCCTAGTGACTGTAACACCAAGGTACACAAATTTTTTCTTCCGCAATCTTAAATGGGAGGTTGGTATATTTTAGTAAAGCCAGTGCCTCGTGAATTCCACCGAAAGAGTTCACTCTTATGGAAATTTAGTTTATACCAGACACCTGGCCAAATTGAGTAAATAGGGATAGCATTACAGGTATAGAGGTATCTGGGTTTGATACAAAAAGTAAAAGATCGTCAGCATACAAACAATGTCCTTCGCTCCTCAAAATCCCTGAAATGTTCCTTGCAGCTACGCAATGCAACTGCCAGAGTCTCTATTGTCAAGTCAAAAAGTAAAGGGCTTAAAGGGCATCCTTGACGGGTTCCCCTATGAAGATTGAAAGGATGAAGAACGTTGAGAATTGGTAAGGATAGAAGCGTTGGGCATGTATATAAAAGTTTAACCCACCTAATGTAGTTTGGGCCAAAACCAAATTTTTTTCAAAACTGCAAATAGATATCTCCACTCCACTCGATCGAACGCTTTTCTCCGCGTCTAAGGAGAGGACACATTCCAGAACTGGCTCTGAAGGAGAGTACAAAATGTCAAATAAATGACGTATATTAAAATAAGAATGTCGATTTTTTACAAAGCCAGTCTGATCTTCTGATATTATTGCTGGTAGTATACATCCTCTAATCTACGGCCAGGACCTTTGCCAAAATTTTGGCATCAGCATTTATTAATGAGATTGGCCTGTAGGAGGAGCACTCTGCTGGGTCTTTACCTTTCTTTACAATCAAACTGATGCATGCTTCGTATAGTGATGCTGGAAGTTTGCCATGCTGGAAACAGTCTGATAATACTGAAGATAGATGGGGGGAAAGTAATGAAGAAAATGTTTTGAAAAACTCTGCTGGGAACCCATCAGGTCCAGGGGATTTCCCCGATTGCAATGAGGAGATAGCAGCTGCTATCTCCCCCTGTGAAATGGGCTCGTCTAACTTGGTCTTATTATCATGTGTAAGTATAGGGATGTTCAAATGGTCAAGAAAATTTTTCAACAGCGAGCTGTCATTTGTGGAGGGGCAGAAGTGTACAGTCGGGAGTAAAAAATTCCTGAATGATATGTTTATTTTAGAAGGATCTGAGGTGATGTTACCATCATCCATCTGAATTTTTGTGATGTGTTGTTTCGCTTTAAATCCCTTCAGCTGATTGGCTAATAATGTGCCAGATTTGTCACCATGAACATAAAACAGACTTTTACTCTGCAGTATCTGGCGCTCAATCAAATGTGTGGAGAGGAGATTGAATCTAGTTTGGAGTCCAGACGTTTTTTATATAGTTCGGGGTTCTCATTTGAGCGAGTCTTTGATCGACTTCTTTAATTGATTAGATAGATCTGTTCCGTTCTTTCTGGGCTTTCTTTTCATATTTGCGCTAAAAGAAATAATTTGTCCTCTTAGGTAAGCCTTCAGAGTATCCTAAATGATAGGCTAGAGGTGTTCAGATGATGCATTTGTATCAAAGAAAAACCTTATCTGCTCCTCCATGAATTTCACAAAGTCATTGTTGGATAATAGGTTGAGTTAAAACGCCAACATCTCTCTGCAACAGGATGAGAGGTCGTGGAAGGGTCATAGACAGTTCCATCGGAGGCAGGATGGTCAGATATCACTATACTTTGGTAGTCACAGGAGAGGGAAAATGGGATCAGCTGATTATCAATAAGAAAATAGTCGATCCTAGAGTAAGCTATGATGAGAATGAGAGAAGAATGAATACTGCGCTCCTGTTTGGATGAAGATATCGCCATCATTTCTGTGACACCATATTTTTTCTAAAAAGGACAGAATAAGTGATGCAGATTTACTCATTAATTACCAGGGTTAGAAGAAGACCGGTCAAGCACAGGATCAAGCCAACAATTGAAAATCTCCGCCCAGTATGAGAGAATATGAGCACAGGTCAGGGAGAGAAGAAAAGACAAACCTTTTAGAAAAACACCCACATCTGCATTTGGGGCATATACATTGGCAAGCACAACCATGGGTATTGTACAATATTCCTGAGACAATAATATAGCGACCGTTTGTATCAGATACTATGATTGTTGATGTTCAAAATGATATATTCTGGTTAATAAGGATGGGAGGACCCCCTCTGGCCCTTTGCCTGGAAAGTAGAGTGAAAGTGCTGCCCCGCCCACCGTGACATCAGCCGTGAATTATCAGAACCACGAATATGCGTTCTTGTAGATAAGCAAGGCTGTTCGAAATTGTCTTGATATGTGAAAAGACCTTTTCCTTTTAACAGGGTGATTTTACACCCTTGACATTCCAGCTTCCAAAATTCAGGGACTAGCCATTCTCTCTAGCAGACGAGGTAAGTATGACAGCCCCAAGTGGTGTAAACTACTCAGGTACGGTTCAGGATGACATAGTAAACTCAAAGGGCACAAAACATAATTGTGTGTGGCAGGTATTGTACAGGCTTCAAAATACCGTGGGTGCTGTAAAA
>CM070028.1:38120259-38166850 GCA_036247105.1 Cirrhinus mrigala | reverse complement strand
GGAATTTTAGCTGTCAGATGATCATGAGCGGCTGAGCATCAAAAATCTGTTCTCCTCTGTCATATGGGTCAAGGACGCAACTAATTTGTTAAATTGACAATGACATCTTCGTGATCCTCGTAGAAATTCAACTTTGCTCTAAAGTATAAAACAATACTTCTTACGATTATACCTTTCCCTCCTCAGCGGAAAAAAAAAAAAAAAAAAAATCAGAAATCTTTGAATTTTCTTTTTCTTTTTTCTGTAATTCATAACATCACTAGTAACCAACAATTATATTAGATATCGCCACGAAGTTACAACACTACTGATTACTCAAAAATGTCAACATTCGTAATTAAAATGTCTGCAATAAAGTTTTTATCTTTTTTTGACACACACACACACACACACAGATAGATAGATAGATAGATAGATAGATAGATAGATAGATAGATAGATAGACAGACACAAAGTGTGATTCATTATGCTCTTTTTGTTTACCACTACCACATGCTGATGATTTTTTTCTCTTCTATAGTACCGTGTGTCATAGCCTAGGAGTCAATGGGTGTCATCATCTTACAATCTACATGCGTGTCGTACCCAGGTTTATTAGATTTACGGGCACAGTGTGATCAGCAATGATCTTACAGAATTGCTAAATTTGTGCAATGTGTAGAAGGCTTAAGATAATCATCTAACAATCTTTAGTCGCATGCAGGACCGTGACAACTGCCGTCTTTGAACCTCTCTCACTGTATGACACAGGACCATCAATTAGGAGCCACGATCACAGAATGTCTGTGACAGCCGAAAATCGTGCAGTGTGTCTCTGGCTTAAAGCCCTCCGTCCCAGATACAAGACTGCCATTGTGAAACCATCGTGATTTCTGTGATCGTGGCTCATAATCTGTGGTCCTATGTCTTACAGTGAGAAAGGTTCAAAGACGGCCGTTGTCACGGTCTTGCGAGCAAAGATAGCCTACGATTAATTTCTGGCACTTTCAAAAATTCATTCTGATAATCGCACGGTGTGTTTGCTGCCACGACCCACGCTTACTGACCAGCCAATCAGGGCTGGACTATGACAAAAAAAAAAAAAAATCGGCCCTGCCATTTTTTGGTCCAAGCGGCCCATCACCACATAGCAATAGCCTAAGAAAAGAGGCTAAAACAGGGGTGTCAAACTCAGTTCCTGGAGGGCTGCAGCCCTGCAGAGTTTTGTTCCAACCTTGCTCCAACACACATACTATGCAGTTTTCAATTAAGCCCAAAGGGCTTGATTAGTTTGATCGGGTGTGTTTAATTAGGGTTGCATCTAAACAATGCAGGGTTGCGGCCCTCCAGGACTGGAGTTTGTTGACACCCCTGGGATAAAAGGTCAAAGTTTAATTTCCAGTTAATAACAATAAGTATGCAACTGTAGTATACAACATGCTACTATAATTAAAAAAGTTCCCAGTAGTATTCACACTAAGGGACAGAAGAATGCAACCTTTATAAGAATAAGACAGGAAGGCAGAGAACAAGTTAATAAATTATACTTTTTTTTTAAACACAGATTACAGTACTGGTATCTTTAATATCGAAAGTTAAGTATTTGAATATATACTGCAAGCTCACAAAATAATAATAATAAAAAAAGGTGTGTGAATAGGCTACACCATCTCATTGTTTTGGATAAGAACAAAACGTCAGATCACATTTAAATCTATATTTATTCGCACTGGCCCATGGAAAACTCTGTCAACACACTTGACAAGGGACGAATTTTCGTTTTCTTAAAAAGTGTTTACGTATTCTACACTCGTGGTGCACAAACGCATTAGGACAGGTTAGATTCCTCCGTTCCCCCTTCTTGCAACCCCCTGTTATCAAGCTCCTTTTCAATTAAACTCCTCTCCTCCTCCTGCCTGTGCCTTTGGCCCACATCACTCACAGCAGAGCAAGCCTATTCTTGATAATGCTGCTGTGTACATTTCAGAACTGCCGACGACGAGGCATATTTCGCGAAATCCGCCTCCAATTTTTAGGCTACCTTTCCGTGAGACTTCTAGCACCATGTAGGTGGAGGTGTTAATGGCAAATGGTTGAGAGCATTTTTTTTTTTCCATTCTTACGTTTAAGACACTCATAGTAGTGTGACTTCTTCTAAATGCAGAGGTTTTTAAAGAAAGAATTCATTGCTACCTGTTTGTTAAATCATACAAAGAACTGACTCAACTGAATGACTCATTTACAAATCACACAACTGATTCAACTGTCCTGTCCAAATACTCACACCTGCGGTCTTTGCACTTAATCACTTTGCTACATTTATGATGTATTTGCTGTGTTTGGCCAATGTGTTCAAGTGAGCATTAAGACCACAAGTGTGTGCAGAACTTTTCATTACCTGATGGGACACACTTATAGTGTTGTAAAACTGCAAACGTTAACAGAGTTGAATTTTTATTGTCAGTACTTTTGCATTTTCAAATCATCAAATGTCTGTTCAATAGCCCCTGTAACAGATGACACAAATTAATTTCTGGTGCTTCTAATTAAGTGATAAAAAGCAGTTGCAAAAGTTGTACAAAATAAATATACTCACTTTTTCACCAATAAAACATCGTCTTCTTTTTCCCCAATATGAACGGAACATCAGAAAATGATGAAAATTGGCACAATTGTAGTGATGGCCATAAATAGTGATCTGACCAACTCTGGGGTCTCTAGAACCAACTCTATAGTGCCACAAATAGTTTAAAATTTCAACATTTAAATAATAATAACTTTTGAACCACTTGTTCTAGAAAAATAAAAGTTTTTTTTGGGCTTTCGTTATTATCTATTCAGATAGGACAGTGAAGAGATGACAGGAAAGGTAGTGGAGAGGGGAGCAGGAACAGCAAAGGACCTCAAGACTGGAATCAAACTCAGGTCGCCATGTATGTCGCATTGTATGGCACACTAACCACAAGGCTATGGGTGCAGGTCGGTATACATGTCCATGTTGTATACCCCCTTAGCCTCTAACAGTCCTAGATCCATAAACAGCTCACCCTCAGCCATGTTGCAGTGGGTGAAGCTCCTCTCCACAATGGCCTCAGCATTCTCCCTCTCATTGTTGCCATTGTAGCCAGCTCATACGTGGACTGACATCATTTGCAGCTTCGGCTCTGCGGCAATTCATTGCTCTGTCGCTCCATGTGGCAATGGCTTGTCGACCTCTGTGAGCTCGGGCTCTCCATCAACAGTTGGCTCGGGCTTTAGCTTCACACAACAGGGAGAAGGTGGCCTGGGCTCTGGGTCAGGAGATCATCCATAGGGCAGATAAAGGTGAAGTGCAATCCGTTTCTCACCAGTGTCCACTCCACGAAGGCAGCAAAGTCCTCTAGAAGACCATCTTCGGACAATGGCGCTCTGCACGCTATGTTCAAACTAGCATCATAGAATGAGCAAAGCGTGTTGTACAGGTAGCTGGTGGTTTGAGCTAACACAAGAGACAGCCTTGTATGGTCCTCAAGGGATCTGTCCTCCTGCTTCACCAGGAGTGGGAGGCATTCGGGACGAGTGAGGGCAACAACGGAAACAAAAACAGGGGAAGCACACAATAAACTGTTGTTGGTCGGGTCTTCTGTCACACTACGCTGCTGTGAAGTAGCACAAAGTAGCATTAACAGTCTTTAATGAAGAAAACACAGGGATAATCCACAATAGGAGCTTGGACGAAAACATGTACAACACAAGTAGACCTGACAGGGGAGAAATGCACAGACAGAAACTTAAATACAAGGAGTAATTAGCAAACACAGGTGCACAGAATGATAATCAAACTAAACGAGGACAGGAACACGTTAAGGGAATACAAATAAGAGAAAACAGGAACAGAAACAAGGTCAAAAGATGACAAAACAGGTCAATGTTCCTGACAATAATACGCACCTACTCCTCAACCCTAAACATAACCATTGCATATGCAAAGTAAATGGTGTAATTTACATCACTAATGACATAAAATAGCAGTGCAGTGTTACAACGTTCCCCATCTGCGCAACTGGAATTTAAAACTGGTTAGTGTCTCCTGCTAGTTTGCAAAACATTAATAATCTAAACTGGAATAACCTAACATATATGAGATTAAAATACCTGCAGATTTGTCTCATTTTAAATGAATACTAAAAACTGAGTTGAAAAAAAAAAAAAATAGCTCAGCCAGAAATGTACTTTTACTATGATAAAAAAAAAAAAATTCATCGATATCTTCAATAGAATATTTAAACCACATGTGTTACAACTAACCCCACAAGTTTGCACTCCCCTACACCAAACAGAAACAGAATGTCGTCTCTGAAACGCATTTTCATGAGATTGGGTTATCATAGTAGCGAGCAGACAGGAAGAAGCTCTTCACTTACAAAGTAAACACAGATGAAACAATTGTCAGTTCTCTCATGCACAAACATTTTGTCCACTGACCGCAGCAGCTTTCATTTTCACTATGTTTAGCTGCTATCACACCTTTGTAACGAGAGATGCCAGTGGTTTACTTTTCCCCCCATACACAATTCAATCATTTATTTAAATTACAACCATTTTAAATCAATAAGCCACACTTTATCAAATGAAGATTCACACAGTTACACTCTTCTATTTTAACATAATTAACACAACTATGGATCAGTGTTAAATAAAAATGAACAATGTTTGTTTACTATTAAAAACATTCTTGTATTTAGTGTCTTAATAAGAGCCAAAAAATAAATAAATAAATAAATTAAAAAAAAAAAAAACACATTTGTAAGTATATAACATGTAACATGCATTCAGAGTGTGTGGTTGAAAACTGCTGGGTAAAAAACAACCCAGCGCTGGGTAAATTATGAGTTAAATGTTTAACCCATCCTTCTGGGTAGCCACCCAGAAAAAAAAAAAAAAAAAAAAAAACAACCCAATCGCTGGGTTTGTCTATATTTTACACAGCACTAGGTTGTATTTAACGCAGCTGTTTTTAGAGTGAGTGCATGAGGAGGTTCAATCTCTGGTGAGGGAGGATTCACACATTCACACCAGATTCAGTGTTTTCAGCAGCACTTGAAGAAAATGTTCCTTTTGCTCTGTTTGTGCATCTGGTGGCATCTGATTGGTAAGCTAGTACATATATATATTTCATCTAGTTTTCTCTATAGGTGATACAATTCACTGAAAATAATGGAGTTTCTGCAAGTTATTTCAGTCAGTGAAAACCCAGAAAGTGAAAGTAAATCATGTTTATTGTGTGTCTATGTAGATATTTCCCATGCTAGTGCTAATGTTTTGGCTGTTAGCTGTAAAGTGAGACAGTTCATGGCTACAAGGCTCTGGGTTAATTGTAACAGCAAGACTCGGGGTTAGCTGCAACTAGGGATGCACGATACCACTTTTTCCAGTACTCGGCCGATACCGATACTTTTATTTTTGGTGCTTGCTGATACAGAGTACCGATACTGATATTTTAAAATTTAAAGATACATTTTTAAAATATTGGAGTGTTGAGCATTTGAGCTGTGCACAGAACACAAAACTGACAGAAGAGGCTTCGGTGGAGACTGGACATAGAAGTTCTCTACTTCACTGTAAGTTACTGAAACCACACATGAAAGCACGCAACACACAACCAGCAAGCAACACATGTTTGTAAGTCCTTAACATTTAAGTCGTGAGTTCTGTTAGAATGCGTTGTCTAACCGTAAATAATGCACTTTGGGGGGGCTACCTGTTTTAGCCTTTAAATTTCATTTCATCACTGTAACCCAATGCATAGGTTGATTAAGTTAATATTTTGGGTTGAAAAAAATCAAATAAATTATGTTACCGCATGCGAAATTGTACATATTCAGTGAAGAAAAACACTTTAATGGAACTTCAAGGCTTTACACAAGTGAAAACACTTTCATCATCCTCATGAATGTACATGCTGGTTTTGTCTCACATCTACCAGCTGCGATCCAGTTTTTGTTTTGTGCGGAGTTATATCCTTTCATTATATTCATTGGTCATGACTTTGTGAGATCGCGATGAACAAAGAGTGACAGCTTGTTAGTGACTGGGAGCGCTCTTTGCGAGCTTTCTAGGCAATAATCAATTTAAAATGTAGAACTTTTGCTTTTCGGTAATGACATCCACATATTTATGCGGGATTCACTCTCGAAAGCAGTGATTGACATAGTGATAACTATAGCAATAGACGAAAATGTGCATGAAAGCTAGAGCACCTTCACTCTAGTTTCAGAAGCACCCTCAGTGACTAATTTCTGGAATCAGTCTGGTTAATTTGCTTTTATTGCATAACTATTTACAAAAGCAACAAAATACAAATAAATAAAATAATTGAATAAATGCATTATTACAATAAGCACTTAACTCAAATAAGTATTAAATAATAAAATAAATGAAAGTGAAAGTGAATGTGACGACATACTGTCAAGTATGGTGACTCATACTCGAAATTGGTCCTCTGCATTTAACCCATCACGAGTGCACACACACAGCAGTGAGAAGTGAACACGCGCACACACACACACACATGTTGTGTTTACATGTTTTTATGGGGACATTCCATAGGCGTAATGGTTTTTATACTGTACAAACCCTATTTTCTATCGCCCTACACCTACCCTACACCTAAACCTAGCCCTCACAGGAGACTGTGCACACTTTTACTTTCTCAAAAAAACTCACTCTGCATGATTTATAAGCCTGTTTCCTCATGGGGAACTCACAAATGTCCCCACAAGGTCAACATTTACTGGTATTACTATCCTTGTGAGGACATTTGGTCCCCATAACGTGATAAATACCAGGTGCACACACACACACACACACACACGCACACACACGCACACTGTGAACACACACCCGGAGCAGTGGGCAGCCATTGCTCCAGTGCCCAGGAGCAATTAGGGGTTCGGTGCCTTGCTCAAATAAATAGAGAAGGCTGACTACAATCAGCTTTGCTTCCATTTAGTGAGAAAAGCCTATATTCTACACCTGATACACCTGGTGGCCAGCCAGTTTTCAGGGGAATTTTTAAAGATTGCTACTGGATGTACAAATAGAAATCCTCCCGAACCATCTTAAAAAAAATGATTTTAAAAAAACTATAGTAATCGTAAATGTTGAAAAAAGTAACAAAACGTCTTTAGCCAAAAAGTACTGATTCTGAGTTTTATCAATTGGTATAGTGGTCTCATATAGAAAAACATCAAGGTACTGAAATATCAGCAAAATAAAGCTTCTCAACCTTTCATGCTGTTGTTCTAACAGTTTTACAACTCACATTTAAACTATATAAATTACAGCTGATTGTTTGTAAACCATCAGAATCCTTAATCTGTTCCTGTATGCTTTTCAGGTTTGTTTGGGGTTACATCAGACAAAGTACTGACCATATCAGTGATGGAGGGAGATTCGGTCCTTCTACAAACCAGCGTTACTGAAATAAAGGACAGCGAAGACTTTATGTGGAGTTATGGAACTGAAAAATCTCTCATAGCTAAAATCAAAAGACGAAAATCAAAAAAACTAATCTACACATATGATGGCCCTGATGAAATATTCAGAGAGAAACTAAAGCTGGACAAACAAATTGGATCTCTGACAATCACAAATATCACAACTGTACATGCTGGACTCTATGAAGTAAAGATTAGTGGAGCTAAACTATCATCAAAAACATTCAATGTGTTTGTCTATGGTGAGCGAAAAAAAAGTCATTTGTTCTGTCCTTCAAAAACACCTATTCTTGTTTTATTAAAGTAACTTTAAGGTTAAAACAAGGTTATGCAGTTCAGTGGGGGCAATTCTTTTGAGGCTTATAATTTTCTAAAAGCAATTACATGAATTACAAAAGACTAAAATTAGATATAACTTTTAGATATAAAATTAAATATAACTAGATAAGATTTTTTTTTCTAATAAAATTATTTTAACAGTCATATTGTCTGGTCTTGGTACTATAAAACCATTTACAAATCTGCCTGTTCACTTTCATTTTAAGTATAACAACATGGTTAATTAGATTTATCCACATTTCTGCTTATTTACTCATGTTTTCAGCTCGTCTGCCTGTTCCTGTCATAAACAGTTACTCTTCAGACTGTTCATCATCATCATGTTCATCATCATCTTCATCATCATCATCATCATCGTTAATTAGATTATTAGTTAGATTTATCCTCATGTCTGTTTATTCTCTCATGTTTTCAGCTCGTCTGCCTGTTCCTGTCATCACCAGTACCTCTTCAACTTCTTCTTCTTCATCACAGCAGAATTGTTTGTTGTTGTGTTCAGTGGTGAATGTGAGTCATGTGACTCTCTCCTGGTACAAAGGAAACAGTTTATTGTCCAGCATCAGTGTGTCTGATCTCAGCATCAGTCTCTCTCTACCTCTGGAGGTGGAATATCAGGATAAAAACACCTACAGCTGTGTGATCAACAATCCCATCAGCAACCAGACTCAACATTTCAACATCACCGAACTCTGTCACACATGTGCAGGTATGACAGCACTGACATAAGTCATTATTTACCCAACTAGTGCTGATGTTTGATGGTGATTGTTGTAGATCAGATGGACAGATTCACTCACACTAATGGACATTTTGTCCATTACAGAACCACAGAAATCCTTATACAACATAGTGCTGATTTCTGCTGCTGGATCTCTGTTGATTGTAGCTGCACTCGTGATGTGCTTCATCTGCAGGCGACCCAGAGAAACAGGTCAGGCAAGCAAGCATTTAATCTGTAGACATATTTATCTTTTTAAAGGCTAATTTCTATATAAGACTGAAAGCGTTGTCATTTTAACACATCTGTGATTATTTTTAATGCAGTTCAGACCCAGAGGTCGGGCACAACAAATTCAACACCTTGTAAATCGAAAACACAAAAAACGGTAAGATCATTCATGATTGTGTGTTGACGTGGGTCTGTGGGTCCACCCATCATCATTATTACCCTCAGTAGGGAGCAGCTCAAAAATAATAGTTTTAGCAGATCATCAAGATACTTACAAGTGTAAGTACTTACAACACACAATTTGTTGAGTCAGCTTAAAATAATTTGTTCCCTGGCTGGCTTACAATTTTAGGTTCAGTCAACTCAAATAAGTTGTATTAAGTGACAACTTAGATATTTAAGTTGACTTAACAAAAAAATTGCTTGTTAAATGCTGGGTAAGTGTAACGAAAGATCCACTGAAACGACGAGTTGTGATGAGAACCCAAGTGCAGCTTTATTAATCCAAAGTGAAATCCAAACAAACAATAATCCAAAAAAAAAAAAAAAAAAAAAAAAGAGTTGACTTGACTTGGCATGAACAGACTTGAAACAGACTTGAAACACAGACTCACCAATCAGCGGGATTACAACATCAATGCACGACAAAAGACAATGGCAACATGAGGGCTACTTATAGCAAATAAAGAGGGTCACATGACAAAAACAAACCAATGAGCAAACAGACACATGACTTGAACAACCAATGAGAACATGACACATTGAACAAGGGAACCAATAGCAGGAATACAAGAGGGCAATGGAAGCAAGACACAAACAGCATAAATCAAACTACAAAATAAAAGACATGAAAACAGGAACATAAAAAAACAAAAACCCCACGTTACAGTAAGTTACCCAGCTGCCTTAAAATTGTAAGTTGAATCATCTCAAAAAAGTTGTCACTTAGTACAACTTAACATTTCAAGTTGACTAAACTTTTTCTTTTTTTTTTAAGTTAAACTGAACTTAAAATTTTAAGGCCGCCTGGTAACAAATTATTTTAAGTTGACTCAACAAATTGTTTTTTACAGTGTGCAAACAGTTCTAACTATAAATAAATTGTTCTGTTATGCTCAAATAACCCAAAACCAGTTCAAAAGATATTAACCCATTTTACCAGTGCTAAAGTTTATCCTCTAGGTCAAAACTGAGGTGGTTCATGATTATCTTCTTTTGAAGATAATCAATTGAAGATCTGAAGCTTCTTTTTTTTCTTTTCTTTTCTTTTTATGTAGATGTGGTGCAACAAATAGGCCATATTTTGTTGTTGTTGTGTAAAGACTCTTTTTCAATGCAAAGGCTGTTCAAACCTTTAGAACTTAAAGGAGAAATCCACTTCCAAACAAAGATTCACATATAATGTACTCACCTCCTTGTCATCCAAGATGTTCATGTAAATAAATTATGTTTCTTGAGGAAAACATTTCAGCATTTTTCTCCATATAATGGACTGATATGGTGCCCCGACTTTAAACTTCCAAAATGCAGTTTAAATGCGGCTTCAAACGATCCCAGACGCGGTTGTAAACGATCCCAGCCGAGAAAGAAGGGTGTTATCTAGCGTAACGATCGGTTATTTTAATAAAAAATAATACAATATATGTCAAACGCTCGTCTTTTCTTACTCTGCCTGGACTGTTTTTGCTCCGGTTCGTGACAGTTAGGGTATGTCGAAAAACTCCCATTTCATGTTCTCCCTCAACTTCGAAATCGTCTTATATCGCTGTTTTACCTTTTTTGTTGAGGGTGTTTGATCTCCTTTGCATACCCTACATACCCTAACTGTCTTGAGCCAGGATACACAGAGTTCAAGCAGAGAAAGGCAAGACAAGCATTTGAGATTAAAAAGTATTTAAACTGTTTTTTTTTTTTAAATAAAAATAATAGATAAGACCCTTCTTCCTCCTTTAATACTTCTCCTTTAATACATTTCAGTGCATGTTTTAGCTTCATTATCACTGTTTCTATACTAAAGCCTGAAAACTGCTAAGCTCCCTCAGGATTGAAATAAGACAGTGTCTCACAGTGTGTCACAACTGTGCACCCTTTTGATCATTTAACAGTTTAGAAGTCATGTGATGTATACGAAGTGGATGTTTGATGTAATTTCCTTTCACGGCTCTGTGTTAGCTGCATATGTTTTTGTGCTTCTGTGTTGATGCTACAGCTCTTCATTGTAAAATAATCAAGAGACATTCGGATGAATTCATCGGTAGAAGCTTTTAGAAATACAGTCAAAGCAGATTTAGCTTTGAAGACGTTCTACAGAAATGGTATAAATTCATGATGTAATGGTTGGTCTGTAATTAAATTTCACTTGAATTAAACAAAATACTATGATCTAACTTTGTAAAACTGCCACTTCAGCAGGTTCCTAATTGATTTGTCTTTTCTTGCAGAAATCAAAGACAGAGACCGTCTATGAGAATGTTCCCAAAAAACGACTATCAAATCTACATGAACTGGTGTGAGAGCTCATCTGAGACTATGTCTCACACCTTTTGGTTTTGGTCATTATAATATCTGTACCTTTCGTAACAAAAATGAAGAAGCCCGGGCAGACACTGTCCTGCATTGTCCTGCCCTGTCTTGTCCTGCTCCACTGAGGGACTAAACCTGCTCAAAACTTTGCAGATGCATAAGAACTGGTGAAAATTTACATTTGATGTAATTTACTGTGTAATGTTTCAAAATTAGGCATGGCAAAATGGCTCGATAGCGCCACCGATACACTTTCAGTGAAGTTTCACCTACAAATTTCAGTAGACACAATCAAAAAAAAAGTATTTTGGAACAAAATCCCGAACCCAACAGGAGGTTGTTATTTTGATCAATTTCAATGTTTTGCCATAAAAAAAGGAAGTTGTTGTTGTTGTGTCTGATGATGATCTGACCCAAAGGTCACATGATTGATAACACTGAGTCCTGCCCTGAACACATGCCCACGCCCATATTCAGTAATAGTCATAGTGGCACCTGCTGGCGACAGGAATTAACTTATTTTACACTAAATAAATTACCTGTTTGATAAGAATTCTGACCTGAAGACACCTAAAGGAAAATATTCACTTAGTATTATAATACCACCTGTTGACATCAGGACATCTCATGTGTTACACTAACTCAAATCTGCACCAAATTTCATGTTTAAACCGTGGCCTGAACAATTCTAAATGCCAATATTCACTTATAGTCATAGTGCCACCAATTGGCAGCAGGAAGTTTGGCACATATAAATGAGTTTGACATATTCCTCTTAATTCTACCACTTCAAATGCATATTTCCCACCGTTCACTGTTTTTCTAAGGCCATCACATAGAGATGGCTCTAGGTGTGAGAGCCCTTTGAATGTTGTTCACTGTTTACTTCTCTTCTCCTCTTCTTTCCCACTGCCATCTAGTGGTTACACAAAACCTTTGCAGACTAAACAGTTATATTTATTTACTGTCAGTGTGTTTTTCTTCTTTCTGTGTTTTATTTTTGCGGTTTATATCACATCTTTTGATTTCATTTTTTTTTTTTTTTTTTTTTAAAATGTTGTAGTTCCAGAAACACAACTCTCTCTCTTTCTCTCCTTCGGCTTCCTCCCTTGATCAGGGGTCACCACAGCGGAGTGATCTGCACAGCCGATTTGGCACATGTTTTACGCCGGATGCCCTTCCTTCCAGAAACACAACTAAAATGCTGTTTTTTTGTTTGGTTGGTTGGTTGGTTGTTGTTGTTGTTTTTTTTTTGTTTTTTTTTCAGCTTAATATGGCATGGAAATGTAGATCCCACCCTTCACTGTGCTCTGTTGTCTGTCGTGTTTTCCGTCATGTAAATAAATAAATAAATAAAGCTACTTATACTGTGTCCTTAAAGGATGTACCCTTTTTGTAAAGAAAAAGTGTATGCTGTTGAGTGTGTAGTAGAATATTGCATTTATTTAGAAACTAACAGCTTGACTCTTCTAGTTTGACTGTCTGTGTTTCAGAGATGAGATGTCACACCTCCTTTCACTTTGATTGGAGATGCCACAGCTACACATTGGCTGCGTCTCAATCAGCTCATGAATCAGAATGTGTTTTGCATAACTTTTTGTGTTATTAAGCAGTGTTATAAATGAGAGTATGTGCACTGTCAAAATAAACTAGTGAAGGTACTGAAGTCTTGCAATGCTGTCACTGAAAATGTGTACACCATGTACATTAATTTGAGACACTAGTTAGGACCCTGACTCTCTACAAATCGGGACACTGGTGGCTCTGTAACAGTACTTGGTTGGGATTCTGATGGAATGTGTCAGACAGATGTACAATATGATGTCCACAGTAATGACAGAGACTTAACTCACGGGGACAGAGCTTGGACTGGAGGGAATTTGCGATTGAGACAGCCATTAAAAGTAAGGAGCTGACTGAGATGCACCCACTATGTTGCAAGACAACATCTTTATTGCAAATGACTCCATGTTGCTGCTGTTGTTAAATTAAGTCTTAAAGTCTTAAAATTATGACATAAAAATAAGTAAGCAGAATTTAAGGTTGGACACCACTGAGGTTTTCTTGCACAGCAAGTGGAAATCTCTTACTGAGAGTTTGACAGCTGCTCTCATTCGATGGATACAGCATTAAATTATGTGATATTAAAATGTCAAAAGTATTAAATATGAAAATACACATTATACAGCATTATACACAACATTGTGTTTCTATAATCTTATAGTCAGCAACACTTTCTCATCATGCTGTAATGTTTCTGTAGATTTAAGTGTTTGAGAAGGAAGAGCCCCTTAACCTACATGATGCTCTAAATACCAGTTGTCTTATGCACAAACTGTTTGTCCACCCAACAGATCAAACCACATTTCAGAAGAAACCGACCACAGCAGCTTTCAGTTTGACACAGAAGCTTAACTTTAGTAAGACTAGTAACGCGAGATGCAAACACTTTTAACTTTTTTACTTTGGTTCTTCCATACTCAACAACTGAATAAATTGAATATACACAACCATTACCAAAAAAAAAAAAAAAAAAGGGTTTTATTTAACACAATATTATTTGAATTTATGTATTATGTATTCAAAAGTAGGAGGTTATGCCTTAAAAATAAATAAATAAAAGTGTTAAATGATAAAATTGAAGAATGTTTCCCTCCATTATAAACAGTTCATATAAACATTCATATATACATTCATGTACACACTATATTCACAGCACGTTCAAAGCATGTCAACAGAGCGTCAAAGTCTGCTGGGGGAGGATTCACAGACCAGATTAAAAGGGTGAATGTTTTCAGCAGACAGTTATATAACGTCAGACATTTCACTGAACCATTAAAGAAAATGTATCACATGTTTGTTTTGTTCTGTTTGTGCTGGTGGACTATGATTGGTAAGTTATAAAAGCATTTTTATAGTGTATTTTCTTTCAGTTTCAGAGAAAAAAAAAAAAATGTTTTTAAAAATGCATTAATCATGAATAACTACACATATCATGAACATTCACTGGACAAAAGTTTTGGTGAGCCTGTTTCATCTGCTGCTCTCAGTGTCTCATTTTAAATCTATTGAGAATATCCAGCAGTATTAAACTTGTACTTTCAAGCTGTAATGATCATGTATTTATTTATTTAAAATAAATAAACTTTCCACATTGATTTTACTCTAGATATGTTTATGTAAAGACCAAAGAAGCTTATCTGTCTTTTCATCTCACCTTTAACTTTGCTTTTGTGTCTTTGCTGCTGCTTTGCACAATTAATCTACTGCTGATCTCAGGCTTTAGAAACCATAAGAAGCTTTTATCTGATCCTGTATATTCTTCAGGTATGTTTGGGGCCAAAACAAATAAAATACAGTCAGTGTCAGTGATGGAGGGAGATTCTGTGCTTCTACCCACTAATGTCACTCAAATACCTGAACATGACAGCATAGTGTGGGTATTTGGAGCCGAAAAGTCTGTGATAGCTAAAATTAAAAGAAAGAAGCACATCTTCACCACATATGACAGTGTTCCTGATGGGAGATTCAGAGACAGACTGAAGCTGGACAATCAGACCGGATCTCTGACCATCACAAACACCAGAACTGAACATGCTGGACTCTATGAACTACAGATAATGGTAGAAAAAATTATATTAAAGACATTCAGTGTTTCTGTCTATGGTAAGTAGAGATCTTTGTCCAAACATTCACATATTCTTATTTTATCATCCATTTCATTAAATATTTTGAGATCACAGACATATTGTCTGTCATCAAACTAAACACTTACTCAATACACTGAAAAGTTAATTAGATTATTGATTAGATTCATCTTCATTTCTATTTATTCTCTCATGTTTTCAGCTCGTCTGCCTGTTCCTGTCATCAGCAGTAACTCTTCACTTTGTTCATCATTATCATCATCATCATCTTCACAGCAGAATTGTTCGTTGTTGTGTTCAGTGGTAAATGTGAGTGATGTGAGTCTCTCCTGGTACAAAGGAAACAGTTTACTGTCCAGCATCAGTGTGTCTGATCTTAGCATCAGTCTCTCTCTACCTCTGGAGGTGGAACATCAGGATAAAAACACCTACAGCTGTGTGATCAACAATCCCATCAGCAACCAGACCACACATCTGGACATCAACAAACTCTGTCACACATGTGCAGGTACAACAGCATTTATAATAGTGTTTATGTTCACATTCACTTACATTAATATCTCTCCTTTACTCTCTTTCTCATCCTCCAGCCTCTGTCTCTCTGATAGTGCTCATTTATCCAGTTGCTGTTGGATCTTTGTTGATTTTAGCTGTAATTGTGATATTCAGGATCTACAAGATACAAAGAAAAGCATACCATAAGGCAAGTGATTCCTACAAACCACTTTTAATCAATTAACAGCCATAATTATCATTTAATCACAAATAATCTCATACATTTTGTAGTTATACCCTCTAGTGCTTTTATATGGGAACTGAAGTGTAGGTATTGGCTTAAGCAATTACCATATATGATATTACACTCATTAAAAAAAGCTCATATTTATACACTAGATCAAACTCTTTACTCATTTCACTCGAAAAACAACAACATCAACATGAGCTAAGGAATTTTTGTGTATTTAAACAAAGTATAATTAGAATTTGCTAATGCTGTTTTACATACTGCAATCTGAAGCATAGTTACAATTGTAAAATAGTTAAAATTGTTTGTTTCTTTTGTTGTAGTTTAATGCATCTGATAATTTTGCTGAATCAGGTGAGACTGGTGATAAAGAGATCACTTACGTCACTTTCTACAAACAAGATGCACTGAAATTGGTAAGATGATTTATTTATTTCAGTGAATCTCTGTAGTTGAATCACATTTACATGCCCTTGTGTTTTTGTCTGTATGATCCATCAAATACAGCACTATGATTATCATTTAATGCAAGAAACACCAAGTACTGCTGCAGAGCTAAATGGCCTCCAACTCTCCATCCATGTCCAGCTCCACCTCTGTAGAACTAATGGGTGGAGTTATGTTTAGCAGTAGGGTAAGGGGTGGGGTTAGGGTGTGGCTGTGGTGTCTAGCTCCACCCATTACATCCAGTGATCCATTTGGCTCTGCAGTGAGCACCCGCTCAGAAACACTGACATAAATCCTATAATATTCATAATAGTGACTGTATCATTGTAACTACAAAATAACATTACAAGTCCATTGACACAAATAATGTTGTGTTAAATTTAATTTTTAAGCTTGTGAATAAAACTCCTAGGTACTGACGCCATAACAAATGTTAGCACAATAAAAATAATTTCATTTCTTAATATATGTAACATATGGGATGAGCAAGTAAGAAAAGGCTGTTGTCAGTACTAGCGTTAGCATGACTATTGCTCCTAATATAGCCGCCAACAACCCAAGCACAACTGAAACCACAAAATAACTCAAAGATAACAGAAACCCTTCTAAGTCTTCACAAATCTGTCCCTTTACTCAAAAGCAATAATAAAACATTTTATTTTAACATTTACTCTCCTAAAAACCAGCATCTTAAATACCTGATCTCATAAGACTGACCACATTACTTAGGCTAGATATTTTGTGTGAATCAGTTAGGAAGTCACATGAGTTAACACATGACCAAAAAAAAAAAAAAAAGGGGTCACAGAGCCTAACCATATACTCATTAAAAAAAATGCCACACTTTAGGAGCCATATCACCCTGTAGCCCAAGACTGATTGCCCACTGGAGCTAAGCAAGGTTGGCTAAATAGGAAAACTAGGTTTCTGCTAGATGAGGTGTTAGTGATCCAGTAGGGGGAGCTCATCCTGTGCTCTGTGATATTTTTGCAGAAAGTTAAAGAAGAAGATCTTGAGGAGGATGTTCATGTGGTGTTCACACCTATCAGCACTAGAAGATTATCTTAAATCTTTACAAAGTACCAAATTCAGCTGCAGAATTGTCTTCGCTACGAACCTCCAAAGACCGGGGCCATGCACAGATATTTTGAGGGGCAGTGGCCTGGGTTGAGCTATGGTTAAGTTTTGGGATCGGTGAGAAGAATCACATGTGGTACTTATTCTGGCAAAATAAATAAATAAATAAATAAATACATACATACATAAAAAAATCCCAATTTCATGACTGGTCTTCAGCAAGCCCAAAAGAGCCCACATTACACCTCTCTTTATCTCCCTACACTGGCTACCAGTTGTGGCTTACATCAAGTTCAAGACATGCCTGCATATAGATCAGCCACAGGCTCAGCACCCTCCTACTTCCACTCACTAAGATCTAAGATCTACCAGTGAGCGATGTTTTTATGGTACCATCACAGAAAGGCACAAAATCACTTTCCAGAACATTTTCAATTACAATCCCTGACAATTTTCAAGCAACAGCTGAAAACTCATCTCCTTCATCAACATTTGACTGCATTCAAATTATATGTAGCCTATGTAATTATACATATGTAAACCTTCCTTTCTTTAACTTTCTTTAATGCTTCCGTTTCCATGTTGAAGCTTGAACTAATCTGAACTACATCTGAAACTTTGTATATTTGCCTCTTTATGATGAATCGCTTGTTGTATTCCTCAATTGTAAGTTGCTTTAAATAAAAGCTTCTGCTAAATGCATGTAAATTTCCAAACATATAGCAGGATCATACTTTTTTTTTTGTTTTTATTTTATTTTATTACTATTATTATTATTATTTTTATTATTATTATTATTTTATTTTATTTTTTTTATTGTGATATTTAGAAATGGACTATAGAAAGAATTTTTTTTGCTTTTACCAGTTATTTATACTGTACAACCAATTTAGCATTTTCATATTTGATTAATAAACCAGACTCTGTGTCATATATGTCTTTTTTGTTTTATTTGTTTATTTATTTTAATGAATATTCAGTGTTACTAGAAGTTTGTGAAATTACAATTTGAAGAAAAAACCAATAGGTCAAATATGTGGTTAGCACAGTGATCAAATGTTTGATTAAAGTCCTGGCCTGAAGAAAAATACATGCCAATATTCAGTTATAGACATAGCACCACCAGCTGGCAGCAGGAAGTTTGGCACATATGAATGACTTTCACATATTCCTCCTATATTTACCATTTCAAATGCATATTCCCCATCGTTCACTGTTTTTCTAAGGCCACCAGGTAGAGGTGGCTCTGGGTATGAGGGCTCTTTCAATGCTGTTCTCTTTTTACTTCTCCTCTTCTCTCCCACTGCCATCTAGTGGTTACACAAAACCTTTGTAGACTAAACAGTCACATTTATTCACTGCCAGGGTGTTTTTCTTCTTTCTGTGTTTTATTTTTACTGTTTGTATCACATCTTTTGATTTCATCTTTTTTTTTATTTTTTTTTTTATTTATTTATTTATTTTTTATTTTGATGTTTTAAATGTTGTAGTTCCAGAAATACAACTAAAATGATGTTTTGTTTGTTTATTTATTTGTTTGGTTGTTTGTTTTTTTTTTTTTTTTCAGCTTAATATGGCATGGAAATGTAAATCCCACCCTTGTCTGTCATGTTTTCTGTCATGTAAATAAATGAAGCTACTTATACTGTGTCCTTAAAGCATGTATCCTTATTGTAAAGAAAAAGTGTATGCTGTTGAGTGTGCAGTAGAATATTGCATTTATTTAGAAACTAAAAGTTTTACTCTTCTAGTTTGACTGTCTGTGTTTCAGAGATGAGATATCATACCTTCTTTCACTTTGAGGTGATGCATTGATGCAGGCTATTGGAGATGCGACAGCTACACACTGGCTGCGTTTCAATCAGCTCATGAATCAGAATGTGTTTTGCATAACTTTTTGTGTAATTAAGCAGTGATATAAATGAGAGTAGGTGCACCGTCAGAATAAACTAGTGAAGGTCTTGCAGTCTTGCAATGCTGTCATTTCACAGTGCACACTGTGAAATGCGTACACCATGTACATTAATTTGAGGCACTAGTTAGGACCCTGACTCTCTACAAATCAGGACACTATACAACAGTACGTGGTTGGGATTCCGATGGAATGTGTCAGTCAGATGTACAATATGATGTCCACAGTAATGACAGAGACTTAACGCACGGAGCTGACCGAGATGCACCCACTATGTTGCAAGACAACATCTGTATTGCAAACAACTCCATGTTGCTGCTGTTGTTAAAATGAGTCTTAAACTCTTAAAATTATGACATAAAAGTAATAAGTAAGCAGAATTTAAGGTTGGATACCACTGAGGTTTTCTTGCACAGCGGGTGGAAATTTCGGTCCCTTACTGAGAGTTTGCCAACTGCTAATGCAATGGATACAGCATTAAATTATTGATATTAAAATGTGAAAAGTATTAAATACGAATTAAATATGATCTTTGTGTTTCTATTATTTATCTTATAGTCAGCAACACTTTCTCATCATGGTGCAATGTTTCTGTAGATTTAAGTGTCTGAGCAGGAAGAGCCCCTTCACCTACACGATGCTCTAAAAACCAGTTGTCTCATGCACAAACTGCTTGTCCACCCAACAGAACAAACCACATTTCAGAAGAAAACCAACCACAGCAGCTTTCAGTTTGACGCAGAAGCTTAACTTTTGTAAGACTAGTAACATGAGATGCACACACTTTTAACTTTTTACTTTGGTTCTTCCATACTCAACAACTGAATAAACTGAATATACACAACCATTACCAAAAAAAAAAAAAAAAAAAACGTTTTTATTTAACACAAAAAAAGGTTTTATTTAACACAATATTCTTTTACTTGTATGTATTTAAAAGTAGGAGGCTAACCTTAAAAATAAATAAATAAATAAAAATCAGTGTTAAATGATAAAACTGAAGAATGTTTCCCACTATTATAAACAGTTTATATAAACATTCATATATACTTTCATGTACACACTATACTCATAGCACATTCAAAGCATGTGAACTGAGCGTCAAAGTGTTGGGGGCGGATTGGCACACCAGATTAAAAGGGTGAAAGTTTTCAGTAGACAGCAGCGGACAGTTATATTAGCTAAGACATTTCACCGACCCATTAAAGCAAATGTATCACATGTTTGTTTTGTTGTTATTGTGCTGGTGGACTATGATAGGTAAGTTATAAAAGCATTTTTAATAGTGTATTTTCTTTCAGTTTCAGTTAAATTTGTACTTTCAAGCTGTAATTTTCATGTATTTATTTATTTATTTTAAACAAATAAATAAAATAAGTAACTTGACACATTGATTTTACTCTAGATATGTTTAAAATATATAAAGATTAAAGAAGCTTATCTGTCTTTTCATCTTACATTTCGCTTTGCTTTAGTGTCTTTGCTGCTGCTTTGCACAATTAATCTACTGCTGATCTCAGGCTTTAGAAACCATAAGAAGCTTTTATCCGATCCTATATGTTCTTCAGGTATGTTTGGGGCCAAAACAAATAAAATACAGTCAGTGTCAGTGATGGAGGGAGATTCTGTGCTTCTACCCACTAATGTCACTCAAATACCTGAACATGACAGCATAGTGTGGGTATTTGGAGCCGAAAAGTCTGTGATAGCTAAAATTAAAAGAAAGAAGCACATCTTCACCACATATGACAGTGTTCCTGATGGGAGATTCAGAGACAGACTGAAGCTGGACAATCAGACCGGATCTCTGACCATCACAAACACCAGAACTGAACATGCTGGACTCTATGAACTACAGATAATGGTAGAAAAAATTATATTAAAGACATTCAGTGTTTCTGTCTATGGTAAGTAGAGATCTTTGTCCAAACATTCACATATTCTTATTTTATCATCCATTTCATTAAATATTTTGAGATCACAGACACATTGTCTGTCATCAAACTAAACACTTACTCAACACGCTAAGTTAATTATATTATTTATTAGATTCATCCTCATTTCTTTTTATTCTCTCATGTTTTCAGCTCACCTGCCTGTTCCTGTCATCAGCAGTACCTCTTCAACTTGTTCCTCTTCATCACAGCAGAATTGTTCATTGTTGTGTTCAGTAGTGAATGTGGTGAATGTGACTCTCTCCTGGTACAAAGGAAACAGTTTATTGTCCAGCATCAGTGTGTCTGATCTCAGCATCAGTCTCTCTCTACCGCTGAAGGTGGAATATCAGGATAAAAACACTTATAACTGTGTGCTCAACAATCCCATCAGCAACCAGACCACACATCTGGACATCAACAAACTCTGTCACACATGTGCAGGTACGACAGCACAGATAATAGTGTTTATGTTCACATTCTCTTACATTAATGTCTTCCCTTTCCTCACTTTCTCATCCTCCAGCCTCAGTCACTCTAATAGTGCTGATATATGCTGGATGTTTCTTAATTGTAGCTGTAACTGGGACCTTCTGGATTCGCAGGAAACAAAGAAAAACAAACCAAGAAGGCAAGTGCACTAATAAGACATTGCAAGATTGAGTTTTCTTGTTGTTTAATGCATTTGCTAATTTTGTTGAAACAGATGAGACTGGTGATGAAGAGATAACTTACGCTGAGACTACTTTCTACAAACAGGATGCACCTAAAGTGGTAAGACGATTTATTTCAGTGTGTCTCTGTGAGTCACATTTAGATGCCCTTTTCTGTCTGTCTAATGATCTATTACATATATCACATACAAAACATCACCATAACAGATATTTATAAAAGCCGTAAGATCATAATTTAATGCAAAAAAACACTAACACATCATTGCAATTAAAAGAAAAGTCTATTGTTGCAAGTAAAGTTGTGTTGAACTTAATAAGTTTAAAGTGTGTGCATAAAAAATGCATAGCTAGCTATAACCCATCTAACCATACAAAAAATTATTTAATTTATTAATATATGTAACATTTTGGATGAGCATATTAAAAAGGTCTGTTGTCAGTACTAGCATTACCTGTTCAGAGTCTAGCTGCCAACAACCCAAACACGTCTGAAACCACAAAATAACTAAGAAAACAGAAATCCATCTGAATTTGGCTTTGCCAAATAAACCATTTCTATAAAGTAAATATTCAATGGAAGCGTGTCCTTTACATGAAAGGAAGTGTCAGGAACACTCGTATGTACTATTTGTGTACTTTTGGAGACTAAACTTACCTGAAATTAGTGAAAACAACAAAGAGATACGGAGTTCCGCTGCTTGACACTTGAGTTTCCGCCCCGTTTCCATGGTAACTCCCTCTGCTCCAGACTTGAATGTTCAGCGAGCGCGCCCATGAAACACGTAGAAGTCACGCAGAATTTACGTAAATACAATGATATAATATAATACTAAACGTCAAGCGTTTTCAACGAGTTATAATCCACTAGGTGGCACTTTTTGCTGGATTTCTCCCATGTCAAATAAACAGTATATAAACCATATGGTTTGCGAATGTAACGTTAGGTGCTTAATAACACATAATTTATGGGATGTGCAGGTTGTGCGGTTACACATAACTTTAAACTATTTCTACCATCTATTTCTATACTTGCTATATTTATGTCCATGGCTATATTAGGGCTATGTGGTGTGAAATAAAGGTGCTTGGGCTAAATTTGGACTAAATCAGACGGACCAAACAAAGCCGAGTTTTCAACGACTATTTTTGGATTATATTTGGATGAAATCACATGGACAAAAAAAAAAAAAAAAATTAAATTAAATTAAACATCAATTTTTTGGGCTAAAAGTAGTCCATGACGGACCGAATTTTTATAGCCCAAAAAACGACGTCCAAATGACGTCTGGTGCTGGGTGGGTTTTGTCTACTCAACAAATAATAAAATATTTAATTTTAACATTTACTCTCCTAAAAATCCAGCTGGAGCATCTTCAGTATCTTTAAAACCTGATTTCATAAGACTAACCACATTAGGTAAACAAGCTATATCTGTGCTGTGAATCAGTCAGGAAGTCACATGATGTGCGACCAAAAAAATATGGGTCACAGACCCCAACCATATAACCATATGTGCAAAACACTTCACACTTCAGGAGCCATATCACCCTGTAGCCTAAGACTGGTTGCCCACTTAAGCTAAGCAGGGTTGACTATAGGCTAAGCATTAAGACAAGGTTTCTGCTGGAAGAGATATTAGTCGGGTCAGCAGGGGGAGCTCATCCTGTGTCTGTACTATTTTTACAGAAAGTTGAAGAGGAGGAACATGCGGAAGAGAATCATGTGGAGGAAGACCATGTGGCGTACGCACCTATCAATATTAGAAGATGATTTTAAACCTTTTCTAAGTATCAGATCCAGCTGTAGAACAGTCTTTGCTAGGACCCTCCAGAGACCAGGGCCATGCACAGACATTTGAGGGGCAGTGGCCTGAGCTGAGCTATGGTTGAGTTTTGGGATTGGTGAGAAGAATCACCACATGTGGTACTAATTCTGGCAAAAGGTATAAAAAATTCAATTTCACAGCTGGTCTTTAGCAAGTCCAAAAGAGCCCACATTATATCTCTCTTTATCTCCCTACATTGGCTACCTGATGTGGCTCCCATTAAGTTCAAAACATGCCTGTTTTGATCACTTCCTGTGTTTATTTGCCTCTTTATGATGAATTGCTTGTCATATTCCTTAATTGTAAGTTGCTTTGGATGCTCTCAGCAAAAGCTCTCAATGAACATATGGCAGGATCTTTTTTTTTTTTTTTTTTTTACAGTTTTTTACAGTTTTTTACAGTTATCTGTACTGTACAACCAATTTTAGGAATTTTAATAAATCAATAGGCCTACATTTAAATATGTGGCTAGTACAATGTTCTGGTGGATTTTAGTACCATTTTAGTACAAATGTCCTTGCTAGGTAGGCTGTTCCTGGGGGCACACCAACTCTTCCTAATCAAACAAACCTGATTCAACTCATCAGCTCATTAGTAAAGACTCCAAGACCTGAAATATATATAGGTCCGATAAGGAAAACATCCAAAATGTTCATATGTGCTATATGTCAGCGCACTAACCACAAGGCTATGGACGCCGACAATTCAGGTAAATAAAGTATTGATCTATGTCTGGTTTGTGTGCACAAGTATAATTAAATTAGTCAAAGTAATTTAACTAAACAAACAAACAAACAAACAAATAAATAAATGCCACATAAAATTCAGTTTTGTTAAATTACACTACAAGTTGAAATTACAAACACTGTTGCACTGTTGCAAAACATTATTACCCAGATTGTACGTCTCTAAGATGTCGACTAATGCTTGATCTGGAAAACTTGCAATGTAAATCTGATAAACATCGGATAAAAAGCAGATTTACATAAATTCTCAATTCCTGCCGATATCACTTCTTTTGTGGCAGAAGTAAACTGCTGCAGAAAAAAAAAAAAAAAAAAAAAAAAAAAAAAAAACTTTATTTTGCCATGCAAAACATAATGTATAATTGCAGCACTCATTACAAATATGGAGTAAAGAGTTCAGATCTAGCGATCGGTTCTGCGCAGATTTTGTTCATCTTGTTCGTTTTGCTCAGTATTGTAAAAAGCATTTCACTTCACATTATGGTTGTATATGGGAAAATTAACTACTATAATGCAGCGCCATCTAGTGTACTAAGAATTTACCTTTCCAATATTAGCTGGTAAGTTACAAGAGCATGGGTTAATTTAAACTGTTAGTTTTCATATGCTGTTATCTCATAGTTCAAATCCAAGCGAGGCAATACTGTGTGATCTGCTTTGCAGTCCAGTCTCTGTTTGCTTGAGAATTTAGAATACAGCCCTGGAAATGTCATCAAAATGTATTAAAATGTAAGTGGCTCAGGCTCAGATTGTCAGAAAGAGGCTTGCGGTTATATATATATATATATATATATATATATATATATATATATATATATATATTAATGATTGATACTGAGCATACAGATACAAATAATTTCTCAAACAATCTCTAAAAGTGATTAAAAACAATTCTGCAGTAATCACAAACAAGAACAAAGGTAAAATAAATTCAAAAATCAATTAACGTATAATTTCAAACTACAGATGATTTCAGGATTTGTAAATGAACAGAAGTCTTAATTTGTACTTCAGGTCTGTTTGGTGTTGAGGCAACTAAAATAGAGTGATGAAGGGAGATTCTGTTACATATAAACCGTTAATTTTTGTTTTTCCTTGTTGTTCATTCGACGTCATCACTTATGTTTTGCGAAGCATTATTTTGCTATACTTCAGCTTTGCATTGCATTTTAATGCATTTTGTGGGCGGAGCAATGAAGGGAAGGGTGCGTTTGTTTTGGTTTTGATTTTAAATATCATCAGTGTTTCTCAGAAATCACTTACTACATCTTTAGGAGTTATGTTGTTACTGTTGTGAAGTGCTTTTTCTCAGAGGTTTTCTAGAGGTTTCATACAATATTCAACATTTATTTTCTAATGTTTAAAGAATAAAAATAAAGCAAATGCTTTAATTGTAAATTGGTCATGTAGATGAGAGGCCCTAATGATCTTTGTGACCTAAGCTTGTCTCAAACCATGGAGAGAGGAGTGAGATAACATGGGAAAAGTTTTACATGGGAAGTCCTTCAAGTCATTTATTATTCTGAAGAATAATAGTAAGTAACAATTTAACAAACCACTCGAAAGGATATATAATGAAGTGGCAGGAGATTTTAGAATCCACCCCCAAAACTCAGTTAACATAGATCTTATAGATCTGTGATCTCAGATTCAGTGGTCAAAGCATCTATTTATCGCTGCCTCCTGTCGCCTGTTTGAACAATAACACAGTCAATTAAATATAATTTATTTGGCAAATTAGAAGGAAGTACATATTTTTGCATCTTTTTTTAAAGATGATTTTTCCACAATAAGTATTGTAATACCCACCTGTGTCTTCTTTATGCACCTGCAACATCAAAAACACAAAAATATAGCTGCCACAATACCACCAACACATATTCCACCAACAAATATAGCAAAGGAAGACAGACCTGGATCTGGAACAGTGAAAGACAGTCATTATTACTAAAGAGTACAACTACAACTGATTTTACTGATTTAACTGATAAAGTTTAATTTTAAGTATAGCAGTTAAAGCGGCATTGCAGCACAGTGAGCTCAACAAGAAACAGCTTTTTCACATCAGTAACATCAGTAAACATCTTGCTGGGAAAATTGTGATACATTCACGTCATGTACAGTATATATGAAATTAAATGAAATAAAAACATTTATTGATTTGTTTTCGAAATGCTCAATGGGAGGTGCCCTGAATGTTTAAATGACACTCACCAGTGACAGTAAGACTGAAAGTTCTAATGATACTGATCCTGATGATTCTGCTGCTCATATATAAATGATAAAATCCAGAGTCTGTGATTCTGGTGTTTTTAATGGTCAGAGATCCAGTCATGAAATCCAGCTCCAGTCTGTTTCTGAATCTCTCAGCACACTGATCATCTTTACAGATCTTAATCTGATCTCCAGTGATTTCAGCGATAAGAGTGTCATTAAAATACCATGTCATCATATCATCTGGGTATTTCATTACACTAGAAGATAAAGTTACAGATTCTCCCTCATTCACAGACTTCCACTTTATTTCATCAGGAACATCTATAACACAAACCAACAGCTGCTGAAAGGAGGTATTATATAATGCAAAATTGACTGTCTAAATATTTGCACTATAATGCAAAATATGGCTGCAAGCCGCGATTACCGATGTTCAAGTTCTTTAATGTATTTAAAGGAGAACTTGCAAAACAAAGATTCACATATAATGTATTCATCCCCTTGTCATCTAAGATGTTCATGTCTTTCTTTCTTCAGCCGTTAGGAATTATGTTTTTTGAGGAAAACCTTTCAGCATTTTGAGCCAGAATACAAGGAGTTCAAGGAGAGCAAGGCAAGACGAGCTTTTGGGAATAAAAAGTATTTAGATTGTTTTTTTTTTTATGAAAACAACCGATTGTTTTGAGATCGTTTGAAGCTGCATTTAAACTGCATTTTGGAAGTTCAAAATCGGGGCACAATATCAGTCCATTATATGAAGAAAAATGCTGAAATGTTTTCCTCAAAAAAAAAACATAATTTCTTTACGACTGAAGAAAGAAAGACATAAACATCTTGGATGACAAGAATGTGAGTACATAATCTGTAAATATTTGTTCTGGAAGTGAGCTTCTCCTTTAAACACATATGAAAAAAGACATTACATATTAAGTAGACATTACATATTATTTAAGCAAGCCTGTAACTAGCTAAATCAATTATTTAAAAAGCATTTTTGGCAAACCCAAGTAATTTATCATTGAAATATGATGTTTGTAATGTTTATGTATGTTATAGCGCTATCTGTGGTCTCCCTAAAACTTTGCATGCTTGTTTAGAATCACCTGTCGCATGTGCCCGCCTGGTTTTGAGAAGTTTTGAGTTTTCATTTAAGCTTTATATGCTTTGGGGCCTATTTGGACAGGCCCCTTTTCTAAACAACCACGTTATAGCTTCACCAAAAGATTCAATTTTAAACATTATTTTGATAATTATTGACCTAGAAAGTCCAGAGAATTGTATTGCAGTGTTTTTTGTTTTGTTTTGTTTTGTTTTGTTTTTTGTTCTATTTTTTCAGTGAAACCAGTGAAAGGATTGGTTGGCAAAAGTATGTTTTTTACATTTTCTCAATAATTTACCAAACAGTTTGATTGACAGCAGTGGTTCTAGAGGCAAAGTTGTTTGTAATGAGGAGGTCTGATATGAATATGTGAAAAACCACAAAATATACAATCGTTTACACCCTTGAAAAATGTGATATCTTCCCCCATTGGCTGATTTCTTCCAAAATGCTCACCCAGTTTTGTTTTTGATCGACCTCCATTAACCTTGTCTAATAGGTGCTCAAAGTTTATCAGACTATAGCCCATGTTTTTTTACGCAAATATCCTTACAGACACTTGTGGTATTTTGGACTAATAACGGTTGCGTAGTTATAGCCGTTTTTATGTTTTTATTTATTTTTTTAATCATCTTATAGCGCCACCAAGTGGCCAAGCTCAGTGTCTTTTTTTTTAATCAGATTCATACGGTGGCCGAGAGAGCTCAAAGCCCTACAACTTCAGAAAACACATGCAAACAGAAAAAAACGACAACAAATTAAGAAAACATCTTCATCAGTTTGACAACACGGCGCTGCAGATCCTCGCAACACAAACACGGAAACGCGCTGCAAATTCTCACAACACAACCAAACACAGAAACGCACTGCAAACACACAAACGCGCTGCAAATAGCACGGACCACAACGGAAATGTTTCAGGGGGACCTCAAAAAGTGACGAACCCAGCTGGGACCTGATTATTATTTATTTATTTATTTTATTCAGTTTCATTATCGAGAAAAAAAAAACAAAAAAAAACAAGGCAACATTGCACATTTCAAATTGAAAATTCAACTGCAAAAAAATAAAATAAAATAAAATAATAAAAATAAAATAAATAAATAAATAAATAAATAAATAACAGCAGAAAGAGAAAACACACAAAATGAACAAAAACATACCAAAAGAAAAACTAAAAAAAAAAAAAAAAAAAAAAAAAAAAAAGGAAATTCCAGGGCAGTTACATAAATTTGAAAAGCTTTAAAATTTGTTTTGTTTTTATGAGCTTATTTTGAGATCTCATATTAGAGAGGGTTTCAGGGTAAATTTTAAGATCAGTGTTACAAAATGTAATATATAATGGTTTCTTCTGACTTACTTTTGACTTGTGAATATAAAACTTTGCTAAGATAATCAAGAGATTTATAGTATAAACCTGTTTATCAGGAAAAGAGGGGTTTTGAAAACAAAGTAAAATATCATGAAAATCATATGCGGGGTTTAGGGGTGGCTGAGGGGGGCACTGCCCCCCCAGACGAGAGACAATCATGATTTTGTGTGATATATATATATATATATATATATATATATATATATATATATATATATATATATATATATATATATATATATAATTTTTTTTTTTAGTGGATAGAATAAGTACGTTTTGGGTAAATTAATTTCAGTTTAAGTCCCATATCCTCACTCATGATTCCCAACTTGTCTTGATAGAGAGGACTCACTTTTCTTTATTTTCTCCTTTTGCAAGTTAACTGTTTGGCTACATCAGAAAGCTACATCAGAAATTTGGACAACCTCAATTTCCCTGTTTCACTCGCTTTCCATAGCTTTCAAATAGCTTGTAAATGCGCAGTGCACATTTTACTTTCACTTTTAAATTAGCGGCAATTTGGCGTCAATTGCTTGAATCCCATTCAAGCAACAAGATACAACGTTAAACTCACTTATCCTATAAATTAATCATGGAACTTTTATTAACAAAACGAATAAAAATAGCTTACACCCTGCTATATGCTTAATATAATATAACAAATAACTTAGGCTATAGGCCTACATAAATTTTAAATAGCCTAGTATACAGAACTGAAAATCGGTAAACATGTGGAACCAAATAAATTTAAGAAACGGAGAACGTTTATTAGCAAAACGAATAAGAAAGACAATACAGAAAGTAAAAATCAGCAAACACTGTAGAACCAAATTAATAAGAAACGAATGTTCAAAACTTCGAAAACCACCATAGATAAACGGCAAAAGTCAACAGGCTTTTCAAAATAAAAACATTGGCAAACTTCCACCATCGTCTTGTCTGTATCGCCTGACCTCACTCTTCTTGTCGGTCAGCTCGTCCCTCTGCTGGCTGATAAATAAAATCTGTTCTGTTCTCCAACTGAACTAAACTATAATTTATTTCTATAAAAAAAAAAAAATAAAAAAAAAAACGATGGTGGTGGTCGGTGCCGCGGTGGGCAAGTGGCATAACCGTGTTGCAGAACACCTACTATGGCCAAAAGCCTATTCTCTGCATTAGGTACCCTAATGTTTTTTTGTTTGTTTGGGGTTTGCTTAATTTCTTTGTTATGTCTATTTTAAAGTCAGTCCAAAATGAAATAGCATAAGGGCAATAGAAAAATAAATGTTCAATATATGGACCTGATTATTTGTTCAGTGGCTTTTGGTCAGAGAGGTGTTGTCCGTGAACTAAAAGGTGAGTTTTTTTTTGTTTAACATCCTGATCATACGATTCATTGGTCTTTTGGATGTTATTAGACTAATCTGACGAATCACACACTTAACTGTGAAACGTTATTAACTTAATTGCAAATATATAAATAAATAAATATATGCAAATAAATATAAGGTTCACCTATATAAATAAGTATAAAGTTAACGAAAAAAACTGCAATGCTTCATTAATGGTTAAAAAACAGGTCAAAATCTAGGTCCCAGCTGGGTTCGTCACTTTTTGAGGTCCCCCTGAAACATTTCCGTTGTGGTCAGTGCTATTTGCAGCTGTTTCTGTTTTTGGTTGTGTTGTGAGAATTTGCAGTGCGTGTCCGTATTTGTGTTTGCGTTGCCAGGATTTGCAGCGCCTGTGTTGTCAAACTGATGAAGATGTTTTCTTAATTTGTTGTTGTTTTTTCTGTTTGCATGTGTTTTCTTAAGTTGCAGCGCCTTGAGCTCTCTCGGCCACCTTAGATTCAGCTCTTACATGCGCGTTGTGAGTTTGGCTAAGATACCTCATTCCGTACAAAAGTTATAGCGGTTTTATGAAAGGTGGCCATGCCCCTTTTGAACATTTTGGCATCCCTTTGCAACAGAGAGTTGGAGTTCATCTTTTTTTGATTATTCATATTCACCAGAGAATCTTTCTGCACTGGTTTTGTTCCGATTGGGTGAAAAATCTAGGACAAATTGACGGACAAATCCGACATGTGTTTTGTCCGGTGTGAGTCAAGGATTCCAACGACATGAGACACTCGAGTCTGCGTCGAATGGTTTAGGAGTTAAGAGCGTTGTCATACTTTTTTATCGCTGTAGCACCCCCGTCACCCCCGTCACCCCCGTCAGGCCGATTGGGCTGAGCCTTGGTGAAATCGAATACGGTGTGAGTCCTACCATCTCTCCAAGTTTCAAGTCTCTAAGACTTACGGTTTGGACTGCCAGATCAGTTTTAGGTGGAGATTGCTGATCGTTGGCTATTCAAACAGTGACTACGCGCTTGAACCCCTAATGATGATATGATGTAAACATATATAACCTGCTAGCTCCTCAATAACTTACCACTGACAATGACACCAAAGAACTTTGTACTGTTGCTGTTGTTTTTGTGGATTATCTGTAGTCCATAAAGTCCAGAATCTGTGATGCTGACGTTTGTAATGGTCAAAGATCCAGTGTGATGATGCAGATTCAGTCGGTCTCTGAATCTCTCAGTGCCATTGTTACACTGAGCATCTGTACAGATTAAACTGGGATTCTGACTGATCTCAGCTGTATGAATGTCTTCATAATACCATCACCGTTTTCTTGTTGGTCTGTTTCAGCATCAGTATAAAGAGTGACTAAATCTCCCTTATTCAGAAACACTCCATGTATATAAGCATTAGAATCACCTGAAGATGAAATATAGAGTTAATTATAAGGCAAACAAAAATAACAGGAAAATGCTGTGAAAATTCACTCCTTAAACAACACATAACTCACATACAAGTCCCGTTCCCACACAGTGAAGATCATTTTATAGATTCTAGATTCCATATCAAATTAGTTCACTGCTATTTTGCTCCATATGCTAATTTATTAATACTAAAATAAATGTTTTATTATTATTTCATTTTACTTTTACTTTGATTATGCATGTATTTACAGAACACAATTTATCAGCACTTTTGAACTACTTTAAAACAACAATTAATAAATAATAGAAAATGATAGATAAAATATCTCTTTAAAGTGCATTGATTGACTAAATGATGCTCACCAATGACAATAACCCTGAAGCTCTTTATGGGGCTTATGATGCTTCTCTGTAGTGTATAAATACCAGAGTCTGTGGTTGTGATGTTCATGATGGTCAGAGATCCAGTCTGATGATCCACCTTCAGTCTGCCTCTGAATCTCTGACACTGATCATTTGTACAGATATAATTCTGATTTCCAGCGATTGCAGCAATGAAAATTCTATTAAAGTACCACCCCATCAGATCATTTGGGTTTATTAGGCCTACACCAGGATCTAAAGTGACAGATTCTCCTTCCTTCATCATTTTCACTTCTGGAAAAGCAGAAACACCTGAAACACAAGCCAACAACTGCTTCAATGGGACATCAGATGCAAAATTCGAACGAAATATGACGTCATGCTGCTTGATTTTAGAGATATTTTAACACCCATTCAGACAGCTAATATTAATAATGTAAAGTGTAGGCACGCAGATGGTTTAAGAGTCTGGTATTGATGTGTGATTCTGCCTTGAATAAAAATAAATAGATTGGCATATCCCGAAGGTATGTACAATCTATTTATTGCCCATTTGGCACTGCAAACAACACCAACAACAACAACAAATCAAACAAACTTAACTTTGTCTTTCTTCATGCAAACGAAATATTTAAATTTAAGACAAACTGCCTCTGCTCTCAACACCACTGCGCACCAGTAACTACTCAAATACACTGAAAATACTCCTCTAGTGCCAAAAACAAGAATTACAACTCAGTATAATGGCTCCAACATAAAGTTTTATGTACTGTGTAACCTCATTTCAGCCTTTTGTTTGGTTCAGTGGTTCAATCTTCCTTCTCTCTCCCAAAAAGTGCATTGCTACAATTAACTAAAACAGCTACACAAAAATGATATTTACCATTTAAACAAAATAAAATGCAGCTTCAAATTATTTTTATTGTTATCACTGGAGATTCATAATAAATAATCGGCTCAGCAACCCAGACAAACATAGCCTATAAAACTCGCAACTTCATTTTAAGCCGTCAGCTACTTAAAACAGCAATAGGCTTATCTAAAAATGAATAAAACCGATACATTAATTCATTCGTTTGCTTAAAGAGATAATCTAACAAAAAAAAAGCACTTACCAACCATAAACGCACAGAATAAGAGCAAAATGAAGAGCCTCATTTTTACCAGGATGCAAAATGCAAAATGCTGATTCTGCGTAAATTAAAGCGTTTGTCCGTATAAACGCACAAGCAATAAATGCGTTCTTCTGTATAAACGCAATCTCTTTGACATGCCCAGGTCAGACCTCCCTGTTCTTGCTCACTGGTTTAACCAAGACCGCACCTGAAAAGAAAAGCATTTTTTTAAGTTTTAACAAGAACCTAAATAATTTAAATAACAAATTTCCTTGTATTTCTATAATACTGGTCTGACACCCTGTACCCCCCCCCAACTGTCCCACAGCACAGCCATCAACACCCTGCCCCTCCATCCCCCCTACTGTTTCTCAACCTGCCCTTAAGATCTGTGAAGGTGATGTTTGCAAAGTCTTCAGGAAGCAGAAGATAAGGAAAGCCAAAGGCCCAGACGGTGTCTCTCCAGCCTGCCTTAAAGCCTGTGCTGTCCAGCTATCATCTATCTTCACATTGATCTTCAACAGATCTCTGGAGCTGTGTATAGTCCCATCCTGCTTTAAATGTTCCACCATCATCCCTGTACCCAAGAAACCAAAAACCACAGGACTTAATGACTACAGACCTGTTGCTTTAACATCTGTGGTCATGAAGTCATTTGAGAGACTGGTGTTGGCCTTCTTGAAGGACATTACTGGACCCTTGCTGGACCCCCTGCAGTTTGCTTACCGAGCAAACAGGTCTGTGGATGATGCAGTCAATATGGGATTGCACTACATCCTTCAACATCTGGACAAACCAGGGACCTATGCAAGGATCTTGTTTGTGGACTTCAGCTCTGCTTTCAACACCATCATTCCAGATATCCTTCAGAATAAACTGTCACAGCTCTCTGTACCCACCTCCATCTGTCAGTGGATCACCAGCTTCCTGACAGATAGGCAGCAGCTAGTGAGGCTGGGAAAACTCACATCCGGCACCCGCACCATCAACACTGGAGCTCCCCAGGGTTGTGTTCTCTCCCCACTGCTCTTCTCCCTCTATACAAATGACTGCACCTCTAAAGACCCCTCTGTCAAACTTCTGAAGTTTGCAGATGACACCACTGTCATCGGTCTCATCCGGGATGGCGATGAATCTGCTTACAGACAGGAGGTTGAGCAGCTGTCTCTCTGGTGCAGTCGCAACAATCTGGAGCTCAACACGCTCAAAACTGTAGAGATGACGGTGGACTTCCGGAGAAAGCCCCCTGCACTCACCCCTCTCACAATCATGAACAGCACTGTGGCTCTAGTGGACTCATTCAAGTTCCTAGGAACTAACATCTCCCAGGACCTGAAGTGGGACATTCACATTGACTCAATTGTGAAAAAAGCCCAGCAGAGGTTGTACTTTCTTCGTCAACTGAAAAAGTTCAATCTACCACAGGCACTGATGACACAGTTTTACTCCGCTGTCATTGAGTCAGTTCTGTGCTCTTCTATAACTGTCTGGTTTGGGGCAGCCAGTAAATCAGATATAAGAAGACTGCAACGGACTGTTAGGACAGCAGAGAGAATCATTGGTGTGCACCTGCCCAACCTTCAGGACTTATACATCTCCAGAGTGAAGAAACGGGCAGGAAACATCATCCAAGACCCTTCTCACCCCGGACACAACCTGTTTGCACTTCTCCCCTCAGGCAGACACTACAGATCCCTGAGCACTAAAACATCTAGACATAAAAATAGCTTTTTCCCCAATGCCATCTCCAGTTTAAACAGATAAACATGAACATTACCTGGGTTCTACAATTCATTTCTGTATTTCTTTCTCCATTTCTAATTATTGTCTCTTTCTGTAGTATTATTATGTAAATACTCATGCACATCTCTTATTTATATAGCTGTATATAGAGAAAATAATGCACAAATCTGTACATAAATCATCTGTTCCAGATTCATACATTATTATTTATTTTTAAGTTTTTTTTAAAATGTTATTATTTAAATGTTGTATGTATGTATGTATGTATGTACCAGGAGCACCTTAAAAAACCACAACAAATTCCTCGTGTGTTTGCGCACACTTGGCGAATAAAGCTAATTCTGATTCTGATTCTTAAGGCGTTTACTACGAATGCTTTATTAGAGCAGCATCTAATGTCTAAACTAAATTTATTATGACTGAATCAGATGTTTTTATTGGCATTATGACATTAACATACAAATATATTTGACTTTATTGCTTGTTTCAGAAAGAAAATGGTGTTTAAAGGCTGATGTGAAGTTGAAGGAAAAAAAAAAAAAAACACGTCTACAAGTATTCAGCTCATGAAATAACATGCCATTTTTGTCTTTTACCACAAAATAGAAGCTCTATATATTCACAGATCATTTACAATATTTGACTGGCCCAAAATGCCAGCTTACAACATTACAACAGAAACATCACATAATGTAAATAAGTTGTCACAGAATAAGAATACATGAATAACTCAAAAAAAAAAAAAAAAACACACATCAGATAGAACCTTATAATTCTGAAATGAACATAAAGACAAATCCAAAAAAGGAAATGAAGAGTTCAGATGCAAAACCAGCTAAAAGCCATCTCGGTCAAAAATGAGATAATGATCCTGAGTGAATGCTCCTGACACATAGTACACGTCCATCAAATACTTTTACTTCACACTTGCTAAATTCCAGCCTCAGCACAATCAGAAGTACCAGTACTTACATAGAAACCTATACAAAGTAGCCAGAAAGAAATGCTGATTTTAAAGAAATACGTCAGATGGATTTAGAGGCTTTTGCATCTGAACTCTTCAAATATGGTTATATTTAAGGAGATAAAAAATGTCCTTATCAACCTTAATTTATATGGTAATAAAAATGTATCAAATTAACGTTTTGGGTGGGGTTTGGTGAGCTTTTGGAAATTGTCAACCCAATCTGGCAATGCTGTTAAATGCCAGAATGATAAACAATAAATCAATAATACGTTGATATTGATATCAAACTGGCAAATTCTGCACTAAGGATCATGTGGAGGAGGATCACATGGATCACCTATCGGCATTACAAGATGATCTTAAACCTTTTCTAAGTACCATATCCAGCTGTAGGACTGTCTTCGCTAGGAACCTTCAGAGACACTACAAATATTGTCTTTTAAATATAGGCTGCTTTGCAGTACAATGTCTTTGACCAATTATACTGTACAACCAATTCAGCATTTTCATATTTGACTCTTAAACCCTCAGCACTAATTCATATGATGTGTGTTTATTTATATGTCTGTATATGTTATGAATGATAAATATTATCTTAATGTGGTTTAGCCTGTTCCACACAACTTCTTCACAAACATTTTTTGTGGTTCATGTCAGTTTGTGTATATGTGGATGTGTATGTTTGAAGTATGGCGTTTAAAAAAACGAACGGAATTCAAACTTAGGTTCCGGGGTGATGACAAGACGAACAGCTATAGACACACGTCTGACAACCGAATGAACCTGTTCAACCAGCTGTCGAAGGAGTCTGAGGAGCGAGCTGACAATACAGTGCAGGCCTGAGCCACTATAGATTACTGAAAATATGTACTGAAGGAATCTATCCATCTTATTTTTCAATTCTGGAGTAAGCAGTTTTCTGTAAATGGTCGAGACTTAATTATGTACATAGACAGCACATACACATCTGCAAGATGTCTGTTAAAGATCATTTGATCTGGAAAGCATCTGCCTTGTACAAACATCTGACAGACGTCTGTAAGATGTCAGTTTTACACACATTCTAAATCATAAACATCTTAAAGACATCTAATAACGTCTATTTGAGATCTGATAGGAAACGTCCTATAGACATATCGCAGATGAGCAAAAGCTCTAAAAAATATATCTTGCAAATGTAAAAGCAGATGTCAAATAGACATCTCTGTGATGCATGTGTGCTATCAGGGTGACAAAACATGACAAAACAGGTCGACGATCCTGACAATAATATGCACCTACTCCTTAACCTAAACCTCACCATTGAATATTTTGTTTTTTTGTTTTTTGGTTTGTTTTTACTTTTTTTTATTTTTTTTTTTTTTACTTTTTTTCTAATAAAATAATGGCATTTTTTAAGAATTAAAAATAATCTAGTTTGGGAGTTTGAATTTATTTCTGAACATTTAACATTGATTGTCAGTCTTTATTGACCTGTTTCTTGTGGTTTCTCATTAAAAAAAGTAAATGAAGTAAATTACATCACTAATGACATAAAATAGCAATGCAGTGTTACAACGTTCCCCATCTGCGCAACAAATTTAAAACTGGTTAGTGTCTTCTGCTAGTTTGCGAAACATTAATAATCTAAACTGGAATAGCCTAACATATTAGAGATTAAAATAATTGCAGATTTGTCTAATTTTAAATGAATACTAAAAACTGAGATGAAAAATATACCTCAGCCAGAAATGTACTTTTACTATACGATAAAATAAATATTCAGCGATATCTTCAATAGAATATTTAAACCACATGTTTTACAACTAACCCCACAAGTTTGTGCCTCGCGCTCCCCTACACCAAACAGAAACAGAAAGTCGTGTCACTGAAATGCACTTTCATGAAATCGGGTTATCATAGTGTAACAGCACTCCAGGGAACCGTGTAAGATCCAGATGCAAGCTTTATTAAACACAGCGTAGTCAAGACAGGCAGGGTCAATCTCCAAACAAACAATGAAACGTAGGCAAGACAAAAGCTAAAACCAAATAAACAGGCAGAGTCCAAATACTGGTGAGCAGTCCAAAAGTGACAAATAAACAAGGCAATGGAACAAGGCAAAAACTATGCCAATGAAACAGAACAAAACAATGGCAAAAACAAGGCAAAACTATGACAAGAAACAAAACCGTGGAAAATAGCAAAACAAGGCAATGAAATAGGAAAAACGCTTGGTAGAGTCCGCACAGGCAAAACAATACTTCGCAGAGGAAATAACCAATGAAGCAGCAGAGGGAGCAGTAACAGTCAGTCCATGGGTGAGCGCTCCCTCTGCTGGCATGGCATTACACATAGTAGCGAGCAGACAGGAAGAAGCTCTTCACTTACAAAGTAAACACAGATGAAACAAATGCCAGTCCTCTATCCTTTTATCCTTTTATCGTTTATCCTCCATGACAAGCACATTTTATGTGAATCTTTGTTTTGGAAGTGGACTTCTCCTTTAATACATTTTAGTGCATATTTTAGCTTCATCATCACTGTTTCTTTACTAAAGGCTGAAAACTGCTAAGCTTCGGTCTTATTTCAACCCCTCAGGCTGTGTGTCACAACTGTGCACCCTTTTGATCATTTAACAGTTTAGAAGTCATGTGATGTATACGAAGTGGATGTTTGATGTCATTTCCTTTCACGGCTCTGTGTTAGCTGCATCTGTTCTTGTGCTTCTGTGTTGATGCTACAGCTCTACATTGTAAAATAATTAAGAGACATTCAGACGAATTCACTGGTAAAAGCCTTTAGAAATACAGTCAAAGCGGATTTAGCTTTGAAGACATTCTACAGAAATTTTATAAGTTCTTGATGTAATGGCTGGTCTATAATTAAATTTCACTTGAATTAACCCTTTAACTGTCGCTCCATATCTTGAACATAGACATGAAAATGCTCTATCCAAAAAATAATAATAATAATTTATAATTTATTAAATAATTCATGAACAAAAACATTTGTAATATGATTTTGATGTACAATTTCCATGATACTGCAATGTCTGATGTTAAAATGGTTTTCAAAAGATGAATTTTGAGATTTTCAGTTTTCCGTTGATATATAATTAACTGTTTTCAGTTGATATATAATTTCTTAAGATTTCTAGTGCGTGATAGGAAAACAGACAACGAAGAAAGTCTTTTTGTGACAAAAGTCAGAACATGTTATGATGTAGATTTTTTAAGTTGCACTCTTGACATATATTAATCTATTACTTTTCCTACATAATTGGTAACACAAAAGAGTGGTAAAATATCTATTTAGGAGTCTTAGACCTTCCCAACGATATATAGTTTGTTATGATTAGATTAGAATTTATTTGCAATATAGTGAAGTAAACTTAAGCGTACCACAGAGCAGACTGTGGGACAGGTAAAGGGTTAAACAAAACACTATGATCTAACTTTTAAAACCGCCACTTCAGCAGGTTCCTAAATGATCTGTCTTTCCTTGCAGAAATCAAAGATAGAGACCGTGTATGAGAATGTCCCCAAAAAACGATGATCAAATCTACAAGAACTGGTGTTAAACCTCATCTCACACCTTTTGGTTTTGGTCACTGTGATATTTGCTGAGGGACTAACCCTGCTCAAAAACTTTGCAGATGCATCACATTTGATGCATTTACATTTGATGTAGGTTTCAAAATTAGGCATGGCAAAATGGCTGGATAGCGCCACCTATACACTTTCAGCGAAGTTTCACGTACATCTACAAATTTCAGTAGACACGATAATGTCCCAATACCTACACAAAAAGTTTTTTGGAGTAAAATCCTAAACCCAACAGGAGGTCATTATTTTGATAAATTTCAATGTTTTGCCATAAAAAAAGGAAGTTGTTGAAACTTAGACATACAATGTCTGATGATGATCTGACCCAAACTTCACATGATTGATAACACTGAGTCCTGTCCTGAACACATGCCCATGCCCATATTCAGTAATAGTCATAGTGGCACCTGCTGGCAACAGGAATTAACTTTTTTTACACTAAATAAATTACCTGTTTGATAAGAATGCTGACCTGTGTATGAAGTGTATGCTGTTGAGTGTGTAGTGGAATATTGCATTTATTTAGAAACTAACAGTTTGACTCTTCTAGTTTGACTGTCTGTGTTTCAGAGATGAGATGTCACACCTCCTTTCACTTTGATTGGAGATGCCACAGCTACACATTGGCTGCGTCTCAATCAGCTCATGAATCAGAATGTGTTTTTTTGTCTCAGATATTTTTATTGAATTTTGCAATTTTATCCCCTCATACATACAGTATGTTCAAACATTGTACATTTTCCATAGTAATCCAACATAAACATCCCTCCATCCCCACTAGCCACACATACAGACCATAGTTCCCAAGGAGTATTATTCCTGGAGTATTCTAGAGAGCTGCTGGAAGTCAAGTGTAAATTCTTTACAAAAAAAAAAAAAAAAGTACGATAGGAAAGCAAACAGGGCTAGATAGATAGATAAATAAGTGAGTAGAGGGAGACAAGTTAAGACATTAGCTGATACTGACTCTATAACTGACCGAGATGGACAGGGAAGCAGGACAAAACAAAAGGTGAAGGTACTTCAATTTGACTTAAGGTTCTCAAAGTATTTCAGAAAAGGTCCCCACACCTTCTCGAAATTCTTGTTCGAGTCGCACACTGAATAGCGGATCTTTTCGAGGTCTAGACAGGTCATGATGTCCCTTAACCACTGAGCATGTGTGGGCGGGGCAGCATCCTTCCACCTTAGTAATACTGCACGTCTAGCCAAAAGTGAGGCAAAAGACAGTAAGCGTCTTTTGATTGCGGTGGAGTACATGTCATCCTCACCAGCGGTGCCAAAAAGGGCAATCAATGGGTCAGGCTCTAGCTCAAGATTAAGAATAAGTGACAAGGTTTGAAAAACATCTCTCCAGTATCTTTCCAGGCTTGGACAAGTCCAGAACATGTGGAATAACGAAGCCTCATCTGTCTTACATTTGTCACATAAAGGATCAACATCTGGGTACATATGAGATAGCCTGACTTTAGATATATGAGCCCTGTGCACCACCTTAAACTGTAATAGAGAGTGACGTGCACAGAGAGATGTTGAATTCACCAGCCTGAGAATAGAGTCCCACACTTCATTTGACAGTTGAAAGTTTAAATCCTGCTCCCAAGCAGTTTTAATTTTGTCCATAGGAGCCTGTTTTATGCCCATCAATTTGTCATAGATGACTGATATCAACCCTTTGCGCGATGGATGGAAACTAAGAAACATATCAGCGGTGGTCGCAGCAGTTGCCTCAGGGAAACTAGCTATTTGAGAGTGGATAAAGTGTCTTGCCTGCAGGTATCTGAAGAAATGAGTATTTGGTAGACCAAACTTTCCAGATATTTGTGCAAATGATGCCATTCTATTATCAATGAAAAGATCTTTAAATTTCTCTATGCCCCTCCCTTGCCAGTCTTGGAATGCAGAGTCAGATAATGAAGGTTGAAAAAGAGGGTTAGATAGAATAGGACTGAAGAGAGAGAAGTCACAAAAGCCGAAATATTTCCTAAACTGAGCCCACACCCTCATTGTGTGCAGGACCGTTGGACTGTCAGTCCACTCAACCGGGGGGAGAGGTAGAGGGGACCCAAGCAAAGCCAAAACAGAACCCTTTCGGACAGAACTCAACTCCATTTTCACCCACATTGGGCAATCAATCCGACCATAAAAGTGTGACCAAAGAGTTATACAGCGTATATTAACAGCCCAGTAGTAAAAACGAAAATTAGGCAGCGCCATGCCCCCATTCTTTTTAGATTTTTGAAGATGGCCTTTATTTAATCTAGGGCGCTTGCCCCTCCATATATAGGCCGAAATGATTGAGTCCAAGGAATCAAAGAAAGATTTGGGGATTAAGATTGGTATGGATTGAAAGAGGTATAAAAATTTAGGGAGGATGTTCATTTTAACAGAATTAATCCGGCCAACCAGGGAAATAGATAGGGGTGACCAGTGTATCAAGCGCTCTTTCACATGATTCAGTAGAGTATATAAATTTTCTTTAAGGAGACACTTATGTTTCCTAGTGACTGTAACACCAAGGTACACAATTTTTTCTTCCGCAATCTTAAATGGGAGGTTGGTATATTTTAAAGCCAGTGCCTCTGAATTCACCGGAAAGAGTTCACTCTTATGGAAATTTAGTTTATACCCAGACACCTGGCCAAACTGAGTAAATAGGGATAGCATTACAGGTATAGAGGTATCTGGGTTTGATACAAAAAGTAAAAGATCGTCAGCATACAACGACACTTTATGTTCAATTCCTCTCCTCAAAATCCCTGAAATGTCCCTGCAGCTACGCAATGCAACTGCCAGAGTCTCTATTGTCAAGTCAAAAAGTAAAGGGCTTAAAGGGCATCCTTGACGGGTTCCCCTATGAAGATTGAAAGGATGAGAACGTTGAGAATTGGTAAGGATAGAAGCGGTTGGGCATGTATATAAAAGTTTAACCCACCTAATGTAGTTTGGGCCAAAACCAAATTTTTTCAAAACTGCAAATAGATATCTCCACTCCACTCGATCGAACGCTTTCTCCGCGTCTAAGGAGAGGACACATTCCAGAACTGGCTCTGAAGGAGAGTACAAAATGTCAAATAAACGACGTATATTAAAATAAGAATGTCGATTTTTTACAAAGCCAGTCTGATCTTCTGATATTATTGCTGGTAGTACATCCTCTAATCTACGGGCCAGGACCTTTGCCAAAATTTTGGCATCAGCATTTATTAATGAGATTGGCCTGTAGGAGGAGCACTCTGCTTGGTCTTTACCTTTCTTTACAATCAAACTGATGCATGCTTCGTATAGTGATGCTGGAAGTTTGCCATGCTGGAAACAGTCTGATAATACTGAAGATAGATGGGGGGAAAGTAATGAAGAAAATGTTTTGAAAAACTCTGCTGGGAACCCATCAGGTCCAGGGGATTTCCCCGATTGCAATGAGGAGATAGCAGCTGCTATCTCCCCCTGTGAAATGGGCTCGTCTAACTTAGTCTTATTATCATGTGTAAGTATAGGGATGTTCAAATGGTCAAGAAAATTTTTCAACAGCGAGCTGTCATTTGGGAGGTCAGAAGTGTACAGTCGGGAGTAAAAATTCCTGAATATATCGTTTATTTTAGAAGGATCTGAGGTGATGTTACCATCATCCATCCGAATTTTTGTGATGTGTTGTTTCGCTTTAAATCCCTTCAGCTGATTGGCTAATAATGTGCCAGATTTGTCACCATAAACATAAAACAGACTTTTACTCTGCAGTATCTGGCGCTCAATCAAATGTGTGGAGAGGAGATTGAATCTAGTTTGGAGTTCCAGACGTTTTTTATATAGTTCGGGGTTCTCATTTTGAGCGAGTCTTTGATCGACTTCTTTAATTTGATTAGATAGATTGTTCCGTTCTTTCTGGGCTTTCTTTTTCATATTTGCGCTAAAAGAAATAATTTGTCCTCTTAGGTAAGCCTTCAGAGTATCCTAAATGATTAGGCTAGAGGTTTCAGATGATGCATTTGTATCAAAGAAAAACCTTATCTGCTCCTCCATGAATTTCACAAAGTCATTGTTGGATAATAGAGTTGAGTTAAAACGCCAACATCTCTCTGCAACAGGGAGGTCGGGAAGGGTCATAGACAGTTCCACCGGGGCATGGTCAGATATCACTATACTTTGGTAGTCACAGGAGAGGGAAAATGGGATCAGCTGATTATCAATAAGAAAATAGTCGATCCTAGAGTAGCTATGATGAGAATGAGAGAAGAATGAATACTCCCTCCTGTTTGGATGAAGATATCGCCATATTTCTGTGACACCATATTTTTCTAAAAAGGACAGAATAAGTGATGCAGATTTACTCATTATACCAGGGTTAGAAGAAGACCGGTCAAGCACAGGATCAAGCCAACAATTAAAATCTCCGCCCAGTATGAGAGAATATGAGCACAGGTCAGGGAGAGAAGAAAAGAAACCTTTTAGAAAACCCACATCATCTGCATTTGGGGCATATACATTGGCAAGCACAACCATGGTATTGTACAATTTCCCTGAGACAATAATATAGCGACCGTTTGTATCAGATACTATGTTGTGATGTTCAAAATGAATATTCTGGTTAATAAGGATGGAGACCCCTCTGGCCTTTGCCTGGAAAGTAGAGTGAAAGTGCTGCCCCGCCCACCGTGACATCAGACGTGAATTATCAGAACCACGAATATGCGTTTCTTGTAGAAAAGCAATGGCTGTTCGAAATTGCTTGATATGTGAAAAGACCTTTCTCCTTTTAACAGGGTGATTTAAACCCTTGACATTCCAGCTTAAAAAATTCAAGGGACTAGCCATTCTCTCTAGCAGAGAGGGTAATTAGGTAAGCACAAGTGGTGTAAATACTCCAGGTACCGGTCCCAGGATGACATAGTAAACTCAAAAGGGCACCAAAAATATGTGTGTGGCCAGGTATTGTACAGGCTTCAAAAATAACGTGGGTGCTGTAAAACCCACCCCCCTCCCCCCCTTCCCACAACAAGACAGCTGCCAAAGAACATAGCAGCAAGCTCTTCAAAACATCCATTTTCATCTACCAACAAACTTCCCTTTTAGACCATCTTCAGCTCCCACATCTTTAATCAGAGCATTAACTACACTCCTATGTTAACATCTCTTTAAAGAACACATAATAATAATGTACAGAAAACTACACATGTAAACTGTTACCATAAAAAAGAAGTCCCAGTAAATTTAGAACAGTACGTTCCGCTTAAAAAAAAAAAAAAAAAGAAAAAAAAAAAAATATATATATATATATATATATATATACTCACATCACCGCTGTTAAGTTGTCATAGTAACCTTGACTCTGACGGCAGAGGCACAAGGGTCTTACCGTCAGAGGTATGGCAACAGCCGAACATATATGCTAACAGCAATAATAAACATAATAGTTAAGAGCCATAACAGTCTGTCAGCCACGTTACTAAGCAGACCTTTATGATGTGCGCGATATACTTGGGAGGCCGTCAACATATTTCCGTGCCTCATCCACTGAGCGCAGCCACTTTCTTTCCCCATTAGAAAGTGTGATGCGGAGCCGGGTGGGATACAGTAAAGAGGGCTTGAGTCCTCGGTCGTATAGCTCCGTCATTACTCCCCTGTATTCGGCGCGCTGGCTCATGACTTCTGGGCAGTAATCCTCCACAATGCGGATCTGCTGACCGCGGTACTCCAGTTTCCCCCTCCGTCTGGCCTCACAGATCAGAAGATCTTTTATCTGATAACGGTGTAACTGCAGAATGACTGGCCACGGTCCCTGTCCCGGGGCCGGTTTGGGTGCCAGTGAACGGTGGGCTCTATCGATCTCCGGTGGGGAGGAAAGCACCTCCTTCCCGAAAACCTCACACAGCAGATCTGTGAAGAATTCCGTAGGTCGCCCTCCTTCAGTAGCCTCCGCAAGGCCAAGGATGCGTAGGTTTTGCCGTCTGTTCCGTCCTTCCAGATCGACCATTTTAGTTGTTAGTTTGGAGTTGTTTTCACGTAGGCTGGAGCAGACATTTTCCAGCTCACTGACACGCTGGCTCATGTCCTCTGAAACCAGCTCGAGAGAATCCAGGCGCTGGCCATGGTCTTCCACGACGGACCGAACTTGGTCAAATTTAGTTTCCAGCAAGCCGAAAGAGGATTTGAAGTCTGAAGCCAGTGCTTCGTGGTGCTGGTCCAGTAGCGCCGAAATAGCCTCCATCGTTAAGCTAGTCGACGAGTCGTCCTTTTTCCCTGCTTTGCCACTGTTTGAGGCCATTTTAAAGTAGTTGCAAGTAAAATGAAGTTTAATAAAGTAAGTTGCGCAGATTATTCTGTATGTTGATTGTTTAATAAGTATATAAAGGAGTGAAAAGTTTGAAACGGGCAGGAGCACGTGAGCTTTGCGTCTACTCCATGCAGCTCCTTCCGGAAGTCCATGAATCAGAATGTGTTTTGCATAACTTTTTGTGTAATTAAGCAGTGTTATAAATGAGAGTATGTGCACTGTCAGAATAAACTAGTGAAGGTACTGAAGTCTTGCAATGCTGTCACTGAAAATGCGTACACCATGTACATTAATTTGAGACACTAGTTAGGACCCTGACTCTCTACAAATCGGGACACTGGTGGCTTTGTAACAGTACTTGGTTGGGATTCCAAAGGAATGTATAAGACAGATTTACAATATGATGTCCACAGAAATGACAGAGCTAGACTTAACTCACGGGGACAGAGTTTGGAGAATTTAAGGTTGGACACCACTGAGGTTTTCTTGCACAGCAAGTGTAAATTTCTCACAGTCTCTTACTGAGAGTTTGCCAACTGCTCTCATTCGATGGATACATGATTTAACCCTTTCACACGTGAGTTTAAAATATTCTAGCTGAGCACCCAGGGTGAGTTTTTTTTAGGCGACCGTTATTTAGAACGTATCGCCTTATTGTTTCCATGGCGACGCGTCGTGTTTGTCACATGACACAACGCAGCCACAATAGCGCTGTATGACACATGTATCACTTTTATATAGTTTTTCCCTTTTTATGATTAATATTCACAAACGTGTTCACTGTATTATGAAATATATGATATTCCGATTCTGAAATATGTGCAAGTAAAC